>CAWUFW010000995.1:1997500-2180000 GCA_963921515.1 Calotriton arnoldi | reverse complement strand
CGCACAATACTAATTAAAAAAGCATTTTCTCAATCTTTCTCGGCTCCACCGAAAAAGCATTCCAGAGTTTGGGAGCTAAGAAAGCAAATGAGCACCCCCTCCTCCCCCCTCCACAACCCCCCCCTGTTTTCTTGATCCTAGGGACCACAAACAACTGCTGGTTGGTGGAGTGCAATTTCCTCATAGGGCTGTAGTTCCTTAATCTCTGTAGCAGGCGTGGTCCCTTCTTATGCATTGCTCGGTGAGCATGACAAAGTGACTTAAACTGGATTCTCTTGTGTACTGAATGCCAGTGCAAGGCTGCCAGGGCCAATGTAGCTGACTGGGGCTTAATTATGTTTAGCAGAATCCGGGCTGCAGCGTTTTCAATCACCTGGAGTCTTTTCACCACAGATTTTGGACTCCCCAAATATAGAGAGTTTCCTTAATCTAGCTGTGATATTACCAGGCCCTGCACAACCACTCTACGTGAGGGTTCCGGCAACCATCTTAACGATTTTCTCAGTATCCTGAGTAGGCCAAAACATTTTTATGCCAATTTCCTGACCTGGAATTCCATAGAAAGTTTTCTGTCAATCCAAAAACCTTAGCTTTTGACCTCTGATTTAGGGGTAGGCTGTATGCCAACATTGTCAGGCCAGCCTAATTCCAACCAATGAGCAGGATTATTTCTGCACTATTATTACTAGCACTTCTGTCTTCTCTGTTTAATTTTAGACTGCTCGCAGACATCATGTCTTCTACCTGCTTTAAGCAGTCATTAAGTTGGTTAAAAGTCTTTTCTATATCGGAAGAGAGGGAGATGACTGACCGGGCCCCCTCTGAGCGCACTGGAGCGGGAACACTCGGCTGCTTGCCTGTGGTGCGGTCGACTGCAGCATCGAGTAGCGGTGTGAGCGGTGCCATTGGGGCCGCGAGTGAACCACTGGACTCGGGCGCGCATCCACTATGCCACGTCCTCCTGTCGCGCGCTGCGAGGAGGATACCGCTCCCTGATCGCTGGGCCGGCCGACCCTTCCTTCCTCCTCTGATCACGAGGGGAGTAACTGGGGACACTGACACCCAAAGGAGGTCTCCAGAGGAGCAACCACCGACCAGCTGCCATGGGGAGAGACCAAGGGCCGAAACCCCCCCACAACACAGACCAAAATGGATCAATACACGACCGTGGAGACCGGGGCGGCGAACGGCTCTTCCGAGAAGAATGCCCCCACTGACCTCAGCACCTTCCTCCAAGTAATTAGCACCTCGCAGTCCTCGGTGGAGAGTAAAATTGGCGAAGTCCGAGTCGACATGGCCCTCATCCGGCAGGATCTCCGTAACGCAACGGCCCGGATCAAAGAAACCGAATCCCGTATCTCCACAGTGGAGGACGACGTCCACCAGTTGAAGGACCAAGTTGCACGCCTACAGACCCACACTAAAGAATTGCTTAAGTGAGCCGAGGATGCTGAAAACAGGTCGAGGCGTAACAACCTCTGCCTGGTGGGATTTGCGGAAGGCTCAGAACAGGGGCAAATGAGCAACATAAATGAACACTTGATAAACTCGTGGGTACCCAAGGACTCCCTCTCTCTCCATGGTTTGCGGTCGAGCGGCCCACTGCTCTCTGGCTCCGAAACCTCCACCAGGGGCACCACACCGGCTGATAATAGCGCGGATCCTCAATTTCAAGGACCGAGACTCTATCCTGGCCGAAGCACGCAGACAAAAATCCCTCGCGCACCAGGGTCAGTCGATAATGATCTTCCCCGACTACACACGGGAGGTTCAGAGTCAGAGACGCTCATTTGTGGAGATTAAGCAGAAGCTCCGTGCCCTGGACCTCCAGTACAGGCTCCTCTTCCCGGCCCGCCTCCGGGTGGTGTTCCAGAACAAAACCCTTTTCTTTGACTCCCCTGAGGAAGCCTGGACATGGCTAACAGAGGAACGCCCTCTGCGAACAAACGCCCTGAACTGCTCCCCCAAGACCCGTACCGGGGATGCCCGCGGAGGGTCGCCCAAACCACACAGCAAACGCACCCGCTTGCGCAAGGGACGAGGAGCGCGACGAGCCAGATCAGAATCACCCTTGGGTCCCGGGCTGCATCCACAAACCCGAGAGCCCTTGACCAACTCGCACATCTCAAGGCGGTCCGGCTCCGCGAGCCATTCAGATCTTGGGGACACTCCGCCCCGGCCCTCCCCAGTAGACTTGGTGGACACAGACCTTTCTCTGAGTCCGGCTGTCCTTGATTGCTAACCCGGTTCGGTGGCGGACTGCCTGACATATAAGGCATGGCTGGCTCATCTTCGGTAGCCATGCTCACTGCAACCATAGTTCTCATGATGGCATCGATAAGAACATCCTTACAGGAGGAGGGGTCCTCCACGAATCTCCATACCCAAGCGTTTCAGTTTGGTATTGTTTTCTCTTGTCTGTTAGGGCCGACAGATGCTTCTGTTCCTGAAGTATAGGGAGGGGGGGGAGATAGAGAAGGGAGGGGGGACCGTTGTCCCTGTTTTTTGTTAATACACCTTGTTTGCCACACCAGCATCCCTCTTAAACAATATGGCACTTACACATCCCACCTAGGCCGCAGCGACGCACCTGTAGTCCCATGTAGGCAGCACACCACACCAGCGCCCATTCTACGGACCTTCGTTCTCAGTTTCACCCACCATGACAAGCACCCGTAATAGTAGGGAACTGCTTCGTATAATATTATGGAATTTCAATGGGTTGCTGGACAGAGTCAAAAGGACAGTGGTCCTACGCTTCGCACAGCGCCAGGCAACCGGTTTACTACTGCTCCAGGAAACCCACCTTATAGGCAACAACTGCCCCTTCCTGGCGCGGTACGGATATGACAGGGTCTGGCACTCTGGATTTAACCGAGGGTCAAGGGGCGTGGCGATCCTTATGCGGCACACCCTCCCATTTGTGCTCACCAAAGTCACTAGCGATCCCCTGGGTTGCTTCACAGCCCTGGAAGGCACCATAGGAGACACTGCCCTTAATTTAATATCCATATACTCCCCAACCATCACTGCTTGCTCCCACCCTTAAACGTACTGCAGACCACATTGCTTCCTTACCCTCCGGGATGTCGATAATCGGAGGCGATTTTAATGCAGTTATGCACCCAGTCCTCGACACTGCAAATACCCCGTCGGCCGCCAGAACCACTCAAGCTAAACTTTTGTCGAACTGGGCGAACACCTTGGGGGTCTGCGACGCCTGGAGGGTCTGGTTTCACACCAAACAATACACACACACACACACACACACACACACACACTTCAGCCGCGCATCACACACGCGCGACTGGACCACATCTTCATGCCTGCCCTCGACTGCCGGAAAATCAGAGACATTGCCATCCTCCTTAGAGGTATACCTGATCACTCGCCCCTGTTGATGGGAGTGGGAGACCCCCCAGACACACTGCGTCCGATCTGGAGACTGAACGCATTGTTCCTCCAAGACAAAAACTTTAAGAAGTCGGTAGGAAAAGAACTCAAACAATACTTTATCACTAATCGGGATTCCGTCTCCTCCCCAGGCACCCTGTGGGAAGCTAGCAAGGCCACCATTCGCCGCTTTGCCAAAGGCCAGCTTAAACTCAAGCGGCTTGCACAGGACTCCCGGATAACCCTTTTGGAGGCCCAGGCTGCCCTCATTGAGAACCAAACGCCGGAACAAAGAACTTACTCACAAGACAGGCGACTTACATTCCTGAGGGACGAGATCAGACAGGCTTCCCTAGAGGCTGACAACCTACTGTGGAGGTCCTCTATAGCTAGAGTGTATGGGTGGGGGGACAAATACGGGAAGATCCTCCACCGACTGGCCACGTACCCCTTGGCCAACCGCATAATTCTGGAGATTATAGACCTAGACGGCGCTACTCGGCGCTCTCCCGTGGCGATTGCCCAATGTTTTGCCACCTACTGCTCTATGCTTTACACCGCACAGTTCCCCACCCTCTCACTCCCGGAGTTGCTTCGCCAGGAACACATCTCTCTCCCTCGCCTAAGCGCGGCCGAAATGGCGGACCTGGACCTCCCCATCACTCAGGAGGAGATTAATGACGCCATATCTCGCCTCGCATCTGGCAAGACCCCGGGTCCAGATGGGCTCCCGCAGGAGTACTACGCTGCCTACCGGATACACACTCGTTCCCCACCTCCTGGAGGTATACACCGAAGCAGTTGACAACGGCTCGTTTCGACCAGAAACAGATGCCGCCACCATTGTGGTGATCCCTAAGTCCCAGCCTCCCTCTGCGCACTGCTCTGATTACCGCCCCACCTCTCTCATTAATTCTGAGATCAAAGTATTCGCGTCAGTCCTAGCCAACCGCTTGCGTCCATATCTAGCCAAACTGGTCCATCCCGACCAGTGCGGCTTTATGCCTTCTCGAGGCACTAGGCCCTGCCTTCGACGCCTCCATCTGGCCCTAGCGAACCGCCAGTCGCTGACCCCTTACTTAGCGCTTTTGACTCAGTAGACTGGCGGTACCTGGAGGAGGTGCTGGCGGAAATGGGGCTGGGGCAACACTTCTGCAAGCTAGTTAAGGTACTATACAACAGGTCGCAGGCGCGTGTGCTTGTCAATGGGACGTTGTCGGGCCCTTCCCTATTAGGAGAGGCACGAGGCAAGGATGCCCCCTCTCACCGCTCCTTTTCGCCATAGTGATGGAGCCCCTGGCTTGCCTCGTGCGATCTGACGAGCGGATTATGGGGTGGGAGTGGCCTGGCTCGGATGCTGATAAAATCGCTCTATATGCCGACGACGTCCTACTCCTTCTGGCCGAGCCGGCCCGGACCCCGTTGCCTTCGGGCATTACATCTCTTTGGGCAGGCCTCCGGCTTACGCTTAAACTCCGCCAAGTCTGTCCTAGTTCCCCTCCACATTTCGAGGGACTGCTTTGACTGGCAATCTACAATACCTATCAGGAGACAGTCTTTCAAATACCTGGGAATCTGGGTTGCCCTGCTTCCTGACCTCGCATGATCGCTTAACGTGACCCCGCTGGTGAAGAGGGCTCGTGCTGACCTACGCAGATGGCAGACGTTACCACTGAACCCCCTGGGCACAAAAGCCCTGTTCAAAATGATGATACTACCCAGGTTTTTATACATGCTTCAGAACACACCCTTCCTTTTTTCACGAACCTGGTTCAAAGAGTTGGACAGCCTAGCCACCAAATTCCTTTGGGGGGGTCGGAGACCTCGCCTGGCCCTGGCCCGATGTCGGATCCCACCCTTCGACGGAGGAATGGGCATGACCAATCTATACCTATACTACTTAGCAACCCGACTGCTCACTATACACGACTGGTTCAACGGCGGCTGGTCGGACCCAGCCTATAGAGTGGATCTGAATGCCCTGGGCCTATCTAAGATCCAAGAGATGATGTACGGGGGTGCTATCCCCAGATCTCTGCCCATAGTGACGTAGGGGTTCTCCTGGCCTGGCGCACCTCTCTACGTCATACCCAATGGTCAAACACACTGACTCAATACACACCGCTCTGGCAGGGCACCTGGCTCCAAGAGGTCAGCAACCTGGAAGGATTCAGGGCCTGGGATCTTATTGGTATCTCGCAACTTGGGGACATATGGGGGTGTGACCACATACGTACCTTTCAGGATCTGCAAACCCGATATTCCTTACACCCCTCGCAGTTTTACAGATACTTGCAGTTGCGCCACGCCCTCCGTAGTCACATATCAGACGGTACCTCACTGCCCGAATACAGCCCACCCGAAGCCCAAATTATGACCGGTGACCTGGGGAAGGGAGGGATCTCTCGAATTTACCGCTCCTTAACCAACAACACTCCCACCACGTTGCACCGACTCAGAGACCATTGGGAGGGATGGATCGGACCTCTGGAGGAGGAAGATTGGCGAGACGCACTGATGACACCCAAAACAATCACCACTTCCGCAAGGCTTCCCCTAATCCAAATATATTATCTCCATGTCGCATACCTCACACCGAAACGCCTCAACAGTGCAGGGCGAAGACCAGACGCATTATGTCCATGCTGCAACCAGCACCAAGCAGACTTCTTCCACATGGTATGGCTCTGCCTCGTCATTATACGATTTTGGAATGCTATAGAAAAGGAACTCACGAGATCCTTGGCTGGGAGGTCCCGCATAGGCCATTGAATGTGCTACTGGGGATTGCGGAGGGATTAGATGGATCTAGAGCTGACAAGTTATTCCTGAACACAGCCATGATGGTGGCCAAGAGGGACATTGCGACTAATTGGCTGAACCCCGCTGCACCTTCCATAGCAAAATGGCGCAGAGGGGTGGACTGGTGCGCAGCGCAAGAGAGACCCATGTACAAAGCCTGGGGATGCCCAGCGAAATATCGTAAAGTCTGGGGCAAATGGTTGGGGGCAATAGACGAATAACATTGCACTTGTGTATCTGTAACCTCAATACAAGAATTTACTTTGTCGTCCTCTTCGATATCCTGCCTTTCCGGTGCATTCGCTGTACGATAATTACGATGATGCCATATACCTACCTTGTATCAATGTCGCTGATTATTGCTGGTCTTATGTTTCTCACTGTTTCAAAAACCAATAAAATTGATTGTCAAAAAAAAAAACATTTTAGGCCTAAAATCTCATAACATGGGTTCCTATGGGAGAAAAAGTGTTAGCAGTTTCTCAGGTAAGTACACTACTTACGAGTGGGAGTTTTGGGGGTTAGGACCAAGGTTCCCCAAGGTCTAGATGGGCACTCGAGTTACACCACCACCACCTGCACTGTGGCGGCCGGGTACAGAGTGCAGGGGCCCAATGTTGGCCAGTGAGGCTAAGAGGGCTTTCGGTTAGGGTCTGCTGACGAGCAGGCCACTCTGGTGTGGGAGCAAAACTCCTGGGGTGAAGGTCAGCACTGCAGGGGCCAACGTTCAGCACAGGAGCTGCACCACCAGCGGCACTGGGTCATCGGAGACCTTTCGGTACGGAGAAGTTTCTGCAAGCTCGGACAGGGAGACTTCCTGAAGGTGATCACTGGCTGGAGAGGTAAGTTGGGATCTTGAGGGGGGGGGGGGGAGATGGACACTGTCGGTTGGGCCACCCAAGGCCATGAGGCATCTGGTGCAAAGGTGTCTTCTGGCATCTGGTTTTCTTTCCAGGTCGTGGTGACCCTTCAGGTTGAGGCTGCAGGCTTCGTCTTGAAGCTTGAGGGAGGTCGGGATCACCAGATCCCACGTCAGGGTTGCTGGGGAGACCTCCTCGTGGTGTTGGGCCACTCGGGCCGTGGGCATCTGGTGCCGAGTGGTGCAGAATTGCAGAGTCGCCGAAATACGGATTCTGGTCTTGGAGTCTTTGTTGAGCAAATCCGGTGCTCACGGGAGACTGAGTCTGTAAGGTGAGTGCAGGGCAGGTCCTCCGGGCTCTGGGGGCTGCTGGACACGCCTGTTTCTTCGCTGTAGGCAGGTCGGAGGCGGACAGGCCAGAAGGGCTTGAGCCAAAGCAGTAGTTGACCTCTTCTTCCTGGGTCAGCACGGCTCTTCGGTCCTTCTTTCTTCCTCGAATCCAAGGAGGCATGGTTCAGGGCTGCCCCTAAATACTAGATTTAGGGGCGTTTAAAGGGGTGCGCAGGTTGGAACCAATGGGTCCCTTCCTTGGGGTGGGTACACCCCCAATTATGCCAGCCTCCAGTGGGAGGGGGCATGAGCCTCTCCCTTGGCTGAGTCCCCTCATCTTCAAGATGGAGGGGACTGAGATGTGTGCTTCACCTCGCCTCCTCCACCTGAGTGGTGGGGTTGGCAAAGGTGGGCACACCTCTCTTCCTATCTTGGTTTTCCAGCCGATTCCCCCGCCCAAAGTGGGAGGCAGAACCAGTGGAAGCCAGTTGCTGGGGGCAGTAAAAGGCTGGTTCATCTTCCAAAGGCAGCAGGCCTTTAAAGCTTCCCCTTTGTGGGCCCAGCCCATCCTGGGGTAGGAGGCAAGACACCTCTTCCCAGGATAGGCTTTGTTTCTGGACCCAGAGAGCGGAGGCTCTCTACCAAGGGGTCCAGAAACCTGTCTGGTGGTGGCAAATGCCCCTTGAGTGCATTTTACATTACATCCCTCTCTGGCATCAGTGTGAGTTTATTGTGCTGAGAAGTTTGCCACCAAACTTCCCAGGTTTTAGTAAAGCCATTATGGAGCTGTGGAGTTCGTAATGACCAACTCCCAGACCATATACTCTTTATGGCTTTACTACACTTACAATGTCTAAGAATATGCTTAGACACTGTAGGGGTACAGGGCTCATGCCACTGTACCCTCACCTGAGTGCTAGTGCATCCTGCTAGATGGGTGACTTACCTAGGCCTCAGGCAGTGGGTTGCAGGCATGGCACACAGGGATGTGTGCCATGCCGAATCTTCACTTTACCTGCACCAAAACACGCAGCCTGCAATGGCAGTGTGTGGGTGTTAAGGTGCAGGGCCTCTAAGGGTGGCATATAGGTGCTGCAGCCTTTTGAGGCCTTCCCTGGTCACAGTGCCCTTGGTACCAATGGTACCTTTTACAAGGGGCTTACCTGTGGCCAGAGATTTGCCAATTGTGGGTACAAAGGTAAAGGTTTGGGAAAGAACACAGGCCCTGGGAACCTGATTGACAGGGACCCAGGGCACATCAAGTCAGGTTGCATCAGATGTCAGGGAAAAAATGGGGGGTAACCATGCAGAAAGGTGCACTTTCCTACAACCCCTCCCCTAACGAAAGAGGTTGAGGCTAACATTCCCCAAGAGAGTCTTCATTGTCGAAGTGGAAAAATCTAGAAAGGCCATCTGCATTGGCATGGGCAGTCCCAGGTTTGTGTTTCACTGTAAAGTCCATTCCCTGTAGGGATATGGACCACCTCAAAAGTTTTGCTTTTTCTCCTTTCATGTGCATCAGCCATCTGAGAGGTCTGTGGTCAGTTTGAACTAGGAAGTGAGTACCAAACAGGTATGGGCTCAACTTCTCCAGCGACCAAACCACAGCAAAGGCCTCCCTCTCAGTGGCACTTCAATGCTGTTCCCTGGGGAGTAGCCTTCTGCTTATGAAAGCAACAGGTTGGTCTTGTCCATCATCATTTGTCTGGGATAGGACCGCTCCTATCCCTAGCTCAGAGGCATCAGTCTGCACAATTAACTGCTTGGAGTAATCTGGAGCCTTGATAATAGGTGCTGAGCACATTGCCTTTTTTAGGGTGTCAAAAGCCTTTTGGCAGCCAACTGATCTTTCTTGGGCATCTAGTTGAAGGTTAGTTCTGTGAGGGGAGTCACAATGGACCCATATCCCTTCACAAACCTCCTATAGTATCCAGTCAAGCCAAGGAATGCCCTGACTCGGCTCTGGGTTGTTGTAGCTTCGCAGTCCAGAATGGTCTGGATTTTGGGTTGAAGGGGTTGGACTTGGCCTCCACCTACAAGGTGGCCCAAGTACACAGCAGTTTCCTGCCCTATCTGGCACTTGGATGCCTTGATAGTTAGGCCTGCAGCTTGCAGGGCCTGTAAAACCTTCCCCAGGTGGACCAGGTGATCCTGCCAGAAAGAGCTAAACACAGCAGTATCATCAAGATAATATGCACTAAAGCCTTCCAACCCAGCAAGGACTTGATTCACCAACCTTTGGAAGGTGGCAGGGGCATTCTTTAGACAAATGGGCATCACAATAAACTGGAAATGCCCTTCAGGTGTGGAGAATGCCGTGTTTTTTTTTGCTCCAGGGGCCATGCCATTCT
This sequence comes from Calotriton arnoldi, assembly GCA_963921515.1. Taxonomy (NCBI): domain Eukaryota; kingdom Metazoa; phylum Chordata; class Amphibia; order Caudata; family Salamandridae; genus Calotriton; species Calotriton arnoldi. The sequence continues at coordinate 2,170,265 of CAWUFW010000995.1, read as the reverse complement.
GCCAGTACCCTGCAGTTAAGTCAAAGGTACTTAAGTATTTGGAAGCCCCCAACTTATCTATCAATTCATCAGCTCTGGGGATGGGGTGTGCATCTGTCTTGGTGGCAGCATTGAGGCCTCTGTAGTCCACACAAAACCTAATTTCTCCCTTTCCACCCTGTGGATGAGGTTTGGGGGACTAGGACCACTGGGCTGGCCCAGGGACTCTCAGAAAGCTCAATGACCCCCAACTCTAGCATCTTGCTGACTTCAGCTTTGATACTTTCATTGACTTGCTCAGACTGCCGATAGATTTTTGTTTTCACAGGCAGGCTCTATCCAGTGTCCACATCATGGGTATACCAGGGTGTCCGACCAGGGGTCAAGGAAAAGAGCTGGGCATACTGTTGCAGAACTTGTCTGCAGTCAGCCTGCTGTTGGGCAGAGAGGGTATCTGAGATTGATAGTGGAGGTCAGGCAGAGGTTCACTCTCGGTCTCCTGATCCTCATCAGTAACCATCAGCATGGTTACATCAGCCCTGTCACAAATAGAGTTTGAGGCGGTTCACATGTATCACCCTTTTGGGGGACCTGCTAGTGCCCAGGTCTACCAAGTAGGTGACCTCACTCTTTTTCTCTAGGATAGGGTAAGCGCCACTCCATTTGTCCTGGAGGGCCCTTGGTCCCATTGGCTCCAAAACCCACACCTGTTGCCCTGGTTGGAATTCTACCAGTGCAGCTTTTTGGTCATACCAGAGCTTCTGGAGCTCCTGACTGACCTCAAGGTGTTTGGATGCTTACTGCATGGACTTTGTCATCCTGGAATGAAGGCCTAGTACATAGTCCACCACATCTTGTTTTGGTACGTGATGTTGTCTCTCCCATCTTTCCCTCACAAGTGAGAGTGGTCCCCTTACATGGTGGCCAAACAGACGTTCAAAGGGTGGAAACCCTACTCCCCTCTGAGGCACCTCTATGTAGGCAAAAAGTAGGCAAGGCAACAGAACATCCCATCTCTTATTGAGCTTTTCAGGGATTCACATTATCGTGCCTTTCAATGTCTTGTTAAATCTCTCAACAAGGCCATTGGTTTGAGGGTGGTAAGGTGTTGTGAACTTGTAGATTACTCCACACTCATCCCACATATATTTCAAGTATGCTGACATGAAGTTGGTACCTCGGTCTGATACTACCTCCTTAGGAAACCCTACCCTGGTGAAGACACCAATGAGAACCTTTGCTACCACAGGGGCTGTAGTAGTCCTAATGGGAATGGCTTTAGGATACCTAGTAGCATGATCTACTTCTACTACTATAAATGTGTTTCTTGAGGCTGTGGGAGGTTCAAGTGGACCAACTATATCCACTCCTACCCTCTCAAAGGTAACCCCAACCACTGGTAGTGGGATTAAGTGGGCCTTTGGGTGCCCTCCTGTCTTGCCACTGACTTGACGTGACACAGGAGCTTACAAACTGCTTCACTTTTTGGGACATCTGGGGCCAATAGAAGTGGGTGACCAATCTTTCTTAAGTTTTGGTCTGGCCCAGATGTCCAGCTAGGGGGATGTCATGGGCTAAAGTGAGTAGAAACGCCCTATACAACTAAGGCACTACCACTCTCTTAGTGGCACTAGGTTTGGGGTCTCTGGCCTCAGAGTACAGGAGACCTTCCTCCCAATAGACCTTGTGGGAGCCACTGACCTCTCCCTGCTCCTGTGCAGCAGACTGCTGCCTCAGACCTTTAAGAATAGGACAGACCTGCTGCCTAAGGCAGAGCTGTTCTCTAGAGTGTCCCCCCTGGTCCCAAGAGCTCTACCTCGTATGGTTCAAGCTCCATGGGCTCAGTTCCCTCAGAAGCTGACCAGTCCTCTCCCTGAGGAAGAGGGGTCCTTATCTTTTTGCTGTTTGGCAATTGTTTTACCAGTCTTCCTACCTTTCTTCTTGGGAGGTTGGGCCATCATTTCAGGCTCCAATCCTTCTTTTTCACCCTGTGCTAGGTACTGTGCTCGTGTTTTCACACACACACTATCTCTGGGATTTGCAGCATGGCTGCACGTGTCTTTCTTTCTATCCCAGCCCATGCTGAGGTTTCCAGATAATTTCCAAGCAGACAGGCAGCTGTGAGCTGGAGAGACCACTACCTGTTTCAGGCAAGCAACCCCTCCCCAGTCTAATATCACCATAGCCATGGCATGGTTAGTGGTGACACTGTCCGCATTGGTAACTGGATAGGTTTTTCCAGTTGGGTATTGCTCTGGGGAAGCCAGTGTATCTCTCACCATAGTGACACTGGCACCTGTATCCCTCAGGGCTTCCATCTTAGTCCAATTCACTAAGGGGTACTGCAGGTATTTCTTTAAATTAGGGGGCCAGACAGCCAAAGTGGCTAACCCTCCTTTCCCTTCAGAGACTAAAACAGCCTCAGTGTGGACCCTCATTTGCTCTGGGCACACTATTGAGCCCATCTAGAGATTTGCCATGCCAGTAGAAACTGGTGGGGGACTAAGGGCTGGTTTGTTGGGACAGGCAGCATCTTCAGTTCAGTGTCCCTTCTTGTTACAGGGGAAACACCAGGCCTTTGCAGGATCAAAATTGTCCCCCTTGTACCCACTAGTGGGCTGGGAAGAGTTCTTGGGCTCACCCCCCTGACTAGGATTTTGGGGGCCTTTAGAAGACTCTTGTGTTTTATCTTTGGGTTTCTTACCCTCTTTCCCCTGGGGAGGCTTTGTGACCCCTTTCTTGTGGTCACCCCCAGTGGTTGTCTTGGTTACCCATGTCTTGATCCAGTGGTCTGCCTTCTTTCCCAATTCTTGGGGAGAAATTGGACCTAGGTCTACCAGATGCTGATGCAACTTTTCATTGATGCAGTTACTTAAAATGTGTTCCTTCATAAATAAATTATAAAGTCCTTCATAATTCTGCACTTTTCTCCAGTCAACCAGCCACCTAGTGTCTTCAATGAATAGTCTACAAATTCCACCCAGGACTGACTGGGATTTCTGAGCCCCCCTGAATTTAATTCTGAACTCCTCAGCAGTGAGTCCAAATCCCTCAATCAGGGTGCCCTTCATGAGTTCATAGGACTCTGCTTCTGCCCAACTAAGGGTCATAATTCTGTCTCCGCACTTACCAAGGAACAGTTCCCCAAGGAGTGCTCCTCCTCTCCCCCCCAACCCAAGTGAGACTTCCTCACTTTTCTGGCTTCACAAGCCCTCTCAATGGCTGTGAACCACATGGTGATGTCATCACCATCCTCAAATTTTGGGCCAATCTCTTTGAGGATTTTAGGATCATAGGATCCTTCCTTCTCACTCACGAGACTCAGAACGGATAAAGAGACCCCACCTATATTACAAATCCAAAATAAGAACGGGGACACGTTTGCACGCAGAGGGCGATTTTAGGAGAGCTGGCGCTACATTTAGAGTCGGTATGCACACATAAACTCCACCCATCCAAACAGGCGCTCCAGGACTTCCTAAATAACACAGAACTATCCTCACTAGCAAGGGAGGATCCCGAAGCCCTAGGGGCGCCGATCACAAAGAAGAACTGCTAACAGCCATTAAAAAACTGAAAACAGAGAAATGCCCTGGTAGTGATGGGCTACCGGCGGAGTTTTACCAACGATTTGCCCCACTGTTAGCTGACCGTTTATTGGAAGTTTTTAATGAGGCCCTAACAAAGAGATCCCTATCAAAAACTATGCAGGAAGCAGTAGTGTCTATGATCCTTAAACCAGATAAAAATCCCCTAGTTCCGAGCTCATATAGACGGATATCCCTACTAAACCTAGATGCCAAGATTCTAAATGGAATCCTGGCGTCCCGATTGCTGCCACACATGCCCCACCTTATCCACCCAGACCAAGCTGGGTTTATACCCAGGCGGAATACGACACACAATTTACGAAGATTAGCACACGTGTGGCATGCTCCAAATTTTGTGGATGAGAATTGTGCTCTGGCACTACTAGACATTGAACAGGTGTTCAACTCTGTCGAATGGGAATATATATGGGCGACCCTCAAAAAAATGGGGCTGGGACAAAAGTTTATACAATGGATTAAAATAATTTTCACCAACCCAACCGCTAAAGTGAAGGTACGGGGACAGGTTTCTGGATCGATTGCATTGACGAAAGGCACCCGGCAGGGCTGCCCCTTGTCCCCTCTCTTATTCGCCATGGCGATGGGGCCCCTGGCTGTTACATTGAGGGGAAAGCTGGGAAGATGGGGGATTTAACTAGGGGATATTAACCAAGTGGTCTCAATGTACGCAGATAATACGCTGGTATATGTGTGCCAACCGGACGAAGCGGTACCAGCTCTCCTTACAGAACTTCAGAAATTTGGAGCAATATCTGGTCTTCGCCTTAACACCCGAAAGTCAAAACTGTTCCCTATCGGGAAACTAGCCGGGAAACCAGAAAATAATCTACCCAGTGTGGGGCTGATGTGGGTGAGGCAGGGGGTCAGATATCTAGGGATACAATTAATACATACTCCCACCGCTTACCTAGAAAACAACATTGGAAGAAGAGTGGACGGTATCAGCAACTCCGTCAATTTTGCAAGGAGCTTCCACTCTCCCTGATGGGAAGAATAGCGCTAATAAAAATGTTCATTTTACCAAGGTGCATATATGTTCTGCAGAATTCGTTGTATAAAATCCCACACCAATATTTTACACAACTAGACCATTTACTGATTGAACTATTATGGGGAAACAGGAGGAAGTGGGTAATACTAGATACACTCCAACAAAAATGGGAGGCGGGAGGAATGGAGGTCCCACGCCTAGATGTATACTATATGGCCACACAATTACAACACGCTGAGCATTGGATAGACGAGCACAATAACTGGGAGAAACAGCTGCTAGCAGGTACACACGGAGGGGTCTCCTTGCCAGAGCTCCTTATGATGAGGGCTGGGATGCCCAGATTATATCCATATATTATTCAACATGTTGCAGCAGTATGGGAAACAGCAGTAAAAAAGGTAGTTCGACATGCACCCTATGCACCAGATATGCCATTATGGGTGGTGAAACCCTTCAAAAAGATAGCAGATTCTATGCCAGTTAAAAGATGGATGGAAGGAGGATGCCACACAATGGGTGATTTATATAGTAATGAACAATTTATAACGAGGGAAGAAGCTGAGAATACATTTGCATTGGGAAAGGGGCAATTTAGCAATATGCAAAGATCTCAGCAACTGCCCGTGAAATATGGCCCACATTTCCGCAAGAACCGTCCACTACATTGACACTACGGGCACTGCTTGGCCTGACCAGAGGCCGTAGACTTGTCTCACATATATATATAGGGCGTTACGAGACGACCTCCCCAAAAAACTCCTTCCAGTCCAGGCGAGCAGGACTGGAAGGACCTGGTACAATCTGCCACAGGGTGGGAAATCTCCAAAACAATCCCGGTAGTAATATTGGGACTGCTCCCTATGCCAAATTCCAAAAAGCTTAGTATAAGGTTTGTCCTACTGGGGCTGGTGTTGGCAAAAAGGAGAATAGCAATACGATGGCTCAGTTCGGACCCCCCCCCCCACACTGGAGGGATGGCTAAAAGATCTGAGCGAATGGGCAACTGCAGAGCTAGTTAAAATGAAAAGGGTCAGAAGGGATGAAAAGGTAGAAGAGGATGCGCGAGCCTGGTCCCTCATGCTTGCAGATATAAAAGATCCCCCCCGCCTCAGGTGAGGCACCAATGGATGAAGGAACGGAGAAGTCGGAAGTAGAGGAAGAGACCAGATGAGGAAACAAGAGACAATGTACTAGATGCAAGATGTGACCTGGGAAGATTTCGTTATTTCTTTCAGAGATCTGACATGACAATGGGGGCTGTGGGGGGATATTATTTGTTTGTTAAACTGGCATAACAACCTGAAATTTATATGTATATGAATGAACATCTTCGGATTTAAAATGTCAAGATATAGATATACAAATACAAGGACACGGAGAGAAGAGATATATGTCAGTAGATATGGTAACTGTAAATGTGTATTGCTATTATGCAAAAATGCCAATAAAATATTTTCAAAAAGAAAAAAATAGGATCCTTCCTTCTCTAGATTTTTTAAATCGCTGCCACCATTGATGAGTTCTAGACCCATCAGTGCTCTCTCTTTGTCTAGAGCTAGGAGCCTAGTCTCTAGGTCTAGACTTTTGGTCATCCTTGCTAAAATGAGATCCACCTCAGTGAAGCTGTCCTCACTGTCTGGTATGGAGTTGGCCATACCTCTGTAGGAGCCAGACCCCTGTACCTCTTGGATGTGGAGGTTAGGACACAAAGTTCCCTTCCTCCCTAAGTAGTTGAGGTGGTTGGTCTAAGACTTCATCATCCTCACTACTTTCCCCATTTTCTTGAAGGTCTTCACATTCTTCTGTGCGGTGGTCCCTTGCATGCCCTGCCAGGAACCCCTGGAGTTGTATCCTGGTATGGTTGGACCCAGTTCTCATCTTTTGAGCCTTACAGAGAAGCCTTAAGTCTCTAACCTCTAGGTTGGAGTAAGCGGTGAAGTCGATCTCCTCAGCCATATTCCCTGGATTGCTTGTTACTTTTCTAAAGTGGGGTTCTTTTTGGAAGACCTTCAGTAACAGTTCTAAACACTAAACCCCCCTCTCCCCCACTGCCCCCAAACTTCAGTGACTTATCTTTTTCTAAAAAGGCTACAGGGACTTAACACAAGGCCCTAACCAAGATTTTCAGAAATTGTGAAAAAAGTCTATTCAAAAAATGAGTTGTACTAAAGACAATTTTTAGATTCTTGTCGTGATCAGGGGTTGACTAAGTTAGTCCAATAAATGCAAGGCTTTACATCCCACCGCTGATCCATCAATGCAGGAAGCTTTCTCTGTATATACTATGCCAAAGTAAGGTATCGTGTGCACAGAGTCCAGGGAGTCCCCAGAGGTATAGCAGAGGCTATATTAGGTAAGTACTAACAGCTCTCTTTGTGGTAGTGTGGGCGAGCAGTTAGGCTTATCCAGAGGGTGTGTTAAGCATTTATTGTATTCACTCAATCAAGACTGATACACACACTCAGAGACTGAATCCAGTCCAATTGGGTAAGTATAAAAAAAGGTATACTTATGCTTTATTTCTAGAACCAAGCAGGACTTGGTACAGGTAGGTAAAATATATTTGCAATGCTGGATTTCATGATGCAATGCAGATATGATTGAATTTTGCAATAGGTACAGGTTTGTTTCACTTTAAAAAGCAGTTTGAATTACACAGTAATTACTTTCAGAATACTTTTTAGCTACTTTTGGATTACTTTGAGTACTGGGGTTGGTATGCCTAGATACCACACCTTATGATCTCACAATACAAGGTAAGAAAGACTTTTTATACTTTGCATTTTAGTTCTCTTTTCTCCATACAAACATCAGTTCAACACTTGGAACATTTTAGGCCCAAAATCTCATAACATGGGTCCCTATGGGAGAAAAGGTGTTAGCAGTTTCTAAGGTAAGTACACAACTTACGAATGGGAGTTTTGGGGGTTAGGACCAACGTTCCCCAAGGTCTAGATGGGCACTCTAGTTGCACCACCAGTGGCACTGGGGCGGCCGGGTGCCGAGTGCAGGGGTCTAATGTTAGCCAATGAACTAAGGGGGCCTTCGGTTAGAGTCTGCTGATGAGCAGGCCACTCGGGTGTGGGAGCAAAGCTCCTGGGGTTAAGGTCAGCACTGCAGGGGCCAACGATCAGCACAGGAGCTGCACCACCAGCGGGAGTGGGCGGCCGGGTGCAGGGTGTAAAAAAGACATCCGGGACCCTAGTGTAGACCTTCAATTCGGAGAAGTTGCTGTAGGGTCGGGCAGGGAGACTTCTTGAAGGCGACCACCGGCTGGAGAGGTTAGTTGGGATCTTGGGGATGCCTGGACACCATCAGTTTGGCCACCAAGGGCCTTGGGGTGTCGGGTGCAGAGGTGTCTTCTGGCGTAAGGTTTTCTTACCAGCTCCGGTCGCTGTCGGGGGGTACTCCTTTAGGTTGAGGCTGCAGACATCGTCTTGAAGCTTGAGGGAGGTTGAGGATCACCAGATCCCAGGTCAGGGTCGCTAGGGAAACCTCCTGGTGGTGTTTGGGCACTCGGGCCGTGGGTGTCGTGTGCAGAGTGGTGCAGAATTGCTGAGTCGCCGGAATCCTGATTTTGATCTTGTAGTCTTTGTTGTAGTCTTTGTTGAGTCTTTGTGCTCACGGGAGACAGTCTGTAAGATGAGTGCAGGGCAGCTCCTCCAGGTTCTGGGGACTGCTGGCTGCTGGACACACCAGTTTCTTCGCTGTAGGCACGTCAGAGGCGGACAGGCTGGTAGGGCTGGGGCCAAAGCAGTAGTTGTCCTCTTCTTCCTGGGTCAGCACGGCTCTTCGGTCCTTCTTTCTTCCCCGAATCTGAGGAGGCAAGGTTCAGGGTTGCCCCTAAATACTAAATTTAGGGGCATTTTAAGGAGTGTGCCGGTCGGGACCAATGTGTCCCTTCTTGGGGTTGGTACACCCCCTATTATGCCACCTTCCAGTGGGAGGGGGCAGGATCCTTCACCTAATTGGCTGAGTCCCCTTATCTTCAAGATGGAGGGGACTGAGATGTGTGCTTCACCTCGCCTCCCCCACCTGAGGGATAGGGTTGGCAAGTGGGCATACCTCACTTCCTAGCTTGGTTTTCCTGCCAATTCTCCCGCCCAAAGTGGGGGGCAGAACCGGTGGGAGACAGTTGCTGGGGGCAGCAAAAGGCAGGGTCAGCTTTCAAAGGCGGAAGGCCTTTAAAGCTTCCCCTTCATGGACCCAGCCCATCCTGTGGTAGGAGGCATGACACCTCTGCCCAGGATAGCTTTGCCTCTGGAACCAGAGAGCGGAGGCTCCCTACCCAGGGGTCCAGAAACCTGTCTGGTGGTGGCAAATGGTGGGCAGCCATTCAGGAACCACACCAGGGCTGGTCGATTTTCAGGGGGCATCTCTGAGATGCCCTCTGAGTGCATTTTACATTAAATCCCACACTGGCATCAGTGTGGGTTTAATGTACTGAGAAGTTTGCTACCAAACTTCCCAGGTTTTAGTAAAGCCATTATGGAGCTGTGGGGTTCGTAATGACCAACTCCCAGACCATACACTCTTTATGGCTATACTACACTTACAATGTCTAAGAATAGGCTTAGACACTGTAAGGGTATAGGGCTCATGCTACTCTACCCTCACCTGAGGGCTAGTGCACCCTGCTAGAGGGGTGACTTACCTAGGCCTCAGGCAATGGGTTGCAGGCATGGCACACAGGGATGTGGGCCATGTCAGCTCTTCACTTTTCTCTGCACCAAAACACGTAGCCTGCAATGGCAGTGTGTGAGCGTTAAGGTGCACGTCTTCTATGGGTGGCACAATAGGTGCTGCAGCCCTTAGAGGCCTTTCCTGGTCACAGTGCCCTTGGTAACCATGGTACCTTTTACAAGGGGCTTACCTGTGGCCAGAGATGTGCCAATTGTGGGTACAAAGGTACAGGTTTGCGAAATAACACAGGCCCTGGGAACCTGATTGGTAGGGACCCAGGACACATCAAGTCAGGTTGCATCAGATGTCAGGCAAAAAGTGGGGGGTGACCATGCAAAAAGGGGCACTTTCCTACAATACTATAATATATAAACATTGTGGGGGTCCCAAAAGGTGTATAATTCAATGCATGTTGCTTAATTTATTTCAGTATGTGTATTGCAGAATCAGTCAATCGAATCTGTTCAAATTTGGGCTGAATTAGATACTATGGTGCGCAGATGCTTATTTTGGGTAGTGCAGGTGCGTAGTGTAACTGTTTTATAACTTAAAGGTGGTGAGACCAGTTTGCACAATATGTTTGCAAAATATGGGTGTATTTCACTGTACTACAATGGTACATAGTGATGGCAGATCATTAGCTATGTGGCTAATGACTGCCTTTACAAAGGTTGAAGGGAGGCATGTTTGTAGGTACATTTTTACCGTGTTTTTTGTAACCCTGTACGGGCAATGCCATTTTATTTTAAGTAGTGCGGTAATCTTTAGTATCTGATGGAGACATCTAGCTGCAGATTCCGTACCTTCGAACTTCCAGACGTCCGGCTGGATCCGGAAGATTTTGATAGCCGTACCCTGCATGCCGACTCAGTGTGACATCGTAGGCATCGGGCTCGTCGTGACCTCCACGTCGTCTATATAGGCGCCACACCGGCACGCTGACGTCCGTTCTTTTCTTTCCGTGCCTGCCAGCGCAGATCCATCGAAGAGAGCTACCGCCTGCTACTTTTTGACAGACTTTTTTTGACTTTTTGTCGACTCCTTTTGGTGTGCTAGGTATGTCTAGTAAGAAAGTCCCGGGATCACGCCTTACAGCGCCTGTCACTGCGCCATGTCGGTCACGGACCCCCATTTAGTGTATCTAGGGTTCCTGGAGTGCGACCACGACACAAAGTTGTGCTCCGACTGCTGGGCCATGGCGCTGAACGCTTTGAGTGGTCCCTAAAGCGGATTGCGTCAGGTGCCACCTAGGTCGCCTCATAGATTTCGGTCGAGAGAAAGGTCCGAGCACCGCTCCGGGGGTCGAAGTCTTCTTCCTCAAAGTCGTCGCGGTTAGGTAAGAAGCACAAGAAGTCGAAGCGTGCTTCGACTTCGCCCCGTCCGTCGCGCAACAATATGGAGGAGCCTCAGCATTCGGGTGCCTGGATCCACTCCGCGTTTCCCCTCCCTTTCCAGGGCCGGGAGCAACCCCCGCCCAACTCAAAGAATTTTATGATGCCATGTGCACCATATTTGGCTGGCCTCATCCTGCCGGCACGCTTTCGTGCTCCGGCTCAGCTGAAGGAGGCCCCATGGGTTCCATGCCTTCGGCCACAGCCTCCTCTGCGACCTTCCCCGGCACCGCGCCCGACGTCGAGGCCATTGGTGTTGCCGGCCCTTTCCCCATAGTCATTCCAGACGACACGGAGCTGGTCAGGCGTCCACCGACTCTGAGACCGGTGCAGACAGAGTTGTTCGGCTCCATGCCGTTCAACCTGCCTTATTCTGAAGGGTTAGGGCATGGATGATGAAGATTGGGAGGGGCAGCAGGACCCCTTAGAAATCCTGCAACCTAATCAAGACCTGGACTGGTATGAGGACCTGGGTGATGCCAGTGGCCTGAACACCTTCCCAGATTCTAGCATGCTGTCTCCTCCCTAACTTGGCTACGGAGGAGGGAGCTTCACTCACAATGTTGGTGCGTAGGGCTGCAGAGGTCTTGGACCTGCAGTTTCCTATGTCGGCAGTCAAGGCTAGCGTCCTGACGGAGGTCCTGCAGCCTGGTGTCTCTTCTTTGGAACCCTTGCTGCCTTTCAACGAGGCCTTAACAGAAGTTCTACTGGGCACCTGGTCCAAGCCCAGCACAGGGGCTCCATTGCCCACCTCCACTGCCCTGTACCGGGCGACCCAGCTTGCCTCTCTACCCACCCCACCCCGCAGAGCTTGGTGGTCCAAGCCTCCACTTCCCATGGCACATTCCCTTCGGCCCCCCCGGACAGGGAATCCAAAAGGCCGGACCGCTTCGGTAAGAAAATCTGTCTTCCACCAGCCTAGCATTGCGGTCGGTAAACGCTGCATGCCTCTTGGGACGTTACTCCCATAAACTATGGGATACGGTTGCGCAAGTGCTGCCCAGAGTCTCGGAGGAGGACCAAGCTCTACTCTCCCAAGCCATTACAGACGGGAGAGATGTGGCGAAGTTTGCCATACGATGTGGCTTAGACACAACAGACTCGCTAGGCAGAGTAATTGCCTCAACGGTGGCCGTTAGGTGCCACTCCTGACTTAGGATGTCTGGCTTTTTGGGGGGTGTCCAAGCTAATCTTATGGGCATGCCCTTTGATGGCTTCCGTCTCTTTGGAGATAAAACCGATGCAGTGCTTGATCGCTTTAAGGACTCGTGGGCTACGGCCAAGTCCCTAGGCCTCTCCACGTCCTCCTTGCCTGTATCTGCTTTTTGCCCCTTTCGTGGATACGGACAGGGCTTCCAACCGCACCAGCCCTATTCCAGCCATAGGACCCCGCAAGTCCAGCAGGGCCGTGGACGCAGTATGCCCCAACCCCATGGTTCGGGTGGCCAGAAGTCAGGTCAAGCCACAGCCCCCTCCTCAACCGCAAAACCTCCCTAGTTCGATCCTTCTGGATCATGGATGCCCAGTTGGTGGCAGGATACTTCATCACCATTGGGAGCCAGCCCCCATCAAGGCCGCTCGGACCTGATTCCGCCGCACTGTTCTCCCACCCAAAACAACGATTCCGCCAACGGAATGCAGGCGGATCACCTGGAGAGCAATATCGCCCTTCTCAGATAGAGCATCGCTGAGATATCAGCTGTGACGTCCCCGCCGGTGAATATTCTAAGATGGCGCCCGGGGAGCTGTGAGAACGCGCCCAGTGCCGAATGTAGTGCACCGTGATACCGCCGACCTCCGTTCTATCCTACAAACAATGGCCCCACCCCTCGGCCCCCATCTCGAAGTGCCTGCTGACCCCGCTGGGGACATTTCGCTGCATTGTGTAATTTCGCTTACCCGCTCTGCTTCTGAGGACCTGTTGCGGCTGACGGCTGCTGATCGCTGCGGAGGAACCATGTTGGTACACGGCTAGCGCTTGGGGAGAGATGAAAATGTGAGTCAGTAGTGAAGAGAGAAGAACTGATTGCGCCAATCGCGAAGAAACGGGAGCGGCCTGGTTGAGGCGCAGAGAGATTTCCGCTGCTTAGGCGGTTAGACCGGGGCAGATTCCAACGAAAGAGGCGCCCTGAGCAGGGCGAGGAGCCGGGTACGCGAGAGCCTCCACTCCCACACAAAGACTAACAGACAATAGTGTGGGCCCATCCCGCCGGGACGGAGGTGAGTGCGAGCCGCACGTTGTGCACCATGCAGAGTCCATAAGGCGCCCGCATAGAGGATAAAGCAGAGGACCCAGCCCGAGAGCCGGGCGACGACCCTGGGTCAGCCCACACTGAAGCGGGCACAAAATACCTGATCAGAGCGAGGGAATCCGGCAGGGGGGCCCAAGTAGTAGAGGTCCGACGCGGAGAAGCCAGTTGTCTGACCCCAAGATGGCGCCCGGTCGTGACGCTTCTACAGTTCACGGGCCCAATTACAGCAAGTGAGGGGATGAAGCAATAAATTAATAGGTGATGCAGACGCAACCTTAACCTGTCCCCACACGGAACCAGCAATCCTTGGCACAGGGATAATACACATCAGATGTAGAGTAACTGGAAAAGGAAAAACGGCCTGACCAGGGAGGAGCTCAGCACTGTAGGGGAATAACCCTCAGATAATCAAAAAGGATGCAAGAGCCTCTCAGTCACTCAGAGAGACATAGATAGTTCTCGCTGAGTGGGCCAAAATTAAGACTTCAGGAAAACCAGGCCTGGGCTTGCCTGACTCTAAAATGGCGCCCAGAACAAATCCACAATGTCGCAGTGGGGGGCTATAGAGGACTAAAGTCAGATGAGGACCAGGTCTCTAGGCACAACCCCTCTTCAGCTTCACCCCCGCCAATGCGGTTTGAAGGCAAGAACGATGGGTTATCCTACAATCTGCCGATCCTGGAATCTGTCCCTTCCACCTCTCTTCTCACCATTTTTGCCCTGGGGGCCAGCTGGAGAACGTAGCGGACGACGCTTCCCAGTAACACCAGGACCGGTGCCTTTCGATGGAACTTTGACGATGCCCCCTGGGCGGATACCATAACTGTTGTGTTCTTACCTCAGAGCCTGAGCAACCTTGGCCGATGCCCGGTGGAGCTGTCTCATGCAGCTATAGAGGAGTTTTGGCTCTGGTTCACCCCCTCGGCCAACACCTACCCAGCCGGACATCTGACATTGTTTTCCTCGTCGCCCGTTGTGTTTCCTTCCCTCCCCCGCATCTCATGTTTTTTTGTTTTCTCCTATGTCTTTACTTGTAGCCTGCAATTGATATAACTATGTAACCTGTAACGCTCTGATCCTCATGTAAAGCGCTCCGATACCTCCGGGTCTAGCCAGCGCTATATAAAACTTCGCAAATAAATAAACCTCCATCACTGGCGAGATATCACCCCGGACAGTTGGGTGCTGCAAATAGTCTGAAGGGGCTACTCCCTCCACTTCGAGACTACTTCTCTCTCCATGCCACCAACTTACGATCGGATGACAGAGGATCACCTTGGCTTACTCCGCGAGGAAGTCGAGACTCTCTTGGCCAAGGGAGTCATAGAGCGGATCCCCGGGCCAGAAATAGGCTGTAGTTGCTATTCCCGCTATTTCCTGATTCCAAAGGACAGAGGCCTTCGTCCTATCCTAGACCTCAGGTCCCTCAACTACTTCCCCAAAAAGGAGAAGTTCAAGATGCTCACCCTTGCCCAGGTCCTGTCGGCTCTAAACCCAGGAGACTGGATGGTAGCGTTAGAATTGCAGGACGCCTATTTTCATATCCATGTCCTGCCTGCCCATTGTCGCTATCTGCAGTTTACCATGTGCCATGAGCACTTTCAGTTTGCCGTGCTCCCCTTCGGCCTCACCAGTGCCCCTCAGGTGTTCACCAAGGTGATGGTGGTCGCAGGAGATCAAGGGTTCCAGTCTTCACCCTATCTCGATGACTAGTTGTTGAATGCGGGCTCGTCCCAAGCAGTCGCCTCCCACTCCAGAATATGGCGAACCTCCTGCATTCACTGGGGTTCACTATCAACGTGCCAGTCACACCTGACTCCCTTTCATCAGAGCGGTTCTGGACACGGTGCAGTTTCGGGCCTACCCTCCTGAACGACTGGTCTAGGATATTTAGGCTATGATACCGATGTTTCAGCCTCTATCCTGGATTTTGGTGAGAATGACTCTGAGGCTGTTGGGCCTCATGTATCCTGCTAGTGGACTATGCCAGATGGCAGATACGGGCTCTGCAGTGGGACCTGTGGGCACAGCATCGGGGAAATCTCACCGACCTATTTCAGATATCAGAGGGCACTGCGAGCGAGCTGCGGTAGTGGCTGACAAACCGCGATTTGGTCAGAGGCTGACTCCTCTCCCTTCCCCACTCAGATCTCACAGTAGTGACTGTTGCGTCCCTTCTGGGATGGGGCAGCCATCTGGGAGAGGTGAAGATCAGAGGACTCTGGTCTCCGGCAGAAGCCAAGCTGCATAGCAACCTGTTGGAGCTTTGTGCGGTCCGGTTGGCACTGAAAGCCTTTTTACCATCTCTCAAGGGAAGGCTAGTTCAGGTATTCACAGACAGCACTACCGCCATGTGGTACTGCAACAAACCAGGCGGAGTGAGGTCGTGGACCCTTTGTCAAGAGGCCCTGCGTCTCTGGACTTGGCTGGAATAACAGGGCATATCCCTGGTGGTTCAACATCTGGCCGGTTCTCTAAACGCTAGACCAGACGAACTCAGCCGTAGGTGCCTTGCGGATCACAAGTGATCATGGAGAAGGTAGCAAGGTCTCTCTCTGCAGTGGGGAGAGCCTTGGTTAGATCTATTCGCCTCCGAAGAGAACGCCCAATGTCAGCAGTTTTGCGCGTTGGAGTTTCCAAGGCGGCGAGTGGCTGTCGCACAGACCTTCTATACGCCTTTCAGCCCATACCACTCCTGCCCAGAGTGCTCAAGAAGATCAGGAGCGAACGGGCCCAAGTCATCCTTGTGGCTTTGGACTGGTATCTCGAGCTTCTGCAAATGAGTATCGATCCTCTGGTCAGGCTGCCTCTTCAGGAGGATCTTCTGTCGCAGCAGCAGGGGAGGGTCCTCCACCCGAACCTGTTCACTCTTCGCCTCCTTGCGTGGAGATTGAGTGGCAACAGTTTATAGCTTTTCACCTTCATGCCGAAGTCTGTGAGGTTATTCTGGCAGACAGGCGTCCCTCCATGAAGTCGGTATATGTCTGCCGATGGCAAAGATTTTGTAAATACTGTACAGAACGGTCTGTTGACCCATTGTCTGCTTCCCTGTCAGGTGTTCTCCTTTTTATTCTCTCCTTGGCTCAGCAGAGCTCTGCTCTGGGCTCCCTGAAGGGCTACCTTTTGGCCCTCTCTGCTTTTCTTCGACTGCCAGACCAGCCATCTCTTTTCAAATCACCTTTTGTACAGAGATTTTCGAAGAGCTTACCCAGATTGTTCCTCCCTTCGCCTGTTATTATGCCTCAATGGGACCTTAATTTGGGCCTTACCTTTTTGATGTGTGCACCATTTGAACCTCTGCACAGTTGTCCCGTCCGGCTGCTCACTATTAAAACAGCCTTTTAGTGGCGATAACGTCTGCCAGGAGGGTGAGCGAACTACAGGCACGGTCATCTCGGCCTCCTTACCCAATTTTCTTTCTGGACAAAGTAGTGCTCCGCACTAGGGCATCCTTTCTGCCAAAGGTAGTAACACCATTCCAGCTGGCTCAATCTGTTACTCTGCCCACCTTCTATGCACCTCCGCATCCTTCCAAGGAAGAAGAGCATCAAGGAAGAAGAGCGCCTCCACTGTCTGGACCGAAAAAGAGCATTGTCATTCTACCTTGATCATACAAAAGAGTTCCGGGTGGACGGGCAACTCTTCGCAGGGTACGTTGGAACAAAGAAGGGACGAGCGGTTCACAAGAGGACCATCTTTTGCTGGGTCATTCTCTGTGTATAAATATAGTATTAAGAAACAACCACAATCAAAAAACAGGGGGAGGCAGAGGTTAAGGTCAGGTTCACCCTCCTTACTGAATGTAGTTACACAAAATCCGGAATTCCGAAATTAGAAACCTAACCTATGGGGGAAAGAGAGAAATGGGATTCCACAGCAATTATATGAGAACCCTCTTTCCAGAAAGAAAAATTATTTTCTAGAGTCCCCTCACCCACCAGGGTTTCCCCTTGGTGGCATGCTTCATCATTGGGGTCATCTCAATCCGCTACGGATTGAGGCGTGCTGCAACTTGCGAGCTACGTAGGAGAATCAGAGGTTAATACCAGGGAAAACCTAACTATAATGACTGCGGTCTCCGGGGATGGCAGTAGGTGAATCACCAAGAGGAGTGCTTTGACGAAAGTGTGACTACAAGCCCCTCTACCCCTACAGACCATGAGGCAGAACCTTGCCAATATTGAAATACGGCGTATCATTGAATAAACCGTATGTATTTTAAGCACGCGCATTAGGTGTGTCTTTCACTATTTCCACAACACAGGATTCGTTAGGAGTGGTACGCACGGGGCGGGCCCCCGTGTGGTCCTGAAGAAGAGCTTGTTGGGGGACAGCTCGAAACTAGTTGACCCTGTGCTAGGCAAACCGCACTCATTATAGTTAGGTTTTCCCTGGTATTAACCCCTGATTTTAAGTATACCGACTAGGAGCAAGAATAAAACAATAGCTCACTAGCTAGGTATTTTTAAGTTATTTTTTCCATTTCACCGCACCACACATAATTTCACAACTTAAGTGCTCCTACGTAGCTCGCAAGTTGCAGCACGCCTCAATCCGTAGCGGATTGAGATGACCCCAATGATGAAGCATGCCAAGGGGCAACCCTAGTGGGGGAGGGGAATCTAGAAAAAAAATTCTTTCTGGAAAGTGGGTTCTCATATAATTGCTGTGGAATCCTATTTCTCTCTTTCCCCCATAGGTTAGGTTTCTAATTTCGGAATTCCGGATTTTGTATACCTGCATGAAGAAACAACCTCCTGAAGGCCTTAGGGCCCATTCTACTAGGGCGAAAGCAGCCACTACGGCTCTTCTGCGTGGGTCCCGGTTTCTGACATCTGCCAAGCAGCCACATGGGCATCTCTGCACACGTTTGCCAGACACCACAGCCTGGATTCTCAGGTCCATAGGGAGGGCCTCTTTGGCCGCTGTGTCTTGCAGGACTTCTTGGTTTGAAGCCTTTCCGCAGTCCCTCCTCCGGCGATGGTATTGCTTGGGTATCTGTTCAAAGGTAAGGAATCTGCGGCTAGATGTCTCTATCAGATGGACAAGTTACTTACCTTCGTTAATGCCATATGTGGTAGAGACGTGATCTAGCTGCAGATTCCTTACCGATCCACCCATCCTCCCCGCACTGCGGATTCGTTTAGTGTCAGGGCTGTTTTCCCTTCTGGGCCCTAGTTGTTTTGGCACAATACGGTCAGTCACTTCATGGCTCCGCGCTTCAGGCGTGGAAAGTCGTGAAAAGTACTGACGACAGCACGCCATGATGGCACCTATATAGATGACGCGGACATCACGACGAGCCCGACACGTACGACGTCACGCAGAGTTGACCGACTCCACCTATCGGCACGCAGGGGTACTGCTATCAAAATCTTCTGGGTCCAGCCTGACGCCTGGAAGTTCAAAGGTAAGAAATCTGCGGCTAGATCATGTCTCTACCAGATAAGGCGTTACTGAAGGTAAGTAACTTGTCCAATTAACGCGCTCCTCTGTCCCCTTTTTTCAGTCTATTTAAATATGTAAAAATTGGAAAGTACACTTTAGTATACTATATTACAAAATATGTATCGTATAGTGTTTTTTTTTTTTTGTTTTTTTAAACTTAGGTTCATTTTGGTACCTAAGTCGCCTATTGCCACTTTATTAAAGTGGTAATACGTAGGGAATAATATTGATAAGTATATATATATATATATATATGTGTGTGTGTATATATATATGTACAGCGAGGGGGAAAAATATGAATAAACTTATAAATATTTTTCCCTATCTATTACCACTTTAATAAAGTGGTAAGAGGTATTGGAAAAATACCAAACCTAATACTTACCTGCATTATAAGGTGTAACGCAGAACACTGGGAAACTCAAGGTGAAAACAAGATGGCTGCCTTTAACTTTTGTAAAGGTTGTCGTTGCCAGTCAGCTAATGACTTGTCATCACTATGTACCTCGGGAGTACTGTGGTACTACTGTAGCCACAGATATAGCTAAAAAAAAAAATGTTCTGCGAATCATCTGCGCACCAGAAAATGTAATCCTTCCAAATTTCGTAAAATTAAACTGCACCTTTTCACGCTACACGAAATGCAAGTCTATGTAAAATGCATTGGATTTTACTCCCCTTTAGGGACCCCTCTTTTTTCTTTGCAACCCCTCGATTAAACGCCGCAAAACTTTCAGGACTCCAAGAATGAAACGGGGGAAGTAGGTCTGCAAAGTTTCACTGACATTCGTTGAAAAGGTGCAAAGGTATTAAGGGACAAACATTTTAAAAATCCCTACCTCTGATCACTCTAACTAGCCACTCTGTAATGTAGATAGATAGATAGATAGATAGATAGATAGATAGATAGATAGATAGATAGATAGATAAACATATATAGATATCTGTATAGCACACTTCAATTTCTTGATGCAAAATTTTTTATTTATTCCAAGATCGTGTGGAAAGGCATCACAAAACGTTGCGTTTAGCCGGAAACCCACCTTGATCACAGTTAAAGTGCAAACTAACAAGACCAACCATAATTAGTAAACGCAGTGCCATAAAAATCGACAAGGGCATAGGTGGAAGCACATGGATGGTCTCATTGGGTAACTAGGTCATCAATGCACCAGATCATCATTTTTTAAATGCAAATCTGCATGCAATTGCAACTAAAATACTCAAAGTACTCCCCAAACATAGTATGCGAAGTGGTCAAAAACAGACAATCATATATGTGTTATCAACAAAATGCATTGAGGATATGGTGTATTGATGACATATTTTCTCAGTAAGACTCATATGAATCTAAGGCGATCTGTTTTGGTCTTATAACACATCACATGTTTTTGAATTACTGAAACATTACAAGGTGGCTATCCTGAATATACAAAAGAAACAATTGATGGACGGAACTCTGGACAATGCAAACATTCACCCCCAGTCACAAGGATCTGGATTTAATCCATCATTCTTTTGCTCACCACACCACCCCAGTTTGGACCCAGCCATATGCAAATCAGTCTTGACCCTGTTCCTTATGGGAACAGTCAAGCCCGAACTGCCAAGCCAGGTCCTCCCTGGACCGGAAACAAGTATCCTGGGACCGGTTTCAGGGCATCACCCTTCATCAGCCAGGCTAGCTTGGGGGGGGTGGGAGGGGGGTGGTGGTGGTGGTTTCACTCGAGGCATGTGAGCTGTAGATCACATGCTGTGCATAGCCCGCCATCTAGTGTTGGGTCCGGATGTTTGCACTTTGTTTTTGTTCGAAGAAGTCTTTTCCAGTCACGAGGTAGGTGACTCCTCCTTTCAGTGGTAGTGCGCATAGGTCGTAGAGCACATGGGCATTGACTCCATTATTAGATTGTTTGTTTTTTTCCGCCATCGGGTTCGGATGTGAATTGCTGCACTCCGGTTCGGCACCGTTTCTCGGGTTCCCTTCGACGCGCAATCCACTACCCTTGACGGTATTGTTTCTCGATCGCGTTTCCTATTCTCCGCGTATCGTTTTAAACCAAGAATCTTCGATCGGAAAACTCGTAGAGAGCCGTTGGGCCTAACCGCGCCGGGCTTGCTAGCAGTCGATGGAACGGACTCCATTCAAGCTCTGTCCCGGGTGTCGCGCCAAGTTTCCGCGCACCGACCTGCACGGTGTGCAATCTCGGTTTGTTCCCGGAACATGAAGAGAAAGACTGCGACAGGTGCCAATCGTTTCGATCGAAGAAGATACTCCGTGACCGCCAGGCTCGACATCACGAAATGCAACGCCAAGGCGTCTCCGTACCGGACATCTTCTGAGAAGATTCCGACCAAGAACACGCTCAAGGAGCTGAGGAAGAACAGGTCTCCACGTCCAAAGCCGACTCCGACATGGAAGAAGAGGAGCAAGTTACACCGGGTCAACGTATCAGGAGTACAGAAACCCTCTTGCCCCAACAACCAAAACCGAAAAAGGCTCCGGTCCTTCCTCTGCCTGCGGATCCGAAACAAAAAACTGGTTATCAACCCAGATACTGGACATATCCATGCCAAATTGCCTGAAAAAAGGAAGTTGGCACATCAGGATGAACATCATATACCCCTGAAGAAAAGTAATGTGGGTACAAACCCATCACCACCTTATGTTTCACCCCCTTCACCTACTAATCCTCAACTACTCATTACCCCCACTAATTCACCACCACCACTATCACCTGACCCACAGGATGAGGGGGATGGGGATGACAACAGGCCACAAGATGTTGACCCATGGGAGGATTATAATACTGATGCGCACACAGACACGGACTCTGACTTGTATCCATCCAGGCCATCACCTCCTGATGACAATATAGGTTATATTGAGCTTCTTAATAGGGCTGCTCACTTTCATGGGGTGGAACTACATAAACAGACTTTAGAGGAAGACTTCTTATTTGAGACCCTAAGCTCCACTCAAAAAACAACACAAACATTACCAATGCTTAAGGGAATTCTTAAGCATGCAGATGAGGTTTTCAAAGACCCTGTCGGGGCAGGAATCATCACGGCCAGGGTTGAGAAAAAATATAAACCAGCACCTACTGACCCTGCTTACATCAAGGGTCAGCTGCCCTTAGACTCGTTGGTGGTCTCTAAAGCTCGTAAAAGAGCTAATTCACAATCAACAGGTGAGGCCCCTCCTCCTGATAAAGAGTCCAAGTTAATTGATGCCTCAGGTAAAAGGGTAGCTTCTCAGGCAACTAATCACTGGCGCATCGCCAATGCTCAGGCTTTGCTAGCCAGATACGATAGAGCTTATTATGATGAGTTAGAAAAACGTATCCAATATCTGCCTGATGAGCATAAATCTAAGGCAAATGATCTTATACATGAAGGAAAACTCATTACCAATACCTCCATCAAATGTGCATTAGATGCAGCAGACACAGGAGCACTCACAGTAAACACAAGCGTGTTGCTACGCAGACACGCATGGTTAAGAATATCAGGTTTCAAACCTGAGGTACAGGCCTCCATTCTTAATCAACCTTTTGACAAAGAACACCTCTTTGGTCCAGCAGTTGACATCTCGCTGGAGAAAATGAAAAAGGACACTGAGGTTGCAAAGTCCATGGGGGCTTTACAATTACCTGCTAATTAAGGTTCCTTTCGTCGCTCCTTTTACAGGGGTGGTTCCAAAATTGTTACTACAGAGAATCCCTCCTCCTCTTACAAGGGCAACAACCAATTGCCCTCATCAAGAGGATATTTTAGAGGAGGTTTCCGAGGAAACAATGGTAAGGGAAGAGGCAGAGGCCACTCCACTCACACTTCCCCCCGCTAATAACAAACAGTGACTTCCTTCCGCTACCCTCCGATCATTCCACTCCTGTCTGGGGACGTCTCTCTCAATTTCTCCCTGTCTTGAACACCATCACCTCAGACAAATGGGTTCTACAAATTATCCAATATGGTTATTGCCTGGAACTTACAGACACTCCCCGAAACATTCTTCCAAGATCACATGCAATGTCACAGGAACATATTACCCTTCTAAAAAAAGAAGTTCAATCTCTGCTAGAAAAAGGAGCAATAGAGCCAGTCCCATTAAAACATCAAGGGACCGGAGTATACTCCCTATACTTCTTAATTCCCAAGAAGGACAGTTCTCTCAGGCCTATACTAGACCTCGGAGAATTAAATCTATACATTCAATCAGACCACTTTCACATGGTCACTCTCCAACAAGTACTCCCGCTCCTTCAACAAGGCGACTTTCTGTCCACTCTGGACTTAAAAGACGCCAATTTCCATATCCCAATACATCCTGCTCATCGCAAATACCTAAGGTTCGTAGTAGCAGGACAACATTATCAGTTCAAGGTGCTCCCATTCGGAGTAACTACCGCACCCAGAGTTTTCACCCAGTGTTTAGCAGTAGTCGCAGCTCATCTTCGAAGCCAACACGTTCACGTTTTCCCAGATCTGGACGATTGGCTCATAAAAGCCAACTCGCAAGAAAGTTGTCTCCATCACACTCTCAAAACAGTGCAGTTGCTCCACAATCTTGGGTTCACAGTGAACCTGTCCAAATCTCATCTACAGCCATCCAACACACAGGCGTATCTAGGAGCCACAATAGACACACAAAAGGCTTTGGCCTATCCCAATCCAGCCAGAATCCGCAACATGCAGACTCTACTCTGCCAGTTCCAACCTCAACACTCATTACCAGCTCGAATGTTCATGCCGTTACTGGGGATGATGGCGTCTTGCATACTAATAGTCCCTTACGCAAGACTTCACATGCGTCCCCTTCAAGAGTGCTTAGCACGTCAGTGGAACCAGGCTCAGGGTCTGTTATCAAATCTAGTGTTGGTGGACGGCCGCACCCATCGCTCTCTGCAGTGGTGGAATACACAAAACCTTTTAAAAGGGCGGCCCTTCATTGACCCGGTTCCACAGATAGTGCTAACAGCAGACGCATCGCTCACTGGTTGGGGAGCTCATCTCCAGACGCTTACAATTCAGGGCATGTGGAGCTTGCAGCAAAAGCAGCTTCACATAAATCATCTAGAGCTGCTAGCGATTTTTCTAGCGCTCAAAGCGTTTCAAGTTCATCTAGTAGGCAAAACTGTCCTGATATGTACAGACAACATGACAGCAATGTACTACATGCAAAAACAGGGGGAGACACCCTCCAGCTGTCACAGCTAGCACAGACCATCTGGAGATGGGCCATACATCACAAAATGTTTCTCCTTGCAGAACACCTTCAAGGTGTAAACAATCAGATTGCAGATCTGCTCAGTCGTCAAAGACAGCAGATCCACGAATGGGAACTCCACCCTCAAGTTCTCCTCCCATTCTTCCAAATGTGGGGATTTCCAGACATAGATCTGTTCGCCACAAACCTAAACGCAAAATGCCCAAACTTCGCATCCAGACATCCACACCCATTGTCCAAGGGCAATGCACTATGGATGAATTGGTCAGGGATATTTGATTACGCTTTTCCGCCTCTTCCACTCATTCCATTAGTGGTTCAGAAGCTCAAACAAGGGTCCCTGACATTAATCATAGTTGCTCCCACATGGGCCGACAACCCTGGTTCACAACCCTGTTGGAGCGCTCTGTAGTTCCTCACCAAAAACTACACCTCACTCCCAATCTGCTCACTCAGAGCCATGGAGAGATAAGACCCCCAGATCCCAGCCATCTCAACCTTGCGATCTGGCACCTGAAATCCTAGAGTTTGGTTACCTCAATCTTCCGCCAGACTGCATGAGCATTATCAAGAGGCTAGACGTCCTACCACAAAAGCATGCTATGCAGCAAAGTGGAAGCGGCGTATTCTTCCATAAGCTTACATCTTGCTGCAATAGCTGCATACCTACAAAACAGACAACTTCTGTCTCTTTTTAGAGTGCCTATCATCAAAGCATTCATGGAAGGACTTAAAAGAATCATTCCTTCAAGACTTCCACCTGCTCCAGTGTGGAATCTCAACATCATCCTCACAAGGCTAATGAGTCCACCCTTTGAGCCATTGCATAAATGTGAAATACAATTTCTTACTTGGAAGGTAGCTTTCCTCATAGCTATCACATATCTGAGGAGAGTGGGAGAGATCCAGGCACTAACTATAGAAGAACCATTCTTACATATACATCAAAACAAAGTGGTTCTTCGGACCAATCCAAAATTTTTACCAAAGGTCATTTCTGCCTTTCACATCAACCAATCTGTTAAGTTGCCTGTGTTCTTCCCTCAACCAGATTCTGTGGCAGAACGTGCTTTATACGTTTTAAATGTGAAAAGAGCAATTCTTTACTACATAGAAAGGACAAAACCTTTTCGCAAAACAACTATTTGTCGCTTTTGCTCCACCGCATAAAGGCAATCCAATATCAAAGTCAGGTATTGCAAGGTGGATAGTAAAATGCATTCAAATATGCTATGCAAAAGCAAAAAGAACTTTAAAAATTCCCCCTAGAGCACACTTCACTCGCAAACTAGGGGCTTCTATGGCATTTCTAGGAAACATACCCATAGATGATATCTGCAAAGCTGCAACATGGTCTACACCTCACACATTCACAAAACACTATTGTGTAGATGTGTTAGCAAGACAGCAAGCTAGTGTGGGCCAAGCAGTTTTACGTACACTATTTCAAACCACTGCAACAGCTACAGGTTAGCCACCGCTTTAGGAGATAACTGATTTTTAGTCTAAGCACAGCATGTGATCTACAGCTCACATGCCTCGAACAGAAAATGCTACTTACCCAGTAGGCATCTGTTCTTGGCATGTAGAGCTGTAGAGTCACATGCGCCCACCCGCCTCCCCGGGTACCTATACCTGTTGCAGTTACATCTTACTTAGATACATACTTACATGGACATCTCTTACTACTCTTACTAACTCCATTATCACCCTCTGCGGCAAACAATCTAACAATGGAGTCGATGCCTATGCGCACTACCACTGAAAGGAGGAGTCACCTACCTCGTGACTAGAAAAGACTTCTTCGAACAAGAACAAAGTGCAAACATCCGGACCCAACACTAGATGGCGGGCTATGCACAGCATGTGACTCTACAGCTCTACATGCCAAGAACAGATGCCTACTGGGTAAGTAGCATTTTCCATATATATATATATATATATATATATATATATAAACATATACATACATACATACACACACACATACATACACACACACACACACACACACACACACACACACACACACACACACACACACACACACTTGTTCAGAATTGTTAATTGCAGAATATTCCTAAGCTGCTTGAGTGCATTAATAAATCTGCATAAAATCGTCAACGCTTCTCATGTCCTGGAGTAAAGATGTAGAAAAAAAATATCGGTAAACATGTCACTGGAAATAGTAAGTTCTGTTTTTTAAGCTTTTAGAATCCTGTGGTGGATTTATAGAACAAATTATAGGCTTGCTTCCTCATAATACTGGCAGTTCTTCATTGAGATAGGAACTACACAAAATGCTTGAAATAGACTACTTGATTGCACTTCATCCTTTTACTTTATGCTTTGTAAATTTAATAATACAGACATTTGCTGTATTTCTTTCAATTTCATGTTAAAATTAGTGTTGCCAATGTAGGAAGTAGAAAAAATTCTGAAGAACACTTAAATGAATACAGTTTTTAGTAACTTAGCGACATTTTTCTTTTTCCCCCTTTTTTTTTTTTTTTGTAGAGATCAGACTGTTCATTAAAATTAATTGGTAAAGAGTGAGCACTTTAAACTGAGCCTTAAATAAGAGAAAAATAAGTGGACTGGAATACATTTTAAAACGTGGACAGAATACATTTTTGGCTTGAGAGCTACTTGTTTACTGGAAGTGGAAGCCACTGTCTTAAACCCTGAGTTAATTGATAATTAACAAGATCTATATTAGCAGCCGTAATTGTGTATGGCCCTAAATGCACTTGAATGTCTTACATTTTTACATTCATTTTGAATAAAATGTTACAATTATTTCAAAATGTTTATATCTCCTAGTATTTTTTTTAAAGTCTGGTTTATAAATCTGAATGTATGTCCTTTCTGTTTTATTCATGTTAAATCTTTGCTTTAAACAGCAATCAAAGTATAAAGTGATCAACAAGGACCAATGGTGCAATGTGTTAGAGTTTAGCCGAACAATAAATCTTGACCTCAGCAACTATGATGAAGATGGAGCATGTAAGTTAGAATATTTAATTGTTTATTTGAGCGCATTTTAGTCTGATCTTACCCCCTTCTCTGGTGCAGCATTTGCTTTTATCTGTATTCAACTTCTACTCCCTACATCGAAGGACTCTCAAGGATACTGAGGCAGTGATTTCAAGATTTGTCTGCGAGAGAGAGTAAATATTGAAGCACAAAATTGTACTCGACTTGAACTTCAAACTTAAATAAATTTAGAGCATGATATTATAACTATAGATTTGTGCACCTTTTTAGAAACATTTCTTAAATGTTATTAGACATTGGGGAAAAAAACATTGTGCAATATTTCTTTCTAATGTAAAATCAATATCCGCTCTTAGGTCTAGTTAAATTGATTCCATTACAATAGAAAGGGGACCTTCATACCTTGAATGGTTGTCTTTTCAGGTACCTAGCTTTTATACAAGATGGAATTAAATACTTTTGAATCTTAAAGCAATAGATTTGCTCCAGGTTATGTTGTGGTAGTGATGGAATAATGTTGTCCCTAGCACGTGGGTTGGTCATATACGTTGGTTTGTATTGCAGTACCGAATTTTAAAACATGTATAACTCTTTCTCAACAGGGCCAGTGTTGTTGGATGAATTTGTGGAATGGTATAAAGAGAAACGGATCCCATAGAAAATTTTGCACAGCAGCTTACAAGTCATTGTTACTACAGTTATGTCCGCCATTAGCCATAAATTGCTGTTTGTATCAAAGCGCATGTTGCTTTTCTTTTTTGCACTGTATTCCTGTTTCAGGGAACCTTGGGTGTTCATTATTTGACAGGTCAGCTATGCTTTCTATGTAGCATTGCTCTCCTTGAAAGCTGCTATGTACTTTAATTGTTACATCTGCCAATGTCCTCACTGTGATTGTGTATATTGCCTTCTAAATTTTGTATATGTGTATAAAAGATACTTCACCTAGAGATGATTTCTGCTGATATGTATTGTAAAAATCGTTGTTGCCTATTTCTAGTAACTTTTTCAAGAAATATACAATTTCATTATGCTGTATCTTAACTCTAGAGTTTTCAATTGCAACAAGAAACCTTTTGACATGACTATTCACCCGAAAGTGTTTCTTGCCCATCATTAAGCATTACTTTTTTATGTCCTTTATTTTTCTCCCTGTACATATTTCCCTAACAGTCGTTAACGTACAAAAAAAAATGTTCAAAGTGTTTAGTTACATAAAATGTAAAGGTAATGTAACAGTATTTTAGCATCCCTTACATTTCATTGGTAACGTTTGCTTTTTGTTTTGTGTACATATCTGTCAGTTTTTGAGTTGCAAAAGTAAAATTGGCAGACCAACCTCTACATTAGCTTTGTGAAAATGTCAATTATTTGTCATGACTTATCAAAGTCTTTTTTACAGCGACATGACTTCCAGTTAGCTTTGGGACTTGAATATGTGCGTGAGTTAGACGGGTTCCTTCTCCTGAATTATCCAATTCTTGTAGTAACTAGAAGAACCTCTAATTTTATAAACATTCTGGTTGTGCTCAGTGCCCAGGTAACACATTGGCAACTAACTGAATTTCACCTGGATTGTCATCTTCACCTTAAAATCCAATACTTTCAAAGGTATGAAATTGAATAAGAAGTGGTCCATCCAGAAAATAATTGAAACCTGTCGTCTGACTCTCCAAGAACATCTACTCGGTTATTGTTGACCATCCTCTTCTGTGGCTAATCTGGGAGTATTTAGTAATTATTAATTCAGGATATGAGTATTTTGCAAGTGAAACTGCTTCATTAAAGACTCAGTGGCAAGCAAACACTTTACAAATGTAGGTGCTTGGTTGGAAAAACTAGGGTTTGTTATTCACAAATTAAGAATCCTTCCAAATTGTGTCTTGTAGTCTTCAAGTTATTCTTCATGAATGTACGTTATAACCTGATCAAAATACAATGCAACCAAAATGTGAAAAATTCAATGCACTGTTGTATGTGGTTTGAGTAAAAGAAAAGAAAATCAAACCTTTTCAGTCATTATCCCAAATAGTCACAGTAAAAACAAGGTCATGTTATATTACCTGAAACTTAATCCTGAATATAACCAAAAAGGCTTGAACCAAGTATATCGGACATTATTTAATTTTTTTTTAGTTCAGCTCCATAAGTATTGTTTTCTATAACTAATTAACATACTACGTTTTCCAGCAACAAGACACCTATGGTAACAACGCACTCTATAAATTCACCAATCAACCATGCCAAATTTCCACAGTGAGAGAGCAGATCCACAAAAAAAATGAATTGAAGCATTCTTCTGTGTTTGCAGGTCAGTTGAGTTTTCTCTTTTCATTATGTCGTTAAGAGAAGGTGAAGCATGGCAGCATGCAGCTTATGTAGTTTTCTCCATTATTAATTCAAATTAAGTTTATTGTGTAATCCCTGCCTTAAAACCTTTCTTGGGCATATTGTCAACATGCTTGCAGTCTTACAAATAGAACCCTGCCAAAGTTTCCAGCTCTTTCTTTTGTTCCTCTTCATATACTTGCTTTGATGTGCTGCGTTTCAAAGTTTTCCTATTAATATTCCTTTACTGTAATCTCATGATAGAGACCTGACTCTGATTAGCATGATAGTTCTATACTTAGTCAGGCCAATTAGTGGTACACATTGCTTTCTAAAATGTTGTTCTCTTCATTAGTCCTTAGTTATTACATTCAATATACATTGATTTTCTATTAATTGCAGATATTTACTCAGCACAAAATCTGTATTTTGTTCTTACTTAGTCTCCCCATGCATCTTAAATTTCAAAATATTTGTTCGAAGCACTTGTAAATAAAGCATACACACTGATAGCATTTCAGCAGCTTTAAGTTAAGTTTAGGTTTTAAATCTTTGTGTCACATGCAGAGAAGCCTCGACAGCTGTTTTGCAGAGAGTGGTGAATCAAAAGTATTGATCTTTAAAGTGATGTTTGTGTTCAATGTCACATGAATGGGAACCAAGAATTGTTGTGTTGGATGTTTTATTTGCTATGTTTTCTGCAGTAGCTTTGTCCGTAGTGTAATGCTTCAATATATCTAGCTTTCTAAATTGCTCTAAAAAGTATACCTACTCATTCTGGCCTTCTAACCAGTAACTACAGGACAATGCTAGTTAAATAGATTTTCTATCTTAGAGGATTCACATAAATTATTTTTTCAGTAAAATAAAAACTCCATCTTGCATTAATTCATGGTGATTTTTATTCCCTAATAAATGAGTTCCTTCATCTTTCTGGAAATTAATTTCTGGATTTTTTTATGTAGAACTAGCGATTGCATATCAGTTCTTATAGACTTCTTTGTATTTATTTAAAAAATGGAGGGGCCCACCGTGTTATCACAAAATTGAAAAATAAAGAATTTGTTAAATAAAGAATGGAGGGCCAAATTGGAGACGCTGGCACGATCATCTTCATCACTTTAACATCTTTTTTGTACATTGGGCTAACATGACCAATAAAGTACTTTTTTATAGACTCAAATAGTTATTTTTCCTGGAGCTGATTTTTCTGACAATGATTTTTAGAGCATTCAAGCGCTCCGTTCTGCTTGCATTTTCAATTTGTCGTGTTCTAAACTACCCTAACCCCAGTAATTTCAATCGCACTTTTACCGCCTTGGCTACTGCAGTGACTCAGGCTTTTGCTGCTATTACTGGAAACGCATTGCATTTATTTTTAGACATTTCTTAACGAGTTGCTACTCAGTTCTGAACTACGTTTACCTTGGATCTCACCCTAATTGGATATTTGTATGTTTGGCAGTACCTTCTACGCCTCTCCCTTCTGAAGGATGAGCAGCAGTAACTTTACTTTTTATTTCACGCTTGAGGCTGCACAGGTAAAGGTCCATCTGCAGAGTACCTATAAGATACTTTACAAATTGAAATCTTCATGAAGCCATTTTCTTTCGTCCCCAACTTTAAATGTTACAAACTTTATGAAAGACAGGGTTGTTGTTTTTTTTAAACAGTTTTATTTATATTTTTGCACCAAGGTACATACCTGTTATCAAGCACATAACTGGGATGGTGGCACAGATCAATATTGGGAAGGTAAACAAAAACAAAGGAGAAGAAACGGGGCAAACTTCATGGGTCATGTGAAGGGAAACAAACTCAGATGAAAGCAAGGATTGATATGGATAGCATGATGTTGGTCATCTGGAAGGTAACTTCCTTGCAAAGAAGAGAGAGGAAATCATAGTTACAGATATGCAACTGATTTGTTATCTTCCTTCTCAACATGCAAGACTCAGGTTGTGGCCAATAGAAATCCAACAAGGGCCTTAATTTGTTGGCATCCCTTATACTTAATATAGCTTTATAGCCTGCTGTAGCGGGCTATACCGTCCATTAAGGGCCTGCTCCATTGGCTCAGGCCTTGAAAAAGGGAGTGGGCCTTTAATGGCCAGCATAGCCCAGCTACGGCGTTCTATATAGATATTAGAACATTCCACTCCATGATGGCAGAATGTTCTAATTAAAAAACACAAAGGCCTCTCAGATCCCGAGGGGCTTAAAATCCCCCTGGTGCTCCAAAGTCTTTCTTTAACAGCTGTAAATGTTCTACATCTAACAACCGTTCACAGGGCCACGGCTGTTAGCTGTCGTACATTCACAGCAAGAGCTGTGAAAGGGGGGCTGAAGTCAGCCCCTGGTTCTACCTGGCTTGGCTGAACTGTTTTTTGTAGTTCACAGTTCATCCAAGCCAGGGAGAACCAAAAGCTGAACAGCATTCACCCCTCCCTCCTTCTGAAGCCCTAATGACACTGAGCTACATAAGGACGGAAATGTGAAGGCTGCATGTGTCCTTCTGCAAAGCCCCTGCCTTTTGCTTTCCTCTGCCTGAATAATATATTTTCGAGAGGCAGGGGAAAGAGAACAGCAGAGGCTGTGTATTAGGACATTGAAATGTTTAGAGCAGCCAGCCTATACCAGTACATATTGGCGGCTGCTGCTCTATTGTCTTCAGTGGAGCTCTGAACATGGCTGTGCCACATGCTGAAGTTAAACTTCCAGGCCTCACAACTTGTGGAGCGAGTAGCTAAGGCACACTGAAGAGTTGGTGCATGATTTGACACTCCGAATACAGTGTGACGGGTAATAGCAGATAATAAGGTCAACGTCCAATCATTTCTTTAAAAATAATTTTAACTACCGTATGAGAATGATGTACACATAAAATGAAGATAAACTGTGAAAACCAGAAGAGCCTTCTGGGCCAGGGATTTGACCGAAAATAAATTTAAAGCTCCTGTGTACAAAGTGTCAGAAACCAGAATAGCATGGCTTTCCATGGCCAATGTTAGTCTTCTGAGCAATGTTTGTGAATCTTTGGATCTACTGAGACGTGTTTCGGCAGTGAAGTACAGAAATTAGTTTTGAAGAGCCACAAGGTGGTAGGTATGTTTTTGTAGGAAGTTTGATATGCGGTGCTTGGCAAGTAAAACAATGTGATTGGGGATTTCTGCTGTTGGTGACTCAGTGCCCTGTCACTGCTGCAGACTGATGTTTATAGTGCAATACTGTTGGGATGAGAATGTCCCCCTGCACGGTAAACAGGCATGTAACCCTGCCTGGAATGCCAGACTAACTGTGAAAACTGGTGTGTTGATTTTTTTTTTTTTATGTTGGCTCTGGCATTACACTAAACTAGTGTGTTCACAGAGGCCTAGGCTTGTCCCTGTTAATGTGAGGTCCAGAACCTGAAAAAGAGTGCCCTCATAATGGCCATAGGACTAATGTCTATGTGCTGAGTGAAGCTCATAACTCGCTGGTGGCAGCGTACAACGTTTTTGTGAGTTAGTAGTGGACTGGATCTTCTCTGTGCCAAGGACAGGAGAGTCGATACAAAAGGGGATGATGGACGGAACGTTTGAGCCAATCAAACACTCACCCCCAGTCAACTGATCTGGGTTTAATCCATCATCATTCTTTAGCTCACTCCACCACCCCAGTTCAGACATGGCCATATGCAAATCAGTCTGACCCTGTGCCTCATGGGAACAGTCCAGCCCGAACTGCCAAGCCATGTCTTCCCTGGACCGGAAACAAGCATCCTAGGACCGGTTTCTGGCATTTCAGCCGTCATCAGCCAGGCTTGCTTGAATCCAGTGGCAAAGTGAGCAAGGGACCCACGTCTGGGCATACCCCCGCCAACTTAGGGCGACCAAAGCAATACAAAAGGGGATGATGGACGGAACGTTTGAGCCAATCAAACACTCACCCCCAGTCAACTGATCTGGGTTTAATCCATCATCATTCTTTAGCTCACTCCACCACCCCAGTTCAGACATGGCCATATGCAAATCAGTCTGACCCTGTGCCTCATGGGAACAGTCCAGCCCGAACTGCCAAGCCATGTCTTCCCTGGACCGGAAACAAGCATCCTAGGACCGGTTTCTGGCATTTCAGCCGTCATCAGCCAGGCTTGCTTGAATCCAGTGGCAAAGTGAGCAAGGGACCCACGTCTGGGCATACCCCCGCCAACTTAGGGGCGACCAAAGCGATACAAAAGGGGATGATGGACGGAACGTTTGAGCCAATCAAACACTCACCCCCAGTCAACTGATCTGGGTTTAATCCATCATCATTCTTTAGCTCACTCCACCACCCCAGTTCAGACATGGCCATATGCAAATCAGTCTGACCCTGTGCCTCATGGGAACAGTCCAGCCCGAACTGCCAAGCCATGTCTTCCCTGGACCGGAAACAAGCATCCTAGGACCGGTTTCTGGCATTTCAGCCGTCATCAGCCAGGCTTGCTTGAATCCAGTGGCAAAGTGAGCAAGGGACCCACGTCTGGGCATACCCCCGCCAACTTAGGGCGACCAAAGCGATACAAAAGGGGATGAAGGACAGGAGAGTCTGCTGACACCTCTCATGTAAAGTTCTGCTGTAAGTGTCATACAGGAGAAGTCCTGCCAGCACCGCACCACCAAAGCAATGTGACCAAGTAACTGGGGCACACTAACAAAAAACTTGAGTTGGAGCCTCTGGCCATGGTCTGCAGTTAGAACCTTGACTGTTGCGTACGCAATCCTTTTTTGGGTAAGAACTGTTGAACTATGAAATACACCACATGAGTAGAGACCTAGTGAACTGCACCTGTGCCTAATCCATCTGTATGCCTACGCTTGAGTAGAATTTGCATAGACACAGAATAAGTTCCCATAACAGGGAGAGGGCACCTTAGAGGTTGTATACGTTTGCCTAGGAATCCTAGTTGGAATCACAGCCCATTAGCTGAGGCACATTGATTTGTGTAGTTTTATGTTTTGTTGTGTTTTTTAAATATTTTTTATAAAGACAGGCACTGAGCTGGACAGGGCATTATTGTCCGTGTTGAGTTCAGAGCTGTTAGCCCCCAATTTAAACACCCTCCCCTCCACCCCCAATCACTACTTCCTTGAGAAGCCACTGACTGCTTGACCTTGCTTCCCTGAGATTCTGGTGAGGAATGGGTTTACTTGACCCAGTTTGCAGAGCCATAGTATGAACAACCTCCGATACCACAGTTTGGAGCCAGAAGCCCCTGTCTGCTCTGCGAAAACCCAAGCGGTGGCTAACAAGTAGCCGCTGGGTACCAGGTTGGGGATGGTGCCTATTCATCCTGAATACACCTGTGGCCGATCACTAGGGTATGATGGTCTCCATCTTGGAGCCCATCAGTCATGACAGATCTTCCAGTGGTGGGGTCACCTACAACTGACACTGGACAGTCAGCGGTCAGTTGATGACTGGACTTGACTTATGGTAACAACTGAGGTGGGGCTCAGACTTCTGTATCTCAGCAACTGAGTGGGCTAAGACAGCACCTCCCAACGGATCCTGAACCAGGATGACATCCATTGCTGACACCCTTCAGTCTGATATAGGCTACCTCATGTACTTTTGTGGAATCACACCAGGCAGATCTAGGCAGGAAATGAAGATAGGATATGTTTCATTCTGGAAGTGGGATGAAGGCTACTTCAAAGTGACTAGTGGCTACCCACACTGACAAATTGATTAGGCCATGGGGAGTAGGAGAGTGTGTATGTGCAGTCTCCAGGGTCTGAAATGGACCAAGGTGCCCTCACACAAAGATGATACACTAAGTACACATGGCCAGTGGAATACACCATTCACTCATCCTGGCAAACATGGAAATTCCACAAAACCACATCCACTTACTGGTTCATGTAAGCTGTTGCCATTTATATGTCCTAGACATGATCAAGGAAAAGGAACCAAGTTATCGAGGATTGTGCATACTTTACATGGATGGAGGCAGTAGGTCTTCTATCCAAAATGTTTCGGGTAAAAAGGCCTTTCCCCTGACTAATGGTAATACTGCCACCACTACTAGTCCATACAAAGTCTGGATAAAAGAGGGAGGTGTCCACCTTTAAAGAGAGTGGACTTTAGGTGCTTCCCTCGACATTGGAGTTCAGCTCTGGCATCTGTTCATCACTGAAGAGGAGCACTCCTTGTTGGCTGTTGTGATGGTTGAGCTCACTGACGTGGGAAAAAAACAAACGGGGCTGACCATAAAATGAACAATTTCTTTTTTAATTTTTCAAATTACACTTAATTGAGTTTTTTTCCTTTTTAAGATTATCTACCTTTTGTTCAATGTAGGAACACATCTTTTAAGCCTTATTTCTTTTTTAGGATATCAATTGTCAAAACTAAAATTCAAGCTGAAAGGAAATTCAGTTCTACACTGAAAAACAGAAGTATCATAGAAGGAAAATTTGGAATCTTAATTTCAGGATTTAGATATTTAAAATAATCTGGATGACCACATCTCTAAACAAACTAGATGGTCTGCAAAATAATAGTTGTATGTGTGATGCTAAATAACATTGCAGTTTGTGCATCTATAAGTTGGAAAGAAGATGTAGGCAATGAAAATTATGATATTTCTGATGGATTCTATTCACAATTTGAATCTAATTCATATGAGGGACAATTAATAAGAAATGAAGTAATCATTTTTTCTAGCATGAATAGCCTGTATATTCCAAAATTATTTCACAGTCCAACATTTGTTTAAATCTTACATCAAAATATTCATTTTGTCTGATGATGTCCTTGTATTTGTTGCAAAATATTAACTTCTTGTAAGGCTATGTAATGCATGTGTTCTTTTCTAATGAAATAAGACCAATTGCTAAAATGTGATAAATGTCAAATATTTTAAGATTAAAGGTAAAATGTATTCTCTGTTGGTGTAATGCAGCAAAGCAACCAAAGAAGCAGCAGTGACTTAAATGAAATACAAAAACAACACCATACATGCACAAATATATTTTGTTTTAATTTTCCCCCATGGTGTCATACTTTAGTATGGCATGTGCTAATGCACACAGCTTTTCAAAAATCTAAAAGATTTCGGGGAGAATGACTGAGGCTGCTGGGCCTCCTGCATCCTGCGAGTGACACATGCCAGATGGCATATGCAGGCTCTGCAGTGGGACCTTAAGTTCCAGTGGGCGCAGCATCAGGGGAATCTCTCTGACTTAGTCCAGATCTTGGAGGGGACTACACAGGATCTGCAGTGAAGGCTGACCAACCGTGATTGGGTCAGAGGCATGTCCCTCTCCCTTCCACAACCAGATCACACAGTAGTGACTGGTGCATCACTCCTGGGATGGGGCGGCCATCTGGGAGAGGTGGAGATCAAAGGACTCTAGTGTCGGGTGGAATCCGGACTCCACATCAGCTTGCTGGAGCTCAGAGTGATTTGCTTGCCATCAAGGGAAAGCTGGTTTAGGTGTTCACGGACAACACCACCGCCATGTGGTACTGCAGCAAACCGGGCGCGGTGGGGTCCTTGAACATTTATCAGGAAACCCTCCTTCTCTGGGTATGGCTGGAACAACAGGGCATATCCCTGGTGGTTCAACAACTGGCAGGTTCTCTGAACGCCAGGGCATACAAACTCAGCCAACGATGCCTAGCAAATCACGAATGGCGTCTTCATCCAGAGGTGGCGCAAGGTCTCTTTCAGACGTGGGGAGAGCCTTGGTTAGATCTGTTTGCCTCCATCGAGAACGTGCAATGTCAACACATTTGCTCGCTGGAGCACTCGCTCAGTAACGCTTTTCATCTCGAGTGGAGCTCAGGCCTCCTGTACTCCTTCCCACCAATAACACTACTGTCCAGAGTGCTCAACAAGATCAAGAGTGACCGGGCCCAGGTCATTCTAGTGGCCCCGGACTGGGCATGGAAAGTGCTATCCCGAGCTTCTCCAATTGAGCATTGATCCTTCGATCAGGCTGCCATTTCGGGAGGATCTTCTGTTACAGCAGCAGGGGAGGGTCCTTGACCTGAACCTGTCAACTCTGCTCCTCCTTCTTGCGTGGAAATTGAGCAGCGACAGTTGACGGCATTCAACCTTCCTCCTGAAGTCTGTGATGTGATTTTGGCAGCAAAAGTCTTCTGGATCCAGCCTGACGCCCTAGGATATTCTATGGTAAGGAATCTGCGGCTAGATTATGTCTCTACCAGATGAGGTGTTACCGAAGGAAAATAACTTGTCCATCCAACACTATCCTATTCCTGAAACTTACAAAGCCCTCCACAAAACCGGTCTCACCTACATCAACAACCACCTGACCTTCTACCAACCGACCCGAGAGCTCCGCTCCGTCACCCTCACCTTAGTCCATGTCCAGTTTATCAGTCGCAGGTTATGCGGTGGTCGTGCCTTCTCCTACCTCGCCGCCAAGTCCTGGAATAGCCTCCCCCACCACCTGCACATGTCCCCCCTCTCTAAAGGAGTTCAGGAAGCAGCTGAAAACCTGGCTTTTCGACGCCCACCTCTCTCCGAACGAGGATCGCTCAAACCACACAGCGCCTGGAGATAACCCCCAGGGTGACAAGCTGCCCTATAGAAGCCCCAATGATTGATTGATTGATGGAACTAACTACAGCTATTCTAACATGATAAATGCTAACCCTGACCCTCAACCCTAGCAGACAAACTGACATATGGTAAATGAACTGTACCACTATAAGTCCCTTATATGATGTACACTGTGTAGTTTTAACTTAACTTATTCCTGTTTTTTCTTTTACTCTAAACGTTGTACATAGTTTTTAGGTTTAAATCTTTTTTTATTGATAAAAGCAATATTGCAATAAACATTACAGTGCCATCTGTTTAAAATCGTACGTGTAAGCCAAACAGTAAGGCATGAGAAATACAAACGCCCAACTCCTGCCCTCCCCAAGTCCCTTCCCCTTGATACCACCTCCCTTCCCCCCCATCAAGCAGCCAAGGGGGATTAGCAAGTCGTCGCCTAATATCAGTGTCTGTGCAGGGTGAGCCTGATCTTGTGTCACCGCAGGGAGACTTAGTAATCGCAGGTATCTAGGACATGTGAGCTCTCGAAATTCAGTGCTTAACAGGGTCATGAAGGGATGCCACAAGTCTGCAAAGGAAGTGCCGTCTCCCTGAAGCACGAAAGTGATGCGCTCCATCCCGATTACGTGCCAGATCCTGTGTAGCCACCCCTGGAACATGGGAATTCTCTCCGTGCTCCAGTGAGACAGAATATTCTGCAAAGCTGCGCCTAACGAAATACCCATCTGCCTGCCTCTGCTGGACCGGAGGGGAAAAGTAAGCGCGTTAGGCAGGCCCAAAAGGACATGCGCAGGGAAGCGCGGTATTTGTGTGGTAAAGTGTTTGTCTATCTCGTCAAGGATCTGCTCCCAATATAGCATGAGTTTTGGGCAATCCCACAACAAATGTGTCAATGTGCCTTCAGTCTCACACCCCCTCCAGCAGCTCGGGGAGCGATCCGGGTAGCTCTTGTGTAGTCTGGATGGGGTAAGGTACCAATAAGTAGCTATCTTGGTGACCGTTTCTATGCTGAAGACATTGCGAACCGAGTGTCTGGACCTGTAATAAATATCCCCCTGTTCTTTCTGCGATAGTGAGCGTCCCAATCCTGCATCCCACCGTCGCTGCCCCGCAGATTTAGTCAACTGCTCAGGGATCTCAAAAGATGGTAGAGTTCCGTGATAAGGTGCTTACTGGACTTTTTAATGTGCAGCCATTTCTCGTATGGGGTGAGCGGTCTTTGTGCCCCCTTACTTGTGCATGGGTGCATACCCAGTGGCATATCTGCTGAAAATGATATCGTTCTGTCTCTGGGAGCTGAAAGTCAGAGCGGAAGTCTTCAAAACTCAGGGGGCCCTCTACATCAAAGAAGTGGCCAATAGATCTATGCCCTTCCTTGGTCCAGTGCCTGAAGGCCACCGGATCCAGACCGGGGGTAAACTCGGGGTTGTTAGTTATAGGTGTGAGTGGAAACGGAAACGTGGTGAGGCCGCATCGAACGGCGGTCGCATCCTAAGCCTTCAGGGTCGCCCTGGCGACCGGTGACCCAGAGAGCCCAGCTGGGCGTTGGTTTTTGCGAATAAAAGGAATTTTCCATTGGGGCTGGCCTGCCAGGGCTCGCTCCATAAAGAGCCAATGCTTCTCAGACTCTTTCTGGGACCACGCCGATAAAACCTGCAGCTGGGTAGCCCGATAGTATTGTTCGATGTTGGGGATCCCAAGACCGCCCTCCCCGGGGGGTCTTTAACCCAGTCCCCTATGCATCCTGGGCTTCTTGTCCGCCCAGACGAAAGAGAGAAACTCGCGCTGGAGAGACCCCAGCATAGCAGGGGGAGGCTCTGCTGGTAGCGTTTGGAAAAGATATAGTAGTTTCGGGAGCACGTTCATTTTAAGCGCTGCCACACGACCTAGCCATGAAAGGCCAAATGGTCGCCAGCGTTTAAGTTTCTGGGGAGTCTGCGACAAGAGATGGTTATAATTCAGGGAAACTGTATCCCGAACTGAGGTTGCCAATTTTATTCCTAGGTATGGTGTGGCCTCCGTATCCCAGCGAATGGGGCATATCTGGTGAAGGGCGTCTCTAGTGGAGGGCTGTAGGGAGAACCCCAAGGCCTGCGACTTGTATACGTTTACCCGGAAGCCAGAGGCAGCCGCAAACGCCTCCAATTCCGCAAGTAAGGCTGGCACCGATGTCCTGGGGGCTTCCAGAGTAGCAATGACATCATCCGCGTACAAGCTTATCGTGTGGCGCTCTCCCACAAATAGGATCCCGGAAATCTGAGGGTTCTCCCGTTCCCTTTGAGCCAAAGGCTCCATGTACAAGGCAAAGAGCAGTGGCGAGAGATTCCTGCCTCGTTCCCCGCGTTATCGGGAATGAGTCAGGGGTATGTCCGTTCACACGGACCGTGGCGGACGGGCGGCTGTAGCCGCTAAACACCCCTTTGCAGAATCGATCCCCCATCCCGAACTCCCGCAGGGTAGCCTCCAGGAATGGCCAGTGCACCCTGTCGAACGCCTTCTCTGCATCGACAGACCGCATCACTCGTTCGGTGGGCTGGTGGTGGGCTTTGTCCAGGAGATGGAGTAATCTCCACGTATTATCATCACTACATTGTCTGGTTGCGACAAACCCGGCTTGGTCTGGGTCTATCAGACCCAGCATCAATGGACCAAGCCTGGCCGCTAAAATCCCTGTGAAGAGCTTTAAGTCGGTGTTCAGAAATGAGATTGGTCGGTAGGAGGCACATAACCGGCCATCCTTGCCGGGCTTACGAAGGACCACCACCGAGGCGAGGAGCATTGTGGGCGGGATATCAGAGGTATCCCCGATGGCATTAAAGTTGCGTTAATATCTGGGCTAGAAGAGCGCAAAAGGTCTTATAAAAATTAGCAGTGAACCCATCTGGCCCCGGGGATTTTAGGTGTTTGAGTCTGGCTATGGCTGAGACCACCTCCTCAATGCGGATCGGGCTATCTAAAGAGGAGGCCTGATCCGGTGACAGCCAGGAGTGGGTTAACCCCTGGAGGTAGTCAAGGGAGTCTTGTTTGGGTAGTTGCTGTGCAGTATACAGGTCAGCATAAAAGTCTCGAAACGCCCGGGAAATATCTGCGTCTCGGGTAAGTTCAGTGCCCCCGCGTCGCAGATCATCTGTACCGTAGCCGCCTGGCGCTGAGCGCGCAATTTATGGGCCAACAGGTGTCTGCATTTGCCCCCCCCCGTGTAGAATGAATCCTTTAAACGGAGCGCGGCGTACTCCGCTCTATCAAGATCAAGACTAGCCAGCTGCGACCTCACTGCCTCCAACTGCCGCCACACTCGCCAGTCCGCTTATGAATGCTTTCTAACTCCGATGTCTGTCTGGATAGTTGCTCCCTCTTTTCCCCGATGGATCCTATTGTCTGCTGAGGACACGGCAATGAGCTCCCCTCTCGCCACGAGTTTAAGCGTTTCCCGTAGGGTCACTATCGAGGTGTCCGAAGTATCATTGAGTATTAAGAATTCCTCCAGGGTCTTGGTGAGGCGCTGCACTACCTCTGTGCGGTGTAGGAGAGTATCGCGTAACCGCCATAAGTATGGTGGTCTATCTGCGGGAGGGACCGCTAGCTTTAGTGTCAAGGCTGCGTGGTCAGAAAGCTCGTGAGGCTCTGTCTGAGGGATGCGCCAGCGGGAGCAGCGACTGGGAACCTATGAAATAATCTATCCTGGCATAGGTCTTGTGGGCATGGGAGTAAAATTTAAAGTCGGTTTCGCCAGGGTGAAGGGCGTGCCAAATGTCAACCAGACCTAAGTCCCCTAACCACTCCCTCCCACTCTCTGACAATGCCCCAGTTAGACCTTGTCTCTGAGCGGAACGGTCAAACTGATTATTAAACACAGTATTGATGTCTCCCCCTATCAGTAATTGCCGATCTGGGGAAGTCGTAAGGTCAGTGACCGCTCTATGAAGGAACCCCTCCTGGCCTTCATTGGGGACATAAATAGTAACTAGTCTGAAGGAGTGCGCTCCGACAGCAACGGAAAAGACCAAGAGCCGCCCCCTGATTTCAGAGACCCGTGCCCCTATTTTCCCCGTGACGTTGCGAGAGACAAGGATAGTGACTCCAGCCCTTTTGGAGGGGAGAGAGGAGAAGTATTGCAGTGGGAAGGCTTTGGATCGAAGTCTGTGAGTGTCCCCAGCCAAAAGGTGTGTCTCTTGGAGTAGACAAAGGTGAGCACCCGAGTTCTCAAGGTAAGACAAAACAGCCCATCTCTTGTTAGGACTATTGAGCCCTTTCACATTTAGGGTTAGGATTTTAATGTTCCTACCATATGGGCCCGGGTCGGAATGGGGCGCTAAGGAAGTCTATTGCAGACACGAGTAGTCTCGCCGTGTGGGCAATCCTGGTGGGCTGAGGTGTAGGTCTGAACCAGAGGCATGCGGTCCTGGTAGGGTACAATATACCAGAAAGTGGGGGAGGAGACTCATGAGAAAAGGGAAAAACAAACAAACCCCAAACAGAAGCAACCATGCAAAACAAGAAGAAGGTCATATGGCAAACCAATGTCCGGAGCTGTCAACTCCTGGAGAAGAAGATGGGGGGTACCAGCGGCCTGCGATGCCCCCTGCCCCCAAAACGCAGCCCCTAGCTTACAGAAATGAGTTCCTGGAGACGGACATGAGGAGTCCTCCAATGGTCGCTAATACATTTCTGCAGTCACAGAGGCCTACTCCCCTGAGGCAGCGGCCAGAGTCGCCAGGACCGCCTGCCGCTCCTTGGCCATGGTGTCCAAGACAGGTCCCGACACAGGGCTCGGGGGTTTGATAGTGGTCCAGCCGTGGCCGCTTCGGCGTCGCCTGTTTGATCCGCTTTGTTGTGGCTTGTCGGTGGAGGGTTCGTCAATACCCAGCAGCTTGTAGGCTGCAGTGAGGGAGCGTATCTGCCTGAGCTCCCCCTGAAAAGTGAAGACCAAACGAAAAGGATGCCCCCAAGAGTAAGAGATGCCATTCGCACGGAGATGGGAGGTAATTGGACGGAAAGCTTTACGTTTCGCCAGAGTAGATGCCGCCAAGTCCTGATAGAATGTCGGTTTCGGGCCCTTGTGTTGGAAGCCGGGGTTGGCCCTGGCCGCTCGGAGAATGCGTTCCTTTAGTTGGTAATCATGCACACATGTCAGGATGTCCGCTGGAGGAGCCGGGGCAGCCCTCCGCTGGCACACTCTGAGTGCGATCGAGCCTAACTGGGAAATCCTGAGCCTCGCCCAGGAGCGAACAGAAGAGACCGGCCACCAGAACCTCCAGATCAGGATCATCAGTGTCGTACGCCATGCCTCGGATGCGAATGTTATTGCGCCGAGACCTGTTCTCCAGGTCCTCTGTGTGAGCCTGAAGGTCGATGTTTTGTTCCTGTAGCTTTAGGATTTCCTGCTCTCCAACTCTTCCTCGCGACTTGTGTCCCGTTCCTCCAGAGTGTTAACCCTCTCTCCCAAGGAGTCCACATCTCGACGCACCTCCCGCAAGTCAGCCGAGAGGTCACGCTTCATGGCAGACAAGTCCTCCCGGAGGGTGGAGAAGAGGGACTCAAGAAATGCGCGGCTGGCCGGGGCCTCCGCTCCGTCTGTGCCCTCCGACTCCTCTCCGGCCTTGGGGGGGTGCCTGTCCCTCAGGCTGTGTGCTTGATGACTTGAGCAGCAGGTCTTTCACTGAGCGGGCCTTTTGGGGCCGCCATCACGACCAGCGGTGCTTCCAGACCAAGATGGGCACCGCTGTCCCTTGCCCCCTTCGCTGCGATCTCCAGACCCCTCCGACCCGGTTTGCACACTCCCCCCGTGGGGAACGCTTCGGCCCCCTACTGGTGGACGAGGGCTCCGTCCAAAGGCACCGATCTTCCAGCCCGTGGATTCAGGCCTGTGCCGCCAGGAAGAAGGTTCTAGACTCCAGAAGCCCCGCAGGAGACGCCTCCGCAAGGCACCAGCGCTGCTGTTGGCCACCCAGTCCAGGAGGGGTCGAACACTGACCAGGGTGCTTCAGGGGCATGACTAGGCCCACCAATGCCTCTCTCCAGCTCCCCCGCACCTACTAAGAGCTAGACACAAGTGCTACCAGGCCGCCAGCCAGCCGCACCAGGAGGGCCACAGTCCTCCAGTCCCTGCACTGCCGCCTGGGTGAACAAAATCGGCAAAGCACTCTCACTCCTCTCCGGCGCTTCCACGACCACAGGGGGGGTTCCGCACTCTCGCTGGTGCAATAGCGTCTTAGCCCACTGCCGCCGGTCTCCTTGCTTCAAGAATGGCGCAGCCGCCGCCTCTCACCTCACGCTTGGTGCACTCTTCCACTGCACAGCTGGCCCCA
Organism: Calotriton arnoldi; assembly: GCA_963921515.1. Lineage (NCBI taxonomy): Eukaryota > Metazoa > Chordata > Amphibia > Caudata > Salamandridae > Calotriton > Calotriton arnoldi. The sequence goes on along the minus strand of CAWUFW010000995.1, from coordinate 2,126,487 downwards.
GGTTCCACTAAAGCTGTACCTCAGAGCTCTGCATCAGGCTGATAAAAGCCACAGCAGCTCTGGGCCTGTGTTGTGCTGGGCATCCGGGGGCTCCACGCAGTCGACGCCACCTCAGGCACAGGGGGGAGCTCTGCCCTTCGCCGGCACAATGGCGTTACCGTCAGTCACCCCCTGCCTCCTTGTTGTGCTGGTGCGGCTACCACCTCTCCCTCCTGCTGAGAGAGAGGGCGCCGAATGCACCCCGGGACACCACCTCCGAACCTGGAGGCCTCTGCCCCGCCTGTGCATACCAGGGCAGCCGGGGCCTTGCGATGCTCAACAGCGCGGGCTCCTCTCCTCAGCGCCGCCACTGATCTCTGGCGCCCGTCACTCGGCTGCCCCGCGAGCCCAGGAGCATCCGTCAGCCGCAGCTCCTCTGAGCGGCACACGCCCCCCGGTAGGCCTCCTGTCTATCGGGTGGCTTCGGAAGGGGTCTCTGCTTCCCCCGCGGCTCTGTAATTGCCGCCTTTCAGCTGCGCGTCACCCCGGAACAGCCCCAGGCAGCTGCCCTCCGCACCGGCTGATTCTCCGCAATGCCTCCTCATCTGCTGCACTGCCCCCGAGGAGGTCACCAGCTACAAAGAGGCGCTCTCCGTCACTAGACCAACGGGGCTGCACCGGGCAGAAGCGGAGAGTCACGGAGATGCGACCTACCACGTTGCCATCTTGGCCACGCCCCCCCGTACATAGTTTTTAAATGGACTTTGACAATTCTAAGAGAAATTTAGGCAGGTGGGATTGCATAGCGGACCCCTAGTCGAGGTTTTTGCTTCCCCCCCCCCTCCTTTTTGATCTTAGCTCTATATGTAAAACTATTACTAGGATGTTTTAGACAGGGGTCAGATGATAAGACACAACATCGCCATTTTATGAATCTTTTCTATAATGTATTGGAAGACATATCATTGTTTATTTATTGTACTGTAATACTTTTTTTTTTTTTTTTACTTTTATGGTCTATCTTAATATATCAAATAAAGTTTATTATGATGATAATACATATGTCTGCGCTGGTGATTTGTCTGCATAAATTGATTCAGAAAGTATTTAGTATAACACAAGGCATAAATGATCTAATGTTGAACTTTTTATACTACATAAATTTTTTCATTGATAATGAAAAATGTCAATATATGATTCATACTTCATAATCCACATTTGATTTTTTTTTAATTTAGCTTCCTTCAAGATACTGTATTTGCATTTCTTTCAAATGTTTTTGCATTTTAGTTAAATTATTTAACTAAATAATTTATATTTTTTCTTAAACATACGAAAACAATTTCTGAAATTAGAGAAATAAAATAAATCCTCGTACACAAACAATATACACGTTTTACATGTTTATGAAGGTTTAATCTACATCACAAATGCTTTAGAAGAGGAGTGACACTTTTAAGGGGCTTAAAAGGAAGGATATCAGCTTTGGTAATCTGGATTAACAAAGTCTCAAAGGGGCACCAGACAGGCCCAAAAGAAAGCCATAAGCTAAGAGTTATCAAAGGCACTTGTTATTTATGAAAGTGAGGGATAGTGAGTTTTAGAAGAAGTGGCAGGGGAAGAACAGAGAAGGTGTTGGCCATGTAGCAGTATGTATATGTTGCGAAAAGAAAAAAACTTTTTACAAGGTGAATTATGACACACCAAGGAGGGATAATAGAAGAGCAGAGAAAATGGTACTGCCACCAGTTTAATATTTGGTATGGCAAAATAGCTTAGGCAGATAATATGCAGAATTTTAAAACAAATGACCAGAAGGTGCGTTACCTCTAAAATTGTTAAAATAAGACTTTTGAAAGAAAAAACAATGTAGCTGTAATGAAAGGGCACTCTATTCACTAGAACGAAGTAAATATGTATCTAAATTAATAAACAATTACAGCAAGCCTAGGCAGTGCCATTTTCAACAAGATACTTTTTGGGGAATATTACTCTGCATAGCTGGTATGATTATGTGTACATGGAGTTTAAGAGGGACAAAATTAACAAAGCAGGTGCATACTCCAAGAAGATTTGTTATACTACAAGTGTAGTATGTAATTGTTTTGTCTCTGGAAATAGCTTATACGTGTTCCTGGCTTATCTAGATGCAATAGAGAATTTATTACTTTTGTTCAAATTGTGTTCAGCCCTGATGAAGTGGTTTTTAAAGAATCAAAGCTATATTAAATTGCTATATTAGAAAATAGATACCAGTTGAGGCTTTACAGAATATGAGTATTGTTATCTAATTGTTTCTTAAGAGTTCCAAGAAGACGTATTGAGTGCTACATGTCTTCTAGTCGTAGCTGCTAATTTGCTTGTCAGCCAGAAAGGAGGTCAATACTAAAGTAAATCCTGCCTATGATCACCATAAAAGCAACCATTGTCATCAGTCAGAGAAGTCAACAATAACTCTTCAATTTAAAACTACCAAACATGACATTTCACAAAGCAAGTTTCAGATCATTAATCTTATAGAGAATAACCCTGAATATGACACATGAAAAAAAGATTCAGAGAGAACTATATTGGGTAAAGAGACTGAATATGATTCAACCGACGAGTTTCAATGACCGATTAGAAATGTCATGTTTCTTAGATTATTAACAATTTCCCCTAACTGAGTCAAACACAAGGTTGAGTACCATCGAATAATATGGTTATTTGAACTGTCCATTTTATTTTAATATTTGTTACATTTCATTTAGAAATTGAGAATTATCTTTACCCCCATTTTTAGATGACCTGTTTACATATCAAGCATATTTGATGTTTCATAAATAACAGATGCTAACAAGTTACTTTGTCTATCTAAATATGGCTGCCATTCACCAGATTTGTCATTTAAGGTTACAGCATTACCATTGTTATTTCAGTTTGCAATTTGTACAGTAATATTAACAAGTTGAGAATTTTTCTTCATAGTTTGACTGCTTATAATCGATACTGATGCGTTTCATAGAATGTTGAAAGATGGCTGCTATAATAATTTTTGTTCCTACACATGATATGGAGTTCATGTAATTGATCCGTTTACTTAGAATTTCAAATAGAATACATCATTAAGTTGCAAGTGGCAATTTTTAGGGTTTGACTGATAAAGGCCTGTATTATGTCCCTCGACCACATCTATAGACAAAACATTTTTAGATGCGTTTGCATAGTGGTTTGTACCTATGTTACAAGGTTTCAGGTTTCAATCACTTGCATAAAACGCCGTAACATCACCATTCACATTACCATGCAGGTTCACAACACATAGGCAGGAGCACTGGCCAAGTGTCACATGGCATAATGAGAGGTAAGTGCACTCCGACAATTTCACAGATATTATCAGCATGCTCTCACAAAACCTAGCAAGTTGTATTTAATAGACTAGCAAAAACACATAAGCACAAGTATAACTTTTGAAAGGAGAAAAGGAGCAGCATGTTACCCTAGTCATTTACCATTGATAGACTATTTGACTGGCGTTTGTTTTTACATTTCTCAGCTTTATAGTACTTGGTTAATGGCATGATCGAGGTTGAAATTTAGGTTTACACATAAATTTGCAGTTTAACACACACTTTTTTCATTTTTGTTGCATATTTTGTTTGTTTAACATATACACCATATACCATTACACTAAGAGCCTGATTTATATATTGGTGTACGGGTTACTCTGTCACAACGGGGACAGATACCCTGTTCGTTAATATATAAATCCCATATATCCTATGGTATATAGATTTCGGTGGACGGGGTATCCATCACCGTTGTGACAGAGTAACCCGTCCACCGATATCTAAATCAGGTCCTAAGTATCCTACTCATCACCAGTTAGCTAAGCGGAACATATCTGTATATTACTTATGCTTCCTTAGTTGAGACTATGTTTTGCATTTCAGGAACAAGGACAGTTTGTCCGAAATGTATTGGGATTTGATAACAAAAAAGGATTTTATGTTGTCCGGCAAGAATGCAATAAATTTGGAAAACAGTTTATTACAAATTTATTTTCAAATCATTGCAATTTGAATAAACAAACAATTGGAAGACAATGGATTCATGAATGAATTATTGAAATTGGGCTCCACTCGTCCCACACAGTGCAAATTAAATAATATGTTATTTAATTTGTAAAGTGTGAACAACTACCCGAAGGTGTCGAGGTGCAATCACAGAGGAGATGGAGGACCATAAGACCCACTCACTTACTTAGGAAACAGCCATGTTTTTAGGCTCTTCCTGAACAGGGACAGGTTTGGAATGGACCTGATGGACAGAGGGAGTGCGTTCCATTCCTTTGCTGTAGAGTTTACAAATCCTCCACCTCCCCAGTTTGTTTGTTTCAATCTGTTGCCAATGAGTTTGTAGGTACCTAAGGATCTTAAGCATCTTCCAGGGATATATCATTTGAATGATTGCCTGAGGAATATCGGGCCTGTTCCGTGTAAAGCTTTGTGGGCAAGTGTTGAACCAGGCCCTTTTTGGCAGGTTCACCCCTGAACTTTTTGCCTGTCCCTTAGCCTTTTCCCTGCGTAGTGTTGGTGATTTTAGACCTCTGGGCACTTTAGCACTGTGGCCCAGTGTAAAGTGCGTGCGCGCGGTGTGCGTGTGTGGTGAGACTGGCCTGCCCTCCCATAGGAATGCATTGAGGATGAGTGTGTCAGTGGTAATTCCTGTTATGTGAGGAGCAGTGTGGTCAAGTCTAGTATGTCTGAATTCGTGAGAATAAATGCTGCGCAATGGTGTGTGCAGATTTATGGTGACTGGTAGAGAAATGCCACTTCTAGAAGTTGGCATTTCTGTGTGCTCTGTCTGCCTGCCTGATGTGAATTGCATGTCTGGCTTGTGAGTGACAGGGGCTGGGAGGTGTGTGTGGCTCCAGGAGGGGCAGGGTGAGTCAGCGCAGGGCTGAATAGGGAGATCTGCACATAGAGTGAGAGGAGGAGTGCTACCTGGGTCTGAATAGGGCTGTGCCTTCCCTCTACAATGCTGGCGCCACCTCCTGTGGTGCGTCTGATGTCCCTAGCCTGTCCTGTGAAAGGAGAGAGGAGCTGAGCAAAACAAAGTGCTCCAAAGCTCCCCCAAACCAGCTGCGTCTGGTTTTTCCCCAGCCCTGTGTCACAAAGGGATTAGGGTGTATAAAAGAAGGGGCTGTGACCCCATGTGGGCTGTTCAGTGTTCCTGTTCTTGTTCCTGGACTCGAATCTGCCAGGGGCGTGCTGCTGCTGGGGCCCAGGGGGGGCTGCCAGGAGGGCTTGCCTCCCTGGGCCCTGCCTTGCCCCTGGACCTTGAAGACCTCTTTGCTGGGAGCTTCCTTTGCTCCATCTCTTTGCCTGCAGGACTTGGGCTTCATCTAGCGCCTGGAAGCGCTATCCTTTAATTACCCAGAAAAGGAGCACGAGGGCTCCGCAGCGCTGAGCTGACGTCCAGGGAGAGGGAATCCCCGGTGTAGGGATTCCCCCGGGCTCCGTGATCGAGCGGGAGCCCACTCCGCTTATTTTTATATTTAAAACGTGGGTGCCCACCACACATGGCTGCTTTTTATTTAATGTAAATGCGGGTGCCTACCCCGCGTTCTACTTTTTAAAATCACCGCCGCAGCCCCGGGGCCGCCGAAGAAATCTGTTCCCGGCCGCTGCAGCGCGACCAGGAAGTCAGGCACGTCGGCCTGGGACATGGGCGGAGCGAGGAGAGGAAGTCCCGCCCCGCCGCCAGAGATCCGGCCGGAGCCTCGCAGGCTCGGTGATGAAGTCCCGGGTCCCAGGAGGGGGCCCGGGTGAAGGGGAGAGGTGCCGGTATGGCGGAGGGGGCACGAGGCACATTGTCGGTGCCTGCCCCCGCCGCGATTGAAGGAAAGGAGGACGGGAGCCTACCCCGCCTCCCAGAGTGCTGAGGATGAGTCCCGGGTCCCAGGAGGGGGCCCGGGTGAAGAGGAGTGCGGCCGGAGCAAACAGCGACTCCGCAGGCCTCCGCAAGAGCAGTCCCGAGAGAGAGAGGGGACCGGGCGAAGCGAGGGAGACGCAACCGGATCCCCCAGCGAGGCTCTCATGAGTGAGAGAGCCCCGCCCGCCGCCTGTGAGGAGACCAGGAGCGGGACCGGGTGAAGAGGAGTCCCCAGAGAGCAGCCCGGTGAGTTAGGGCTGGGGGGCTCCGTGGGGGCTATTGTTGGTGCCTGATCGAGGCACAGATCCTGAGCGGCCCCGTTTTGGCAGCGGGCCGCTCCCACGTGGCGCATAGTTGCCTCAGAACCCAGATGGCTCTAACAAGGGGCATAGTTTGTTTTAGAGCCTGTGTGGCTCCTACGAGGGGCGTAATTGTTTTAGAGCCTAGGTGGCTCCAACGTTTGGCTAATGATTGTTAGAGCCCCGTGTGGCTCCAACGTTTGGGGGCATATGGTTTTGAAGCCCCGATGGCTCCAACGCGGGGCATTCTTATTGTTTAAGGGCCAAAAGGGGCCCGTGCTTCCCCGTTCGCAATGATTTCAGCTGCCCCGCTTGCAGAGGGCAGCTGCACCGATGGGGTAATTTTATTAAAAGGGCCCCAGAGGGGGTCCCCAGGCACAGTGGTGCCAGTTCTTCACTTGCTTCACAGCGGCGTCGCAGTTGCGGGCCGCTGCAACGAGGGTGCTATTCTATTTTTAAGCAGTCCCTGAGTGGGACTTGGGGGCCATGTTGTTTCCAGAGCCCGGGTGGCTCCAACGAAGGGGGCACTTTTTTTTTGAGGACCATTGAGGGCCCGGGCCTCATTTTAACATTCCCAGCTGCCCAGCAAGTAGTGGGCAGCTGCACCGTTTAGGTCTTTCTCTTTGCTTTAGGAGACATGTTGAAGTTGGGAGTGAGATGCACTCCTGTGCCCCTGACATTCACAGCTGCGCAGCACTTAGTGCCAGCTGCACCGTTTAGACCTGCGCAGATTGCGCACCATTGACTTTCGCTGCCCTTGCAGCGCGCCCTGACTTTTGGACATAGGGCATTTAAGCCCCTTGTGAGATGGCCAGTTGGCCAAGGGGACTGCTAGGTTTATAGGGCGCCAGCCCCTAATGTGATTTGTGTGTTAGTGAGCTTCTTTCCTAGGATTTATAGGCTAATGTGATCTATACCTCTGCTATGGTTCTTTCTACTATGAGGTTATGTGCTACTGTGAGTAGGTGGTGCTAGGAAATGTAATGCAGGTAGTATGTTTTACGCACCCTGTTTTGGTTACCTCTAAAATGTGGTTTTTATGCTTGTGAGGTTATTACTTCCTCATGCGTTTAGGTGGTGAGTTATTTTCCCCTGAGATTATTTCCTAATGTGATTTAGACTTAGGATGTTATTGTCTAATGCGTTTAGACTGGAGAGATAATTGCATAATGTGTTTATGCTGGTGAGGTTGGCGCATAAGGTTTTGCGCCTAATGTGATGCGGTGCATAATATGGTTTATGTTACAGGCTGATGCTAAGTACAGTGGTTGCCAGTGATTACTGGTTGTACGGTTCTGATATGTCCTACATTTATTACTACATCTATTACCTTTTACTAGGTGATGGTTCTGACAGTGGTCCACGTGGCCCTGTCATGTGTACATAATCCCCTGTAAATATTGTCCCGTGCCAGTTGGCACAGTGTATTGTATGTGAGTACTATTCTAATGTGTTTTATGATAATACAAAGGCTATTTTTATATATAACCTTGTGTGGAGTTCCTTTTGTAGTGTGCCTTGGGTGTTGTGCTGTGTGTGTGTTGCGCAAACGCTTTACACATTGCCTCCGGGATAAGCCTGACTGCTCGTGCCGTGCTACCAAGGGGGTGAGCAGGGGTTATCTTCGGCGTGTAACTTCCTTGCCCTGACTAGAGTGGTGGTCTCTGCCTGGCTTTGGCGCAAGCCTCAGCCAACCAGAGATCCAATTTCTAACAGCAAGGCATAAGGCTTTGAATTTAATCCGTTGCATGACAGGCAACCAGTGAAGGAGTTTGATGACTTGTGCCGCAGATTGGTATTTAGGGGTTACAGTTAGCAATCTGGCTGTTGCATTTTGCAGGACCTGTAATTTATTAAGATGTTGCTTTGACGTTTTGAGCAGGTTTAGTGTTACAAAAGTAACAACCTACCATATAGTGCTCTTTAATCTTGGACTTAGTGCAGAAGTATAGTAAGTTATATATTACAACATCTTGAACTTTCTTGAATCACACTGAAGAGGGTTGAGGTCTACAGGAATATTTACCTTCATTTACAAATGAGTATTGTAACCACATTGTTGTTGAATGATTACTCACTGACATCAATACAGTAAGGTGTTGAACTTACACATTTAATAAGAAAAAAGACACTTGGATTACAATCCAATATGACTCGGCATATCTGAACCAAGTGTTCTCAACTTTTGAATAATATATCAAACAATATATAAGGATCTTTTAACTTTTTTGGTAAATACCATTACAATGTTAATGTTGTCCATAACTTTGTTAAATTTTTCACAAGTCAAAAAGTCTCTCCATATTTTTTCCTAAGCTTGATAGAACTAAAAGATGCCTTTCCCCATGGTGTGTACACTGGTCCGTAGCAGCCTAAAGAGCGCAAGCTCAGCGAGAGTGGAAAACCGCACCATATCTTAGTAGATATCGCTCTCTTTTGCTATGCAGCACAGCAACTTTGGTCCCTGTGCTAATTAAAAAGTTAGTAAACCTGCCCCATTGTATGTGATTTTAGTTACAAAAATTGTGCTAACCTGGCATAAGCTGTTGTGGTGATGGAAAACTTTCAAATGCAAATCCAGACTTTTTCTCAAAGGTTTTTCAGATTGAATGGAAAGTATTAATATGCCCTACTTTAATTACAGTTAATAGTTACAGAAAAACACCACCATTGGGATCTTTTCAACTTCAATTACTCTTTAGAAGATATCCCACGGACAGTTTTATCAGTATATTAGGGTGATATATCAACAGTCAATTAAAACTTAAAGTAGGAGCTTCCCATATAAGGAGTGTCCACATGACAAAGCATTTTAGCAAGTGTTTGATTTAATTATATTTTGCCAGTTCAGGTTGAACAAGATGGGTCATACCCAGCAATAAATAATCCAGCACATCGTCCATCTACACAGGGAGAGACATAACTACATGCCTTCTGCCAAATTCCAAAATATAGTCATGGTGTCCCATCACCTGTACATTCCCAGCTAAGGTGTAAAACATAGAAGGGCAATGGCGGTTTCTGACACAACCCCTGTAAAATATAATCATGTGTCTCACCCAGCACCCGACACAGTCAGTCCCCACAATCCCAAACTAAACCTATATATATATATATATATATATATATATATATATATATATATATATCCTGTTATCACACACACACACTCTAACAACGTAACACACATTACAAATCATGCTCATTAACACTCCCTGTGAAGTACTCCAGACAAGAGACATTGCACTCCTCATTACCTCAGCAAGCTTGACACCCTCTTCATCACACATTCTAATCTAGATAGACATACCTTTTCCCACAGGTTGCAGCTTACATTGTGTGGACCACGCACATAAGGGAGGAGTCCTTGCTGGCACAGCACACTAGGCAAGCAAGGCACACTCTACTCCAAGAAGCTGATGACATCATGTCACACTCTGCAGTTCAGACTTCTACCTACCATTTCATCTACAAGGTTCCTGGGTAGAATAAGGAATTCATTGATTAATGGATAGATCCTCTCCACGCATCCTCCATATAAAATGCCCACAGCACCCTCTTGGGTGAACTCACCCGCAGAACACACATGCTAAAAAAAAACCATAAGAGACGCTCTCATCAACACACTCAACTTGGTACAGTGTGTCATACAACTAACACACTCCAAATGCCACATCCTCAATCTTGTCTGCTCGAGAACACCAACAATTCACTGCAAATCACCCATATCCCTTGATAGGACAGACCCATTTGCCACACTTAAGAATGATGTTTGCCATCTGGAGGTTATGGAACAGGTAAACCTTTTGAAGTGTTTTATGTCTTTGAGGACGTGGGGAACACACATATTTGTGCCATGGAACAACAAATAATGACAAAGTCAGCCATCCCCAAACTGAACACCACAATGGTAGTGTCACCACTTGTTATGACTGTTTTGATTGAGAGTACTCATTATGTAAAGGAAGGAGCCCATCTTGTGTTCTAGTCCATGTTGGAATTGATGAATTAATATTCTTTAGCTGTAGCTCGATTTTGTCCAAGATTGATGTTAAATCTGGCTCTGCTTTTTTCTGTAACAACGTCTGCTGTGTCTGCGAGTGGATCATAAATTCCTTTGAACTAAAAATGTGTGCCCTTAATGGTCAGAGCCAAGTTCTTATTTGGGCTCAGACACATACGGACTCCTTCCACAGTGCATGTGTGTTTTTCCATCCCCTTGCATACTTCCTCAACAAGACATTCTTGTAGATAAACATTTCAGAAGTGACTTCCGGATCATCCTCATACACAAGAGCATAATCTTCTATTCTTGGTAGTTAACAAAACCTTTGATTAATGACTGGAGACACACTAACATTGTTTTCCCTTGCCACGACTGGTTCGTTGTTGTCCAAAAATCCATGAGATCATTAAATGTTTCATCTTCCAAGGAGAGCAAGGTGGAATTGAATATCTCCAAGATTTCGTTCTGGTTCAGTAGATCATTTGGAGTATTGTCAAGATATACATAAATATAAAAATATAAACACAAATGTATGGCTAAATGTACACAGGCAAGTTTTGCTACAGACACAATACAATTTGTCATATTAAACATACTACAGAATGTAGTGTTGTAATGTTGATTTTGCAAGATTATTCACAATTATTGTGATCATAGATGTTTGTATATGTATTTGTAAATGTAGTAGTGTTAATGGACGGAAAAATTTATTAATGTCCGTCAGCATTAAAAGATTTTTTATGTTTATAGTAATAATGTATGTTTTTGCATCTTACAAAATGATTCCAAAAGCAGAACATTATTAATTTTGCTAGAGTTTTGCATCACTTTTGTGGCTCAAACACGCCGATGTGTATTAGTAAACTATGTCCTTGATTTATTGTTCTACTTTGTTAATGGTGAATGTTTTTCACACATTTTCATTTTCTGTGTGCCAAAATTCTTCAAAAATCGGACTAAATTATTATCTTGAAACATGCTCTCAATTCTCAATCTAGATTTGCGTCTTCATAGTACACCAAGTAAGGATAAATATGTAGCTACACTACTGTGGACTACTTTACATAACATGACGTGGCATGGCTTGCATGTGTGTCCTCAATTAAAACCAATTACGTAAGTAAAAAAATACTGTATGCCAAAAAACTTAAATGGATTTCCATAGTATGTTTACAACTACTCAAGGCAGGCATAACAATTAACAATGAAGAGATATCCTCATGTATACATATTCTACAACCTTTGAAGTTGTGCTGCATTGTAAAACATGCATAGAAAGAGGCCAAACTTATCAAGCAAAGTTTTTAACAGTAAGGTTATCTTTCCTGTATCAAACCTATGTTTAACCTGACACATACAGCCTTGCACTAGATGCAAGTGTGCATGTATTGTCCCATGGCAGCCTAAGGTACAGTTGCAATGTGGTAGAGTAAAACACCAACATACCTGATTAGAAAATGTGTTGTTTTATACTTTCTCTTTCACGAAGCACACGACTACAACTTTGGTTGTTGTGCTTCATACTGATGGAGCGAAGTACAGAAGATTTTGTGTGTACCCCGTTCAGACCAATCACCCCCCATAACAAAGTAATATATTAATTTTGATTGCTGTGTATTAACCAAACACACACATTACATGTGGGAAATGCTCTGCATTAACAGGTTTGATTAACATATTAATTAATGGTGTAAAACGCATGTTTTATCTATTTTGCGCATTTAAGTAGTGTAATAGTGCATGTCTATGCTGTAGTGTACATTGTGCATTACATGCTGCTTTTGCTTTATTTTAATGGCTTGCAGTGTGATGCTTTTCAGCTAGGTAACAGTATCTGAAAGAGACACGTTAGTGACAGATTCCTTACCTTAGAATATCCCCAGGCGTCAGGCTGGATCCGGAAAGTTTTTGCGTAGCAGTACCCTTGCGCGTCAGTAGGCGGCGTCGTGCGGCTCCGCGTCCGTCGTCGGCGTCGTGATCGCCGGGATGACGTCGCGGGCAGTACTTAGGCGCCGCCCCTGCGCGCTGACGTCAGTTCTTCTTTTCCGCGCCAGCAAGCGCAGATCCGGGAAGAGCAGTGCCCTGGTCATTTTTTGACCATACTTTTTGGTGAATTTTTTTCACTGTTTTCTCTCTCAAGGTGTCGTAGGGATGCCCGGTTTCAAACGTTGCGGCGCCTGTGCTCGGATGATGTCCGTCACCGACCCGCATTGGGAGTGTCTCTTCTGCCTCGGCCGAGGCCACGACACGGAGTCTTGTACCGACTGCCAGGCCCTCAACCCGAAAGCTTTGCGAGAGCGGTCTCGAAAGCTCCTCGAGGCCCGGCATTCGGCTCCGCGGAAGCCCCGGTCGCGTGAGAGGTCCAGGGGTCGATCGCGGAGTCCACACCGGTCGTCGGCGTCGAAGTCTTCTTCGTCCGGTAAGTCGAAACACAAGAAGTCCAAAAAGCATCATCGCTCTAGGACTTCGCTTCGCCGGTCTTGCGACTCGGCTGAGGCCCCTCCCGGCACCGTCCCCGCGGCCCCGGACATGCCTGTGGAGTCGCCCCCGCCCTTCCCGGGTTCGGGGGCGGATCCGGCCAAAGTGCAGGAATTCCTGTCGGCCATGGCCCGCCTCTTCGGGCCTCCAGGCCCCTCCGGTGCGCCTTCGGGCCCCGCGGGCCCGGATGGGGTTGCTCCGGCGTCGCCGACGGCTCCAGCCCCGGCGTCGCCCGTGCCTCCAGCCTCGATCCCGGCTCCGGCTTCGGCCCCGGCCTCGATCCCGGCTCCACAACCCCCATCGACGCCGGTCGACCTAACGACACCTCCGCCGGCGCCGATGTCTCCGGTGCCGTTCTCGACGCCGCCCTGGGCTCCGGGCGGCGTCGTCCCCCAGTTCCTTCCGGCTCCGGACATGGACCCGGACCGACGTCGCTCGACGCCGGTTCCGGCGCCGATGGGACCTTGGGTCCCAAATGTCCCTCCTCCTCCTTATTTTGAACCAGAGGAGGACCAGGAGGACTGGGAGGGGTCTGATGACCCTCTGGCACGACAGTGTCAGTACGATGAGGACTGGACAGAGGGTCTAGGGGAGGCCAGTGGTCTGGATACTTCCCCTGACACTGGCATGCTGTCTCCTCCCGTGGCTACGGAGGAGGGAGCCAATTTTGCTACGGTGTTGCGTAGGGCAGCTGGGGCCTTACATCTCCAACTCCCTACTTTGACGGTCAAGCATAACATCTTGACAGAGGTGCTTCAGCCGGTGGCCTCCTCTGCGGAGACTGTGCTGCCGTTTAACGACGCCCTCACTGACGTTCTTTGGGCGCCTGGTCCAAGCCCAACACAGGGGCTCCTGTGGACAGGAACGTGTCACGACGCCATCGCCCAGCTCCGGGCGACCCCCTGTTTCTCTCTGTCCACCCCACTCCTGAGAGCTTGGTTGTCCAAGCCTCCGCTTCCCAAACCGCCTTCCCTACCGCTCCTCCGGATAGGGAATCCAAACGCCTGGATCAATTTGGGAAGAAGGGTTTTTCTTCCTCCAGTGCTGGCTTGCGGTCCGTTAACACCGCTTGTCTTTTGGGCCGATATACCCACTCCCTGTGGGATTCGGTGGCGGATGTTTTGCCCCAGTGTCCTGAGGAGGTCCAGACACTGCTTTCCCGCGCCATTGCGGAAGGAAGGGATGCGGCTAAATACACAATACGTTGTGGCCTTGACACCGCCGACTCGCTGGGCAGGTCTATTGCAACGACGGTGGCGCTCAGACGCCACGCCTGGCTGAGAACCACTGGTTTTTCAGGGGATGTCCAGAATACTCTCATGGACATGCCCTTTGATGGAGTCGGTCTTTTGGGTCCAAAGCAGACCATGCGTTGGAGCGCTTTAAGGACTCACGGGCTACTGCAAAGTCCCTGGGCCTTTCTGCTACATGCCCTCCGCTGACTTCTGCTTTTCGCCCCTATCGTGGCCACGGTAGGGGCGCCCCTTCACGTCAGTAGCCCAGCCACCGGCCCGCGCAGCAGGCGTCTTCGCGTGGCCGAGGACGTGGATTCCGCCGTGGCGGATCGGGCAACCAGCGTGCGGGTCAGGCCACCACCTCCAACCCGTCCGCGGCCTCCAAGCCCTCCTAGTCCCTCCTTTCAGGTGCACAGCACGCCAGTAGGGGGCAGGGTCCGCCATCACCTTCCCCACTGGCATACCATCACCTCGGACAGGTGGGTCTTGGACATTGTCCGAAGGGGCTACTCCCTCCCCTTCGAGACCACCCCCCAGCCATGCCACCTCAATTCCACCGCATGTCAGGGGATCACTTGGTTCTTCTACAAAAGGAAGTCACGGCCCTCTTGACCAAGAGGGCCATCGATCGTGTTCCGACCCCAGAAGTAGGGCGTGGTTGCTACTCCCACTACTTTCTGGTGCCCAAAAAGGACAAGGAGGACATGCGTCCTATCTTGGACCTCCGGAACGTCAATCGCTTCCTCCGGAAGGAGAAGTTCAAGATGCTCACCCTAGCTCAGGTCTCGACTGCCCTCGACCCTGGAGACTGGTTGGTAGCGTTGGACTTGCAGGACGCATATTTCCACATCCCCGTCCTGCCGGGCCACCGGCGTTACCTTCGGTTCACGGTAGGCCCCGAGCATTTTCAGTTCACCGTGCTCCCCTTTGGCCTTACCAGTGCCCCTCGGGTGTTCACGAAAGTGATGGCGGTGGTCGCAGCTCATCTGCGCCGGGCAGGGGTTTCAGTCTTCCCCTACCTCGACGACTGGTTGCTGACGGCGGGCTCGTCCCAGGCAGTCGTCTCCCACCTCCAGACTACGGCCGAACTCCTGCACTCGCTGGGGTTCTCCATCAATGTGCCGAAGTCGCATCTGATTCCTTCTCCACAGCTCCTTTTCATCGGAGCAGTTCTGGACACGACGCAGTTTCGGGCCTATCCTCCCGAACGGTGAGTCCGGGATATTCAGGCTATGATTCCGATCTTTCAGCCTTTATCCTGGGTTTTGGTACAGATGACCCTGAGGCTGCTGGGCCTCATGGCCTCCTGCATCCTGCTGGTCAATCATGCCAGATGGCATATGCGGGCTCTGCAGTGGGACCTGAAGTTCCAGTGGGCGCAGCACCAGGCAACCTGTCCGATCACGTCCAGATCTCGGAGGGGACTGCAAAACAGTTGCAGTGGTGGCTCTCGAACCGGCAATGGGTCATGGGCAGATCCCTCTCCCTTCCCCAGCCAGAGCACACAGTTGTGACGGATGCGTCCCTTCTGGGATGGGGCGGTCACATGGGAGAGGCGGAGATCAGAGGCCTCTGGTCTCCGGCGGAGTCCCGGCTCCATATCAACATTCTGGAGCTCCGGGCGATCCGACTTGCACTCAAGGCATTCCTTCCCTCTGTCAAAGGGAAGGTAGTGCAGGTGTTCACAGACAACACCACCGCCATGTGGTACTGCAACAAACAGGGCGGGGTGGGGTCTTGGACCCTTTGTCAGGAGGCTCTGCGCCTCTGGACATGGCTGGAACATCAGGGCATGTTCCTGATGGTTCAACACCTGGCAGGTTCTCTGAACGCCAGGGCGGACGAACTCAGCCGCAGGTGCATGATGGATCACGAATGGCGTCTTCACTCGGAAGTGGCGCAAGGACTCTTTCTACAGTGGGGAGAGCCTTGGTTAGATCTATTCGCCACCGAAGAGAACGCGCAATGTCATCAGTTCTGCGCGTTGGAATTTCCAAGGCGGCACTCGCTCGGCGACGCTTTTCGTCACGAGTGGAGTTGCGGTCTGTTGTACGCCTTTCCGCCTATACCACTTCTACCCAGAGTGTTGAAGAAGATTCGGCACGACCAGGCCCAAGTCATTCTTGTGGCTCCGGACTGGGCTCGAAGAGTTTGGTATCCCGAGCTACTCAATATGAGCGTAGATCCCCCGATCCGTCTGCCTCTTCGGGAGGATCTTCTGTCGCAGCAGCAGGGGACGGTCCTCCACCCGAACCTGTCCAGTCTACACCTGCTTGCGTGGAGATTGAGCGGCGGCAGTTGATTCCTTTCGACTTGCCTCCCGAAGTTTGTGATGTGATTCTGGCAGCCAGGCGTCCCTCCACTAAGGTGGTATACGCCTGCAGGTGGAACAAATTTGTGGCATGGTGCACAGCAAAGGCTGTGAATCCCCTTTCTGCCCCTCTTTCTGAGGTCCTTCTATTCCTACTCTCTCTGGCCCAACAGGGTTCTGTCCTGGGTACCATCAAGGGTTATCTTTGTGCTATCTCGGCCTTCCTCAGGCTCCCTGATCAGCCCTCCTTTTCAAGTCCCCTGTTGTTAACAGGTTCTTAAAAGGCATTACTCACCTCTTCCCTCCTGTTCCGTTTGTGATGCCTCAGTGGGACTTGAACTTGGTTCTTACCTTTTAATGTGCGCTCCCTTTGAGCCTCTACATAACTGTCCTCTTCGTCTTCTGACTCTGAAGACGGCCTTTCTGGTGGCCATCACCTCCGCTCGGCGGGTGAGTGAGCTCCAGGCTCTATCTTGCAAACCTCCCTTTCTGTCTGTTCATCCAGACAAGGTTGTTCTTCGGACGCGTCCGTCCTTCTTGCCAAAGGTGGTTACTGCTTTCCACATTGGGCAGACCATCACTTTGCCCACCTTCTTTCCGCCTCCGCATCCTTCCAGAGAGGAAGAGAGGCTCCACCGTCTGGACCCAAAACGTGCGCTCTCCTTCTATATTGACCGCACAAAACACTTCCGGGTGGATGACCAGCTCTTTGTTGGCTACGTGGGCGCCAAAAAAGGTCGGGCGGTGCACAAGAGGACCATCTCCCGCTGGGTTACCTTGTGCATCAAGACCTGCTATTCTTTGGCTAAGAAGGAGCCTCCTGTTGGGCTGCGTGCCCATTCCACCAGGGCGACGGCTGCTACCACGGCCTTGGGCCGCGGTGTTCCGCTGCCGGTTATCTGTCAGGCAGCTACGTGGGCCTCGCTGCACACGTTTACAAAGCATTACTGCCTTGACAGTCAGGTCCGGAGGGACGGCTTCTTTGGCCGTTCTGTCCTCCAGGACTTCCTTGTCTGATCTTTGTTCGCAGACCCACCACCGGGGTTGGTATTGCTGGGGTATCTATTCTAAGGTAAGGAATCTGTCACTAACGTGTCTCTTTCAGATGCACAAGTTACTAACTTGTGTAACGATATATCTGTAAGAGACAGTAGTTAGTGACAGATTCCTTACCGCCCACCCATCCTCCCCGTTCTGCGAACTGATTTCTAGGGTTAAGGACATCCCTTTCAGGGCCCTAGTATTTTTCAGATACCTATGTCAGCTGCTTGCATGGCTCTGCGTTCCTGGCGCGGAAAGTCGTGTACAGAACTGACGTCAGCGCGCAGGGGCGGCGCCTAAGTACTGCCCGCGACGTCATCCCGGCGATCACGACGCCGACGACGGACGCGGAGCCGCACGACGCCGCTTACCGACGCGCAAGGGTACTGCTACGCAAAAACTTTCCGGATCCAGCCTGACGCCTGGGGATATTCTAAGGTAAGGAATCTGTCACTAACTACTGTCTCTTACAGATATATTGTTACACAAGTTAGTAACTTGTGCTTTAGGGGATAAATATTAGTACTGGTGGGTGGGGGGACAGAAAACACTTATTTTCTGTGTATTCACATCTTCTTTGTGTTTATCGTAGTTTTGGCTGGTGGCCAGTTTCAAGATGGCTTTGTTTTTCCCGGTTCTGCGCAGTAGAGAATGCTTGCATCATCTGGCTGGAAGAACCTCGCGCATGCCTTGTGCTCCACTGAACTTTGCAACTCCAGCTGACTATGTTCAAGGCCATTTGTCTGAATGCCGGCGAGTGGCTGAGAGCCAGAATGATAGCACGAGAACAGTCGAATGCCTGCCAAAGAATGACCACGTGGAAACAGCTGAAAATAAACAGTTGAATCCCTGCCAATGAACATTTGAATGCCTGCTAATGAACTATGGGACAATTGAATTTGTATCTATCAGCTTGTCAAACAAAGTTATTCACGGACATCCTGGAAGCAGAGAAATACATTGTCATTCACGGACATCCTGAGAGCTAAGAAATGCATTTTCATGACCAATCAGAGCAAGGGAAACGGCAAGAGTTGAAACATTTGTGGGTAGAGAGCCAGCAAACACAGTATAAATATCAGACCAAAATTGGGGGTTTTTAGAGAGAAGCTGGTTGGAGAGATGCTGTCTGTCAGAGAAGCGGTTTGCAGAGATGCTGGGAGCTTGAAACCATGCCAGAATGCGCACTGATGACCCCTGTAGGTTCGAGATCGTTGCGGGACACAAGCCTGGGTGAGAGATGCGTCTAGGAGGCCAGGGTTATTAAGAAAGTTGGGGTTTAGTGTTGGTTA
The DNA here is from genome assembly GCA_963921515.1 of Calotriton arnoldi. NCBI lineage: Eukaryota > Metazoa > Chordata > Amphibia > Caudata > Salamandridae > Calotriton > Calotriton arnoldi. The sequence continues at coordinate 2,107,930 of CAWUFW010000995.1, read as the reverse complement.
GGAAGGTTTTTAGTGTAGGAAATCTTTAGAATTAAATGCATGTTTTTAATTATGGTTCACTGATCTTTCATTTTGGGAACCCTCTATCAGTTACATGACCAAGAATTGATTTTTAACCATTTTTAAGAATAATGAAATGAATGCAAACTTACATTTTCTCTTCATGACTTTTATTAAACAGTTTCTTGATTTATTTCCTGAATAAATGGCAATGCTCAGTGAGAATTAATAGTGAGAGAATAAATGATAATTTTCTTTATGCAAATTAATTATATAAAATCTTTAAAAGAATCACAAACACCTGAAATCATTTAAGAGTCAATTAATTATGCAAATCAATGTATTGTTGTAGTGAGGTTAAGCTGGTCTTGACAATCACCATCAACTTGCTCAACTAATTGGTCCATCGACCTAATTGGCGGGGTACATTGATGCATAGATTAGTTAGTAAAATTAGGTGATGAAAACAAATGTTGGTGTAAAAATCTGTGCTTAAAGGTATCCTGTGATAGGAAATAATTCATGCAACCCAATGTAGGATTATTAGCAAGGGTCTGGGGGGTGTGTGTGACAGGGTGTGTGTACTTCGGTGTTATGGGCCCCACCGGAGTGACCCGGACCCTGGGGTGGTGATAATTTCTGGGTAAACGCTGCATCAATACCAACCAAAAGATTTGTTAATAAAGAACAGACAGTGTGCTTAGTTGGCAGACTTCCTGGTGTGCAGTGCATTACACATAACTCAAAATTTATTATGATCTTGAACCTTACTATACTGTTGGGGTAATGTAATAAATGCAATATTTAACTATAGAAATGCAAGAAACATAAATATACAAATAAAAAGCTTTAATTTACATTGGTAAAATGAGGCACAGAAGTTATTTGACCTTTAAATGTACACATCTTTCATATAGTTTCACTGGTCACTCATCTAAACCCATAAGCAGACTTGTGAATAATATATTTAGGGCCAATTTGTGTATTAATAGAAATGAACATCAATATTCATAAATTTTGCATTCAAGCTAAAAAAATGTTTACAAACTAAAACATATTTATGGTTTACATATAGACTATCTTAAAATTAAAATGAGGGCAGTGACATTTTCGTACAACTTTCGATTATTGAAAAGTCCTACAAAAACACATCAATGTACTTATTTTCATTTGGGATTTCACAGTCCGCATGACATGCGAGCTTACATTCAAATTATATTTATGATGTATTTTATATTTTTCAGGCTAGACTAGGAAGTTACAGGCAAAATATGAATATAGCTATTGGATCACTACATAAAATACCAAGATTAATATAATGAGAGCTGTAAAGAGAAATATGTCTCCATATTCAAATAAAATTGGTTCGAAATGTAACAGATTATTAGTAAAATGAAGAAACATGAGCATACAAGATGCACATGTGTTTTTTTTTTTTTTAATCAACTTACCGAGATGTGGTTGAGACTTCTAGCTTAGCAGTGTCAGTGCCCGCAACCATTTCTGCTCCTATGACTCTTGCATCCTGCTTTTCCATTGGTGTTATGTTAATTTGACTTAATATAGCGCACAAATCACCCAAGGGCATCTCGGCGCTGTTGTGGAACAAAAATCAAGAGACGGAGAGGGTGATTAAAAAAATAAGTGGGCTTTGAGTGGTTTCCTGAATTTACAGTAATTTGTACAGTAACGAATGTGAAGAGGGAGCTTGTTCCAGTACACAGGTGCGAGATAGGAAAATGCCTTTCCACCGCTACGTGTTAAACGAATGCGGGGGACCCACAACAGGGCTTTCAAACAAGATCTTAAATTACGGCAGGGAGCATAGGCTTTTATTTTTTTCTGAAGATGAAGTGGGCCTTTACCCTTTAAGGCATTATATGTGAGACAGCAGATTTTAAAATAAGAGCGTTTCTTCACTGGCAGCCAGTGTAGTTCTTTCAACAGAGTTGCCGAGGAAGTGCCAGAAGGGCAGTTAAGGACAAGCCTAGCTGCCGTGTTTTGAACGACCTGAAGTTTAGAGATCAGCGATTCACCGACATCTGCCAAAAGGGCATTGCCATAGTCTAGTCTGCTTATTACAATGGCCTGAACCAGAGTTCTACGGGCGGAAATAGGGAGGTAGGGAAAAATTCTGCGCAATAGGCGTAGGTTGTGGTAGCATGTGCCAGTGGTGGCCAAAATGTGCTCTCTCATTGTTAAGGCTTGGTCCAGTTTTATCCCTAGATTCTTTACTGCTTGCTTGGGCACGGGAGTGGCACCCCGTTGATGAGGCCACTAGTCATCCGTCCAGATAGAAGAGGCTTTGCCAAACAGCATGATCTCAGTCTTATCTGCATTCAGCTGGAGATAGTTCTCGTTCATCCAGTCTGAGATGGCTAATATGCCTGAGTAGAAACGCTCTTTTTCCTCCATCAGATCATGGCCCGGTGTAAACATCAGCTGGGTGTCATCCGCGTATGAGATATCAAAGCCAAAGCGCTCTGCAATCCCAGCCAAAGGAGCCATGTAGATATTGAACACGGTAGAGCCCTGCGGAACACCCTTGTCTAAGATTGTCTTACGTGAGGAGTAGGGACCCAGGATGACAGTTTGATATCTGTCTGTCAAAAAATGGTGGAGCCATTTAAGTGCCAAGCCCTGAATGCTGATTTCTTGTAGCCTTTCCATCAACCTCATGTGGGAAATAGTATCAAAGGCTGAAGAAAGGTCTAATAATACAAGTATCACTGGGTTTCCTGCATCCACTCCCAGGTGCAGAGAATCAGTCACTGCCAAGAGCTCCGTCTCTGTGCTATGGCCTGGGCGGAAGCCAAATTTGGAGGGTTCAAGTTCGAGATAGGAACTTGGTTGTTTATTAATAAGACCTTCAAGCTGTTTGCCCAGAAGAGGTAACAAAGATATAGGGCGATAGTTACTCCGCGATTTTTGGTCCAGCGTAGGTTTCTTTAGAATGGGACGTACGCATGCCGCCTTCCACTCAGGCGGGATAGTACCTGTTTTGATTGAACAGTTAAAAATCTCTAAAATCCCTGGGGCACAGAGAGTGGCCAACAAAGACAGTCTTCATGGATTTCTGTCCCTCAACCAGTTGTCACTGCAACCCTAAAGTTCCTTGATAGCTTTTCCTCGGTCCTTGCAACTTTTGTGATGCAATTCACCTCTGCGTGACATTTAGTAAATCTGGGCCCTACTGAGCAGCTTCTTGATTGAGGAACAGGGGTGGGAGCACACCGCTTCACCTCCCAGCAAGGTTCGCCCCTGGCATTCTGGTTAATGCAGTCTCTTGTTGCTTGCTTTGCTCTAGTATTCAGAGTGTTTCGCCAGAGTTGGCGCAGATAGTGCTGATCTCTAGACACATGTTTCTGGTTCTTTAACAGTCATCAGTAGAGATTAAGACTTCAGATTTGGGATTTGCCGAGTAGGCTGCCAAACATTGCATCAGGTCAAGTATCTCTCACTGGCGCGCGGGTGCTTCTTCCACGAGCTGTGCTGGGAGGTGAAGCAGTGTGCTCCCACCCCTTTGAGCTTCTTGATTGAGCTGGCTCTGAGTTGCTTACTAGCATGGCAAGGAATACAGTGGGGGCTTTTTTAGTGGTGCCCCACAAAGTTAATTCTCGACTAGACTCCTAGTCAACTACATATACGTTTGTGTAGTTTTTGTGAATCATTTTTGTGCAGTATATCGCTGTAAGAATACTTTTTGCATTTTCTCTTCATAATGTTTATGTACTTATGCTGATTTAAAATGAACTAAATTATGCAAATTAAAAAGGTGATTTTTTCCTGCTTATGGGTTGATTAAGGTGAAGTTGATCTTGGATGAGAATGGAGGGAAAGCATCAATGTAAGCTCTAGTGAAAGGAGAACTGGGTCTGGCAGGAGTGCTATGAGATTACCCTTCCAGCCATCCAATTACTTGACTGAATACTGTTTTTTTATTTCTGCTGTAAAAATGGTTTTGGAATTTAATCATTTTCATTGTTACAAAACACAAATTATGTATACACCTTACTACATAGGGATTTGGAATCACTACTAGCTAAGAAACACTACTCAGAAGCATAATAAACTGTAGGTCAAAAATAAAACAACTAAAAAGACAGTTTAGTCTAATAGTTATTTAAAGAACATTACAAAATCAGATTTCAGGTAATGTAACCACTGTCTTTCTAATACTAACAATAAATGAAAAGAAATATGTCAGCATCGTGCAGTACACAAATCAATCAACAGTGATATGCAATTGATACAGAAGTCTGAAAATGTTGTTATGCAAATTGTGATAGGTTTTACATCATTCAAATGGGATGGATATGTTCTACATCATTAGAGTTTCCCTTGTCAGTATGTGTTCACATATTGAATTGATGTTTCATAGTATGAAAATAGTGTAAGGTTGTACAATATATACAAATGCATTTCCATGTTGCACTATACACAAATGTGTTGCATTGCCACTGTTACATCATCTGCTTTGTGAACATGTACTTTCCTCATTGAATGTGGTAATCCTAAATTTTGGCCACAATGTCAGGATGTTAGAAGGTTAAGCGCACCGATTCAGACTTTGTTTTCTCCGCCAGGCTCAATCAGATCGATTCCATGCTGTCCCCACCGCAGACATGAAAGTGACCAGGGAGTGATGCCAGGTGGTGCTTGGTGTGTGTGAGGTGACAGCGCAGAGATTCCAGAAAGCTCAAGATGGCTGCTGCGACGGTGCTCACCGAAAGATGGGGAGTCATTTAAAGTGTATGGTCCCCATTAGTAGATGGGGCTGGATTGGCCTATAGGGCAATCTGGCAGTGCCTGATGGGCCGTTTTTTACTGTTGATTTCCCTGATACTACCATAAACATTGCTTGTAGCAAGCACAAATGCATGCAGTCTCCCATACCTTGCAAAAAACCCATATAGCGTGTCCAAAATTAGTCTGGTTTACAGATGTGGCCACTTTTTTAGTTCTCTGGTTCCCTAATAACATAACGTGTATTTGTAAAGCGCACGTTCACCCGGAGGCATCTTGGCGCTGAATAACAGATGTTTATTGTTACCCAACTCAATGGTACCCATTTTATCGACCTCAGATGGATGAAAGGCTGAGTGGACCCGCCGGGATTTGAACCTGTGACCATGAGGTCGAACACAGGCTCCTTCAGTGGATGCATTAGTCCATTGAGCCACCAGACCCGGCTAATGGGGGCCACTGTTACTTTGGTACCCGGGCCTTTTTTTTTTTTTTTTTTTTTTTTTTTTTTTTGTCCCCGTCCAACCTTGTTAGTAGAAGGTTATCTCTGCTGCTGTTGGGAGCAACAGGGGAAGGTGACCACTCGCAGAATCATGCCCTAGTGGGTCCCGCTTTAAAAAAAAAAAAAAAATCTTGGTTCAGTAACATACAAGAACACAGCATTATAAACTTTAACCATCACATAGTGACTCAGAATGTCATTCATAAACAACCCCCACCCTCCTCTCTACTACAGTAACTTTGGCACCGTGATATCAGTCTTCTAATATTCCAATCCACTTTACTAGAGCACATACATATAATGTCAGTAACATTGCTGCTCCCTACCAGCAGCTGCACTTGAAGTCTCCCTCTCGTGCGAGCCTGTCCCCAAGATCTGCCACCCCTCTCCCTACCGCTTCATGGGGGCCTTGCATCCCGGGGCTCCAATAAGTCATTGAGCATTGACACCCAGGCCCTCATCTCCTCTGCTACTGTTTCATCCCTGCGAGTCCTGTGCATATGCCTCTGTTTCGTAGTGGCCCACTCGGTCACATCCCGCAGCCAATCTGAGATCAGTAGCGGAACCTGGGAGATCCATCTGATTGCAATTCTACACTTTGCCAGAACCAAGGAGCATAAACTGCTGACTGAGTCGCCTGTATTGCGCTTGGAGCCAGTAAAAGCAGACACATCCTTACACTCAGGTCAATCGACCAACCATATGCACACTCCTATAAATGCATGTCTGGCAGAGGATCCCCCACATTCAGCTGTACTAGAGGGCCATAGCAAACTATGCGGGGCAATTAGAGAGGGTTTGTTGGTTATAAAATCATCAAAAGGAGCCCCTCTGCACCTCTGGTTTAATGCTGCATTTCCACAGCCCATAAACGTCTAAAACACACCTTAAAAAGAGTCCCTAGGTACCCTCTGGACATAGGTAAAGCACATTGTGAATGCAAGGAAGTATTGGAGGAAAGGAAAAGGGAGTTAAGGTTAAAAGCATAGGAAGATTTGTCAGCAGCTGCTGTTTCAAAGGACAACTCAAAGTTCTGGGAAATTATAAATCACCCATTCTCTTTCGATTATGACTTTCCCAAAGTGGAAGCCCTGACCCCCCCGAAGCTGAGTGGTTAACTCACTTCATAGGTATTTTTCAACATCATGAGTTAGCCATGGCACCTGCTATCGACTCCTCGGGCCCCAGATCACATACTTACCTCTAGTACCCCTATCCTCCCCCCATGACCTTATTTCCAGACATTAAAAGTTCAGGTAGTGAGGCGGACCAGTGCGTCCCATCCAACAAATGTTTCTCCCAGTTGCCTTCCTCGTCCAGCCAGGGCGCTGCATGCTACAGTTGGGTAGCCAGATAATAAAGGTCCATTCCCTCCTGGTTCCATGTCCTCTTGAGAGCGGCCAGCAGCGGCGGCTCCTCCGCTATGGCGGAAGGAGCGTTGCCCCAGCAGCAGCAGCTGCAAAACTTGAAAAATAAAACGATGATAAAGCATGTTCATTATCGTTTAATTTTTCTCCATACCGCGGAGTCTAGGGGGTGGGGCCATGAGGATGGCAGGCATGAGGGGAAGTGGTAGGTGCACTGTTGTCGGTGCACATGACGGTTTGGTCAGCCATCTTAGGACGGCCAAACTGTCATGCACACAGAAGCTGTTTTCAACACTAGCTGCGTTGCCGGGTTGAAGACAGCAGGCACAGGCTCCCAGTCTCCCTGGGAGTGCAAATCGAGGGCGCCCAGGCCAATCCTGACGCTGCTCTCATGCTGGGAGAGCAGCAGCAGGATTGGCCCAGGGCAGTCTGGGAGCCTGTGCCTGCAGTGGAGCAAGAAGAGCAGTGATGCGGCGGGATTCAGGTACGTTTAAAAAAAAAACTTTTTGGTTTTTTCCCCACCCCCCTCTTGCCCCGCCGCTTTGCCCTCCACCAGCCGCGACTGGTGGCCAAACCCTCCTGCTTCCTCCCCGCTGCCCTAGAAGCTTGTCCAGCTCCTTGAATGACTGGTGGGGTATACTGAACAGTGTGCCCTGGAAAACATACAAGTAGCGTGGCAACATGATCATTTTAACCAGGGCTAGTTTGCACATCAGTGAGAGATGAAATGTAATCCAAAAGGTCACCAATGCTCGGAGACCCGCCAGTACCCTGCCCATGTTCTATTGATGGAACAGTCCGGACCTCTTGTCACCTGAATACCTAGGTGCCTGACCCTAGTGCTCTCCCATTTGAGGTCCAACCCCGGGAGGTCTTCCAGTGCTACGTCCGCTAAAGCTCCCAGAGGGAATAATTTGGACTTCACCCTAAGACCAGAGAAGTCACAGAGCTCCAAGAGAGTAGCCAGCTTGGCAAATACTGTTACCAAACTTACTCACCCACCTACCCCTTGGCAGTCTTGCAATCCTTACCTTAATCTCCTTTTCCAATACTCTGGTCCTGCTTCATCCATCAGCCTTGCTGCATTATTGTAGAATTCATACCTTCACATTGCTCTTCAGTGGCCTCAATTGTGAACCTGCATCACCCTTAATTCACATTTTGTAGCAGTCATTCATGGCATCATAATATTTCAGCCAAAGGAGGAAATATTAACCAATGATGGCAAGATATGAGGGGGCAGGTTTTATTGGGAATAATGGCTTCCACAAGATCAAGCATGGCATTAATTGAGATATTTGCTACTGTTCTTTTCTAAGATTCAGTATGGAACTTGGCACAGCAATTTGTTCTCTTCTAGAGACACTCCAACTGTTAGAAAATACCCCATTCCCAAAATACCCTTGCAGAAGCAGTAGCTAATGTCTGTTTTTGGCTGTTCACCTCAGTGTGGCAGGTTTTCTGCAATGACTGTCAAATGTATTATTCTATTCTAATCCATTTCAAGTGAAAGTTCTGAGATTCCTCATTGTAACCCTGACTGCTTGTTTGCTGAAGTGCCTTGGTGTTAGGTGGAAAAGTGATCTGTAGAAGTGGAGAGTGGTAAGGAGTTGGTGTCTCCTGTACAGGACGTCTTGCCACATTGTGGCGATGTGAAACTCCTTTTTGTGGCTCACACTCATTAGATTCTCTTTGCCCAAACGGTCGGATCTGCCTAAGCTGGGAAAAGAAAAACAGGTAGGTATTTGCCGTCCTCTCGTTCAACATTTACATACAGGAGCGTGGGGGCGTTTAGAATCCAACATACTTGCCAGAAACTTTCTTACTCTTGCCTGGTTCAGGTATGGGAACCACCCCTTGAACCCTGAGAACCAGTACTCACAAACTTTGGTATTTTACATTATTTTACGTTTATGATGTGCTAATCTAATAAAGTAATTTGAATTAGGATTCTCATTTTAGTGGATAACTCAGATGATTATTATTATCACCGTGAATAGAATATAGACCCCAAGTATTGTTAATCACACATCCCTAATCAATTAGTCTAAAACTTCCTTTGTCCTGCAGAATCATGTTATGTGGTTTGTTGCTGTGTCATGTAACCAGAGGGTCTTCAGTTAAATGCTTCGACAAACTGCATGTCTCCCAACACTCGGTTACTCCCTCTACCCCTTTACTGATCAATGGAGCTTGTGTATCTTTTTCTCTATAACTTCTCTATGGAGCTGGTGGGGGGGGTAGACTTCTCACTTAGAACTTTGTGTTGCAATACCTAGCTTACCACAATTCTTTCAGTAGAAGAATTCAGAAGTATTAGTACATGTTACGTTCAGAGTTGGTGTTATAGTGTGGAGGCCACAGATTTAGCAAGGTACACTTGAGTGATTGTTTTACCTCATAGCTACAGCCGCTGTCAAACGTAAAAAATGGGAAATTCCTCTTCAGCTCATGCAGCAAAGAGAACAGAAGGCATGTGTCAATTTTGCACTCAAAAATATCATTTTATTCTACCAGCTTTGCTTGAATGAAGTAAGAAACTCATATTCATTTTACGGCCTTAGTTTATGACCTTATGCAACCCTATACTATGTGAACACACTCATTGCATAAGTACAAACCATGTAGATACATATGAAGGCTTGTAATGTATGTTAACATCATCAAACCAATGTAGGCACTCTGTTGTATGGCAGTTTTAGAACGTATTGGCACAGCTAGAGGTTTGACCTGTTACTTTATGGTGTTGCCTTTTCCATCTCATCCTTCAAAATAACAAGCACGTTTTTGCTAAAAGTAGAAGGCAGTTTCGCATATGACTGTGTGGCTTTGATGGATTGACCTATGCGATCTCCCTCTTAGATAGGTGTCTGGTACACAAAGATCATACGTGACCATGGATATTTGTTTTCGTTAATGAGGTTTTCACCTTGGACTGTGAACGGTCACCTAAAGATGGTTCACCGGGGTACAAACCACAGCTGTGCATCCCTTTAATAATTTGTCCTCGTGTATAAACATAGTATACCTCGAAAGACCTACATTGACTTCTTTGGTACTCAGAGTAAGTTTTTCTAGGCCCTACATTTCCTTTTGTCAAATTAAGATTGGTTGAGTGGTTAGGTAGTTTACCATTACAATTATGACCTTTACCCCGAAGATTTAGTTTGCAGTTGATTTAGATTTTTCTGTCTTTGTTTGAACTACAGGAGAGTTGTTACAACAGCCCCCAAGTCACGTGGCCTTCTGATTCACACAGAACCCTTCAGGTTTACTCAGGAGCTGACAGTTTGATCTCTAAGAATGCCAAAGTAGATGTTTTTTTTTTTTTCAGATCTGAGCTGTTCCTTGCCCCAGGCAACAACATCTCAGTCAACTCCAGAAGAGACTTCAACGCATACAGAATGCCTCCGCACGCCTCATCCTCGACATCCCCCGCCACAGCACCGCCCACCTGAGGGACCTGCACTGGCTCCCCGTCAACAAGAGGATCACCTTCAAGCTCCTCACCCACGCTCACAAAGCACTTCACGACACCGGACCAGCATACCTCAACAAACGACTCACCTTCTACACTCCCATCCGCCAGCTTCGCTCCGCGGACCTCGCCACCGTTCCTCGCATCCACCGAACGACCACCGGCGGCAGATCCTTCTCTCACCTCGCCGCCAAGACATGGAACACCCTCCCCATCCACCTGCGACATACCCAGGACCTGATGACCTTCAGGAGACTTCTCAAGACCTGGTTGTTCGAACAGTATCAGCACCCCGCCCCCCAGCGCCTTGAGACCCTCACGGGTGAGTAGCGCGCTCTACAAATATTTGATTGATTGAGTCTCTTGGGTGGCAACATGGAGTGTACGTTAGTAATCCTACATCACCACCAATGGACCTCTTCAATTGATTTGGAAAATATTAGTATTTCCTCACGTTGTAATGCTACATTTGGGTTTCCAGCTTCCTCTCAGGATGATGTCCCTTTCAGTGCTGCTGAATATACACCAGATAGACAACAAATGGGGCAACCCAGTATCCCTGGGTAATAAGTACACAGGTTTGTGCATTTAAATATATGGGTACTTAATGAACAACTGGTCTTTTACCAACTTTAATGTCGTTTTAGACCACTTCATTACAATTGCCTAGGAAGTAAAGGCTGCTAGCTTTTCCTGAGAGAACCTCTTTTTATGTTAATATATATAGCCACCCAGGTTCCTAGGGATACTGGGTTGCCCCATTTGTTGTTGTTAAGTTACTTAGCAGTCTGTTCACTGTGAGGACATCGCAAAAAACTTACTATAGGTTTTGTTCTACATTAATATGTCAGAAAAGGAGACACTGTCTTACACTGAAGACCATATTGATAAACTCTTAAAAAGCTCTTCCTTTCTTGGTGTAACACCCACCCTAGTGGAAGATGCACTTTAGTCTAAATAGACAAACTTGAAAAAATTAATAAAAAGCTCATTCGTACACAAATGTATGGTCATTTAATTCAACAATACCTTGCTTCTAATATTATCCCTGTAGGCTTACAAATCAAAAATAAACCAGTAATTTTCATTGAGGATCCTAGATTCCATGAGAATTTCAGTTTTGTGGCCAATAATTGTTCAAAGCACTGGATGGTGCTAGGAATCGAAACAGCTCTGAAACATTAACCAATTGGAGAGAGAAATTGCTGAGTTGGCCCAAGAGATACTTGATGAATAATCCCTGACCAACGCCAAACAAGCCCTAGAGGCTCTAGAGAAAACTATGATTAAATTTAGCACCATCACACAACACTGGAAACTAGACAAATTATCTAAAGATATAAAAAAAAATACGACAAACTTCAGACCTACCCATACCTCAGTGGCAATTATTACAAACATGACGAGACTGGACGCCATTTATTCAGAGGAAAGGGACGAGGCAAACGTTTTGTAACGGTTTCTGACACTTCAGCTTCAGAAATGTCAGATTCTGATAGTACCCCTGGCACTAGTATAGTATCCCTGCCGCCTGGTCCCTTTCACAATGAACCCCCCAGTTTTTTAGGGAGAGGCCAGGAATTCAGAGGTCCACAGAGAGGGAGGAGGGGATGAGCAAGATGAAGGAATTTCTGTCCCCAAGAAACACACCCGGCATGACAGACAAGGAGGCAACACTATTTTTGGTAACGACTGAGACAACCCCCCACTGCCAAGAACTCCAAGATTTTTCCGAGATGAATCTTGAGATGCACAAATTTTTCAGAAAACTCCGACTTAGTTACTTTTTTTTTTTTTTTTAGTAAGAACTCCTACCAAAGTAAACGCGAAGCCACGGCAAAAAGAACAATTGATGGACGGAATGCTGAAACAATGTCAATCATTCACTCCCAGTACAGAGATCTGGGCCTAAATCCATTGTTATTTTGCACACCATGCCATTCCAGTTTAGACCCAGCCAACAGTTCAGCCCAAACTGCCATGCCAGGTCCTCCCTGGACAGGAAACAAGCATCCTGGGACCGGTTTTAGGGTATCACCCCTCATCAGCCAGGCTAGCTTGACTCCAGTGGCATGGTGAGCACCGGACCCACGTCTGGGCATACCCTTCCCACTGAGGGTGACAAACGCTCGTTTCCGGTCCAGGAAGGACCTGGCCTGGCAGTTCGGGCTGGGCTGTTCCTATGAGGAGTAGGGTCAAGACTAATTTGCATATGGCTGGGTCCAAACTGGGGTGGCTTAGTGAGCAGAAGAACGATGATGGATTTAACACAGATCTGTGACTGGGGTGAGTGTCTGAAAAGTTTCAGCACTCTGTCCTCCATCTTATTGTGTTTTCTAAACTCTACTCCACGGACCTAAGACTTCCTTCCACATTTCTTCCCCCCACACATTCACTGCCTGCAGAGCTGATTGTTTTGAGAGGCTGGTGCTTAAGAGACATAGTTGCCCTTAGTGATAAGCGAAAATATGTCCACTACAATATCTCCAAAGAGGAAAACATGGCGGTAAAATCTTTAAGAAATCATACTGAGATTGCAGTGAAACCAGCCGACAAAGGGGGTGGCATTGTCATTTTGAACACTACTGACTACTGTGATGAGATTCATAAGCAACTATCAGACAGAGAATGCTACCAAAACATTGACAATAATTCAACCAAATACATCCAAACCTTGATCCTGGACACCACCTGAAAGGGCTAGATTTAGAATTCTTAGGTCAAAATGAATTTGATTACCTAAATAGACCCAACCCGCACATTCCTGTCCTGTACATCCTTCTAAAAGTACATAAGAATCTTCAAAATCCCCCGGACAGACCCATAGTCTTGGGCTGTGGTTCCGTACTGGAACCCCTTTGCAAATTTGTTGATTTTTTTTCATAAAGCCACAGGTATTAGAAGCCAGAGCTTATATTAGAGACAGCATGGATTTTGTCAATACTATGGAAGGAATGAACTTTGATAAATCTACAGACATCTTAGTCACTATGGAGATCCAAACATACTACATCAACATACCCCAACAGGAAGCTCTTGGGGTGGTAAAGGAAACCCTCTATTGTAGGATACATCCCTGTCAGGTCCCAACTTGGTTCCTAATGGCCCTCACAAGGCTAGCCCCAAGAAAAAACTATTTCCAATATGGGAATCGTTTTTATTTTCAGACCAAGGGTGTTGCTATGGGGGCTGGCTTTGCGCCGGATTTAGCAAATCTCTTCTTGGCAGACTATGAGGAACAGCACGTTTTGCCAATAATCCCTACCTTGACAATATCATCATATGGACCAGGTACATTGATGAAGTTTTCTTACTGTGGAGAGGCCCTGTCACTAGATTGAATGAGTTACACTCTTGGATCAATACCCGGTCCAATGATATCCAATTTACAATGTCACATGATGTACAAGAGATTGCCTTTTTCTAGATCTCAAAATTTTAGCAGACGGGGGCGTGGCCAGCCGAGCTGCGAAATGGCCGCTCTTTGAGTGGGCTCCGCCGGCCGCAGAATAATCCTACAGAATCCTTGTCACCTGAGAGCTGTGTCGCATTAATCTAATACACCGGGCCGGTGTGGCGGGTGCGGGAACCTGCCGGGACGCTGTGTCCCCCCTGCAAGCTTGATTACAGACGTTGGCGAGCTCCGTGCGGAGGGGAGCGTGAGGTCTGACTACGGGCCGCGACGCCTACTAAGTCTCTGTTATGTTAATTTATATTTGTAAAGCGCCAAATCACCAACGGTCTCTAAGCGCTACAACAAAGACCATGAACCCAGAAATCCCCAACTACCTGCTGATCGAGCAGAATTGGGGTAAGCTTATCCAAACGCCTCAGTGAACAGGATGGTCTTAAGTTTCCTCCTAAATGGGAGTAACGTGGCTTCCCCACGTAAGCTCTCCGGTAACTTATTCCAGAGCTGGGGGATCACCACTGAAAAAGCACGTCCCCCCAACGTAGCTCTGTTAAAGCGTGGACAGGCCAACAGGTTTTCCCCAGATGAACGGAGACATCGACTGGGCGCATAAAGCTTCAAACGGTCTTTTATATAGCTAGGTGCTGCTCCATACTGAGCTTTGTGTGCAATACACAAGCCCTTAAACCTGACCCTCTGCTTAATAGGGAGCCAGTGTAGTTGTTGTAGCAGGGGTGTGGCGCAACTTCTTCGCGGCAACTTAAAAATCAGTCTTGCCGCATCGTTTAGAGTCACCTGAAGTTTCCCCAGGAGTTTCTCGGGGAGCCCTATGTATACTGCGTTGCCGTAATCCAGGCGTGACAGAATTAATGTCGACACAACGGTACGCATGGTGGCAAACGACAGCAGGGGTGCAAGTTTCTGAAATTGCCTCATCAAGCCCACGCAGCTCCCCACTACCGCAGCTACCTGATTGTTCATGGTTAACTTGGTATCTAACCCGATACCCAAGCTCTTCACAACAGGCACCGGTGTCGGAGTGGTGCCAAGTTCTTGTGGCCAGAAGAGACTGGACCAGGGGTTAGCCCCTGTGATGAGAGCAAGCACCTCTGTCTTGTCTGGGTTTACCTCTGCACCCGGGGTTTGACGTGCCGCGGGGGACCCTCCTGCCTGCGGGGTGTACCCATGAATATATGCACTGCGGCCCCCGCTCTGTGTGGTGTGGGCCGCGAAGATCGGCATTGAGGCCGGAGCTGACCCCGGGAAGACTGGTGGCCTGCGACGAGCAGGGTGGAGGCCGTGCCCAGGCCCAGTTCCAAAGGAATTGAGCATAGGACTCACACCCTGGGGCATACCTGCGACCTGGAGGAGCTCGTACAGAGGGAGCGCCATTGCGGTGTCCCGGTCCCAAGGAGCTGCAGCGCAACGAGCTACGGCAGCCTGTATGACCGCGGAGCAGATCCGCGTACTGCGGCTGGGACCGGCGGGACGGCGCGGCCGCGGATCAGTGGGGACTGCTGCGGCGCACTGAACTCTGGACGGCCGTAAGACAGCTGCGAAATAGGCAAGTACACTGTTTGCTGTAGCCAGGGTTCGTGGGGGTGAGTCAGCGGCATTGTGCGAGGTGGAGGCCCCTACCGCTGTTCTGCTTACTTCAGTCCCGGCGTGGGAAGTGGTGTTGCCCCTAGAAGCGATACTAAATGAGACGCCATTGCTGTGCACACGGAGTAGGCGAATGAGAGGTCGGACTGCTTCAAAGGGCGTGCCTCACCGACAGTGGTGATATGGGGACCTATCCATTGCACTGGGCATCCTGTTGCTGGGGGCTCGCTGCGATCCCACAAGAGGCGCAAATACCTTGCCAATACTGCTGTGAGTGCGCTTTATCTGGGAGGCTGCTGACGTGGGGGAGCGAACCCGCCGCTTCGTGGAGAGTGTACGGGGCGGCCTACCGACGCAGGACCTGGTGACTGCGAGGAACAAAGACACAGGAGAGGTACTAGACGATAGCCCAGCTAATAAACATACGGACACTTATCCTGCATAGGCTGTACAGCGAAAGTCCTCTTGCTTGGCTGGAGGCACCCCATGCGGTAGCGCCTTACGCGTGGTGGGGTCGCATCGGGCCATTAGCTGCTGTCACGACACGGGCCTTTGACTGCTGACCGGAACTTCTGGAGGGACCTGATTCCCTTTTGCCCGGGGTGAATCCACGCACATCACTAGATTGGGTACGCCGTACCATAAACATGGGAAAGCAGGACGCCAAGCAATCGAAGCTCCCATTTGAGAGCAAGAGGCTCAACAGACGGGCAGATAACGAAGTGGACACTGACACTGAACAGGTCACGGGGGAAGGTGCAGAGGGTGGCGCTGACTATCTTCGCACGCTGCTGCTGCTGCTAGACATGAAGTCAAGCTTAAAAACCATCGATAATAAGCTAGATGCACTCACCTCTCGGCTGGATAAAGTCAAAGAACAAGTTGATACTCACGAGACCCGACTGGATCAACTAGACAATCGCTCAACTGAAGTGCATGAGTTCCAGGTGGAGACTAAAGAACAACTACTGCAAATGGACAAACTCCTCGCAATAATTTGGGCTAAAAACGAAGATTTGGAGGCTCGTTCTCGCAGGAACAACCTCCGTGTCACAGGTATTCCAGAGACAACAGTTATACCAAAAATGGAAATTTTTGTGGAGGACCTTCTGCGCGAGTTGTTTGGCCCGGGTTTATCTCCAATGTTCATAGTGGAAAGGGCTCATCGGTCGCTGGGCTCCAAACCCCTGGTGGGGGCTACACCCAGACCAATCATAGCGAGACTGTTGAACTATCGTGACAGAGATGCCATACTGCGTCTAGCTAGAGAGAAAGGCAAAGTACAGCACAAGGGCAATGACCTTTCTTTGTACCCAGACTTTACCCCCCACGGTCCAGGCAGCAAGACGAGAGTTTGTGGCGGCTAAACGACTTCTACGGCAGGCCGAAGTACCCTATGCACTGCTGTATCCAGCCAAGCTAAAGGTGACTCACGAAGGGAGTACACACCACTTCACGGATGCCAAGTCAGCCATGAAGTTCGCCGAACATGTGGCGGGCCGGCGCCGCGCAACCGATGCCTCAACTGGTGGACCATCCACGATCGGTCTAAGTAATAATGACTGAACTGAACATGCTGAGTCGCCAGGTACCGTGATCGTGTTACTTAACCATGATACGGACAGGACTTCGGGCAGAGTACGCCTGCATCGGGTGTGAGTTAATGGAGGGGGGGCGCTCAGGTTTGGGACCCGGCCCTGCTATACTGCACAAATTTGTGTTGCTATTCAGTTCTCTTGCACACGAGCAGCCACCCCGTCTCTTGGCAGGGTTGTACGCTGGTGGTGTCCTGCCCCCAGGGAGTTCTCCCATCTGTTAGTCCCTGACATGTTAATGGGACACTCTTTGAATTGGGAGGGAATTGCTGCGCAACCTAATTGGGGGGTTGGTGTGGGTGGGAAGGGTTTGTTCTGTTAGTTATCAGGTCAATGCATCACCCGTAATGCGGAGCACAAACAGCACAGAGACCATGCAGCCCTGTTGCTGCGAGCTGCATCCAACGCTGTCAGTGCACTGCAACAATGCCATTAAGGCACTCACTAGAGCACCAAGATACACTAAAACACAATCTTGGGGCACACCAGTTCTCTGATCCACTATCACAGCCATGACAACATATAACCTACTCACTTGGAATATAAGAGGGTTGAACAACCACCGGAAAACTAGACTCATACACTCCTATCTGGCAAGGCACAATATAGATATTTGCTTCCTCCAGGAAACGCACCTGAATAGCACTTCACACGCTGGTCTCAACAGCAAGCATTGGGGCGCAATATACACCTCCATATACTCTAATTTTGCGCGAGGTGTGGCTATACTGGTGAAACAGGGGATAGCCTGGACAACCACGACAACACATATCGACCCGGAGGGCAGATATGTAGTACTGGGGGGCAAACTAGGTACCACAGACGCCACCCTAGCTGCGGTATACGGCCCCAATGTTGACACACCAGACTTTTTCCACACGGTCTGGGCAAAAATTAAAACGACAGGACATGACACAATTATATGGGGAGGCGATTTTAATACTTTGATGGATGACACGCTAGATAGGAAAGGTGGAGCTCGCAAACTACACCCCAGATCGAGCGCAGCTCTCCATGATATAACGTTAGACGGTGGTCTGATAGACATTTGGAGACAAAGACATCCAGGCACAACAGAGGGTACTTGCATTACAGCCCACCATAACGCATGGTCTAGACTGGACTATTGGTTGGTCTCTCACGATGTAGCTGCATGGACAACAGAAGCAAAACATTTACCTAGAACATTGTCCGACCATGCCCCGGTTCAACTACAGATATCCATACCAGGCTGGCCGCCCAAAATGCCAAACTGGAGACTACCACCTGGCGCACTAACCGACACGGTCTTCCGGGAGGGCATTAGGGACGACATAGAGGAGTACTTCTCCATGACAGTTGAATCCCAGGCAACTCTATGGAAAGCCTTTAAAGTAGTGGTGCGGGGGAAATGTATTTCTAGACAAGCTGGCGTGTTAAAGTCCATGAGGCAATATTTGGAAAAGCTTGAATCCACGATTAGAGATCTAGAATTGCAATACTATAGAACTGATCAGTCCAACCTCCTAGGCGAAATTAGGAACACGATTTCAGAATATGAGGAGGAGGTGCATAGAGAAGTGAAGTTCCTAGGTAAATACGCCCAGGCCAGAAAGTATGGTGAAGGAGATAGACCCCGCAAGACACTAGCTAACATGTTGGTTACTTTCCAAAGTTCGACCTTTATCCCTGGAATACTAAATGATAATGGGGTACTGACTAGGGGCCCCCCAAGAAGTATTAGACCAGTTTACTACGTTTTATGCCTCCTTTTACACCTCCTCCTCTCGTACAACCCCCTCTGAGCTCCAGACCTATCTGGATTCCCTAGAGCTACTATGGTTGGGGAGGGCCCATAGGGCTTACCTAGATGACCCCTTCACCATAGAAGATATAAAAGCGGTGCTCAATAGTTTGCCCCCGGATAAAGCCCCGGGCTCAGATGGGTTGACAGCAGCCTTCTACAAGACCTATGCTGACCTGCTAGCGCCCCAACTGATGGCAATTTACGAAGAGGCCCTTGTGACTGGAGTAGTTCCCCCTTCGATGAGAGAAGCGATTATCCTGTCACTTCTGAAACCGGGCAAACCGCCTGCTGAGAGAGACTCATATCGCCCTCTCTCTCTAATGAACATAGACACCAAAATCTATGCTAAACTCTTAGCGAATAAGTTGCAGCCCCTAATGCCATTAATTGCCAGGCCAGATCAATCCAGGTTTATCCCGGGTAGATCCACCGCTCACAACCTCCGCACTATCTTCGAAGTCCTACATTATCTGGATCCCCAATCACAGGCGCTCGCGGCTCTCCTAGATGCCACTAAGGCCTTTGATTCGCTAGAATGGCCATATTTGTTTACAATACTAGAAAGAATGGGCTTCAGCCAATCCTATATCAGTCAGATTAAATTATTATGCACTCTTCCTACTGCCAGGCTAAGATTAAATGGACTATACTCATCACAGATGCAAATTACACATGGGACTCGACAGGGGTGCCCCCTTTCGCCCCAACTTTTTGCTATAGCTATGGAGCCTCTGGCTGCAAGGATCCACCAACACCATGCAGCCCGGGGTCTTGGGTTCAGGACTAGAAGCATAATAATGTCCATGTATGCAGATGACATAACACTGTACATTAACAATCCCGCCGAAAATCTAAACCCCGTGCTTCGAGAACTCATCAAATTTGGGGGACTGTCTGGTATCCAGATAAACTGGACTAAGTCTGTCCTGTTCCCATTAACGGAAAATACTGTCCCTTGTTCGGTAGACTACCGACTCACATGGGCTGATGGCCCAGTTCGCTATTTGGGAATTTGGCTAAGTCGTGATATTCAAGACCTATGGGACACCAATTACGGGAGGGCTGTGTCGTGGCTCGAGGGCAAGGTCAAAATATGGACTAAGTTACCACTGTCGTTAGCGGGAAGAATTGCACTTGCAAAAATTATTGTGCCACCCAAATTTCTTTATCTATTCGTTAACCTCCGGCTTCCACTCACGCAGGCTTTCTTTAGCTCAATGCGGTCCCTGCTGATTTCCCTGGTATGGGCGGGTAAACAACCTAGGGTGGCCTGGGAACTGCTCACACTCACACTTCCACTTGAACAGGGCGGGCTGGGCGCGCCGGATATACAATTATATGCCCTCTGCGCCCAGGCACAGTTTCTACACTATTGGATTTTCCCCACACCATTTCAACCACACGTGGCTGTGGAAATAGACAGGGTAGCACCACTCCCCCTTCAGGTTGCAATCTATCAGCCATATAAGCGCCCTCGTAATGAAATCAACCCTGTGGAATCGCTACGTTGGGGCTGGGAAGGGCTTAGAAAGAGATCCAAATTAGAGTTACTGTGTGCCCCCTCAATGCCCCTGGCGCATAATCCACAACTGCCCCCTTTGTCGGATAAGCGTAGCAGGTCGCTGACGTGCAAGATGGGCATGATCACTTTTTCGGATCTCTACCCGGAGGGCACCTTCCGCCCCCCTCCTCCACAGCAAAATGACACACAATCTAGCTTCTCAGCAAAGCTTCTATACTTCCAGGTCCAGGCTACATCCCTGCAGGTATATCCCACATACCCAAATCAACCGCCCATATCACAGGCATTGGAACACATGCTGACCAACCCTTCGCCTTGCAAGCTCATTACACGATAATATAACAATATGCAGACATCATCCCCGCTAACAGTCCCAAAGGCGCTGGGCGAGTTGAACAATGAAATTTACCGCCCCCCCCTTATCAGAGGAGCAGTGGCGCTTCTGCTGTAGCCAACTGCGCAAGCTATCACGCAACTATAAGCTGAAGCTGATTCATTTTAAATTCCTCCACAGATTCTATAGAACCCCTGCACAGTGACATCGAATGGGCCTGAGGCCTGACGCCAACTGCTGAAGGTGTGGTGCAGCATCGGCATCATCCATTCACCTAGCATGGTTCTGCCCCTCCATCGAGGCATATTGGGTAGAAATATTTGCTAAAATCGGAGCGATCCTTGGGATCGCAGACGCTCCTTCACCCCAGGTGGGAATGCTGGGATTTGTTAAAAAGACTCTGACCAATATCCGCAAACTGCATGCCATGCTGCTACTGTTGACCAAGCGCAGGGTGGCTATATATTGGGGCAGACCAGCCGCACCTGCGGTTAAAACCTGGATGGAGGATGTTGTTTTCTGTCAAACGCAGCTATCTCTTTTTTGGGAATTGATGCCTTTATATGGGGTCCAGTGTCTGAGTGGCTTAGACTCAATCAACCTGGCACGGCTGACCCTTCAACTCCAGAGAACAGTGCTTAGTTGTCTAGTCTATGATTTGCCTATAACTTGTGCCTCAGTGTTCTCAGACTATCTCTTGGGCCTAGTTAAACCAGCACTTATGTGGCAGGTCTCCAAGTAGAAACGGCTGCATGTGATGGCTCGAGCATGAAACGTGGATACTGTATAACATTGGAATGTATTTGACCTGGTATCATTGTTACTGTTTATAAAATGGATCCTTATGCTACTAATGACAAGACACAGTTTGTATGATGACATGTACGTTAAGAAATGGCAATAAAAAGATTTTTAAAAAACATTTTTTAGCAGACTAATAAATTGTATACTTCATTATTTAGGAAGCCCACTGAAAGGAACTCTCTTCTACGATATCACAGTCACCATCCCAGAAACCGAAAAGATAATCTTCCTTTTGGGCAATTTCTTAGGCTCAGACGGAATTGTACCCTAAAAGAAGACTACTTCAGAAAATCTTGATACACTAATATCAAGGCTACTAGACAGAGGCTACCCTATTTGTAAAGCAAGCTCGTAAAAGGGTTTGGTATTACCCAAGGCAGGAACTCCTGATACCACGTATGAGAGCTGAGACAGTGGACTGCCTGTTCTGTGTAAACACGTTCAGCACGGCAGGTAACACGGTTAAAGTTATTGTCAATAAACACTGGGCTTTGATTGATACCATTATGCCACAACCAGAAAAACCAATGTTTTCATTCAAAAGGGGAGCAAATATTAAGGATTTAATAGTACGGGTAGCCCTCCCCAAGCCCCCCTACACCCACTCTTACATCACAATGGGGGATTACATCCCACACTACAAATGTAGTAACTGCACAGCTTGTAAATATTGCAAAGACACCAAAGAATTTGTACATTGTGACACCAAGTTTGTTTTGAGATCTCTAACTAATTGTAATTCCCATAACGTGGTTTACGCTATTTTGAGTTCTTGTGACATGATCTATATAGGACACACAACCCAAAAAGTGAAGAATCGTATTCTGCAGCATAGGAGCCGCATTAGGTGCCATGTGGTAGGGGCACCTCTGGTTGAACATTTCCAAGAACTACAGCACAGCACAGAGGATATCTTATGGCAAGTGATCGAACAGATAACACCTGACCCCAGAGGGGGAAGCACAGATCCTGATGAAAAGAGAACTGAAGTGGATTGATCGTGTGAACTCGATATCAAAGGGATTGAAGAGCCTCGGGGATTGGAGGCAGGCAACACTTTTTTTGATAACTATTGCCTCTGCAAATTCCTGTATTGCCTCTGCATGTAACTTGCATTTATGTCTGCTAATACTTAGATCTTGACATAACACAATGCACAATAAACCACTGCTGCTATATTACTTATCACATGAGGGTTATTGTGTTATCAGATGTCTGAATGCAAGTTTTGCTCTTGTATCTTCCCTGAAAGTATTTCCACAATAACTTGTTGCTGAGATGCAAAGTATAGCAACCCCAACATCTTGTTTTCATTTCCCCTCAGTTTTTGGTTGGCCTGGATTGATATACATCTTTGCGAGCCAGTCAATATATTGTTTCAAGACAGCTAATGTTGATCAACTATATTTGGCCCATCGGCACAATATAGGCTTTTTTTTATCTCCATAGTAGTATTCACTTACATAGCTTGGAAACTACTGCTATTTCAGCACCTGTCCAATTTTTCAACAGAATATTTGGTAATTCCTATCTCCATTGTGTTCCAAGAGTGCATACATCCCCCTTTTTTGCGGTGTGGCCATAGCTGTTTTCCTTTTTCTGGCACCATGTGCACGCTACGCAGTGCACACTCTATATGAGGAAGTGCACAATCACGCTCTATCCGCTTGCTCGTATTCAGCGTCTGATGGCTGCAACGCTGATGTAAGTACTTTTGTCCACTGGATGGCAATATTTTACCATTTAAATAGCTTAATCTATATTGACTCTGAGCCTAGATGTCCTTTTTTAACCCGGCTTATTAGTCCATACAGATATGCAGAAATAGCAATCTTTCATTGTTTTTTTTAAATTGTAGGGTGAGCTCTTCCACATTAATCATTAGAGTGAATCTCTCTCTTTGGCAAAAACACCTTTTTAACTGGTGCTTTTTTTGGGGATGTTTGTTCTTTGGGACCTTACCATCCACCTCACATTTGTTGGATCTTTGGTCCTGGAATTCGAGTTATATCAAAACTGTCCTCTAATGATATTGCACCCACCCATTGTGGGGATGATGAATGTGACACTGTGGTGTCTTTCTCATTTTGGGCCATAATCCTTTCAAGTACCTGTTACACAGATTGTTCTGTGTTTTGTATACAATCATGCATGTATGTGTATCTGTTTTTTCAGATCCGCGAATGTATTCTGTTCTGTTCCGGATACTAGCTCTGCATATAAGTAACCTTATTCAAGAGGTAAGATTGCCTCAGTCTATGGTTCAGATTGATTGACAAATGTTTCCAAGACCCTATGAACAGTCCATATCAGCTCCATTATTTATTATTATTTCTGTCTACTATTTATTATTTGTAGGTGTCTACCAATTTCGTCCTGATGAAGACTCGTTACAAATTGATACTTAGGAGTCGAAACGTCGATGTACTTGTTGACATTAATAAATGCTTATTAAGGGTAGAACCCATATGGTCATTTGGGACCTGGGCTCCCCTTATAAAAATGTATATGTTTTAAGCCAGTATTTGTTCTGTGTATGCATCACTACTCACCGTTGCTCACCATTTTGCACTATTCACTAACACTGTCTGTCCACAAGTGTGAGAAAGTGCCCTCTTTCTGCATGGTTGCCCCCACATTTTGCTGAATTGCTGATGTGCTTTGACTGAGTGTGCCCTGGGCACCTGCTAATCAGGTACCCAGGGCCTATGTGCTTTCCCTAAAACTGCATTGAAAACAAAACCCAATTGGCATCTCTGGCCACAGGTCAGCCCCTGGTAAATGGTACTACAGGTACCCAGGGCACTGTGACCAGGGAAGACCTCTAAGGGCTGCAGCACTTATTGTGCCACCCTTGGAGGCCCTCTACCTTTACACTCACACACTGCCTTTGCAGGCTGCGTGTTTTGGTGCATAACAAAGTGAAGAGTCAACATCGCACACATCCCTGTGTGCCATGCCTACAACCCACTGCCCTGGCATAGATCAGCACCTCTCTCGCTGGGTGCACTATACCAGTGGTGAGGGTAAAGGTGCATGAGCCCTGTACCCCTACAGTGTCTAAGTCCATTCTTAGACATTGTAAGTGCAGTGCTACCATTAAGAGTATATGGTGCTGGGAGTCTGTCATTACGAACTCCACTGCACCATAATGGCTACACCGAAAACTGAGAAGTTTGGTATCAAACTTCTCAGCACATTAAACCCACACTGATGCCAGTTCTTAGAGATGCCCCCTGAAAAACGGCCTACCACTAGTGTCCAGGCTGAGTGGCTGCTTTCAGCTGCCACCACCAGACATGTTTCTGGACTCCTGGGTCGAGAGTCTGCTGCTCTCAGAGGCCTGAAACAATGCACATCCTGGGACGAGGTGCCAAGGCTCCTCCCCAGGATGGGCAGGGTCCACAAAGGGGAAGCTTCAAAGGCTTGCCGCCTTTGTGAGCTTCCCCAGGCCACTTGCTGCTTTCAGCAACTGGTCCCCACTGGTTCTGACCCCCACTTTGGGCGGGAGAACCGGCGGGAAAAACAAGTGATGAAGAGAGGTGTGTCCACCTCTGCCAACTCCACCACTCAGGTGGGGAAGGGGAGGTGAAGCACAACTCTCAGTCCCCGCCATCTTGCAGATGGGGGGACCCAGCCAACCAGGGGAAGGCTTATGATCCCCTCCCACTGGAGGGTGGCATAATAGGGGGTGTACCCACCCCAGGGAAGGGACCCATTGGTCCCAACCTTTTTACCTACCTGTAACGCCCCTAAATCTAGTATTTAGGGGCACCCATGAACCTTGCTTCCTCAGACAAGAAACTACAAGAAGAAGGACCGAACAGCCGTGCCGAAGCTAACAAGAGGAGGACGCCCACTGACTTGGCCCCAGCCCTACCGGCCTGTCCCCACCTCAAACCTGCTCCAGTGAAATCCCACTGTGTCCTGCAGCCAGCAACCTCGAGAAACCCGGAGGACCTGCCTGCCTTCAATCCCAAAGAATCTGTCTCCCGTGAACACCGGATTTGTTCAAACAACAGACTCCAGCTCCGCACGGATCCGCGGGTCTGCACCCGACGCCCACTGCGTGAGTTCGAGTGGCCCAACAGCAAAAGGAGGTCTCCCCGGCGATCCTGACCCGAGATCCGATGACCCCTGACCTGCCTCCAGCCGACGCCTGCAGCCTCAAACCGGAAGGACCCCCAACTGCGACCAGGAGCTGGTAAGAAGATCCGACCCTAAAAGGCACCCCTGCACCCGACGCCCCACAGCCTTGGGTGGCCCAACCGACGGTGCCTAACCAACCCTCAAGATCCCAACTTACCTCTCCAAGTGGTGGTCGCACCCAGAAGACCTTCGGCCCGAGCCTGCAGTGCTTTTGCAAACCGGAGACTCCCCATTGAAAGCTACAGGGCTTCTGTCGCCAAAACAGCACTCTGCACCCCCCTAGTGCCGCTGAGGGTGCATCTTTTGTGCTGGCCTAAACCCCCATTTGCCCTGAGCTGAAGTCCAGGAGATTTGCTCCCTCAACCCAGTGGCCTGCTCATCAGCAGCCACCAACCGGAGGCCCCTATCCCCCATTGGATAACATTGGGCCTCAGCACTCTGCACCCGGCCGCCCTAGTGCCGCTGTGGGTGTAACAAGAGTGCATCCTTGACCCTGGGGGACCCCTGAGTCTAACCCCAGAATACCAACTCCCACAACAAAGTACTTACCTTTGAACCGATAACACTTTTTTCCTCCATAGGATAACATTGACTGTTTTTCTATGAAAAGTGTGGAGTTGGAAAATCTAAGAAATCCTTTTACAACTGTACTAAATAACAAAAACGCTTTTACTTACCTGTTTACAGGAGATGTCCCAGTGTAGTACCCAGGTATACTACACTGTGTAAGAAAAGTAATCTGATAGTAATGTACTGGTCATATTACTAAAAAGCCCATTCAAAGTATATGTACTGTATTTCCAAAGCATTGCATTTCTCACTAACAGTACTGTAAATCAAAACAAAGTGCATATACAATTACAATCCAAACTGTTACAACTGTATATTTACTGCAAAGTATTTATCACTTACCTGTGCCAGGCTTGCTTGGTTCTAGGAAATAAAATAACTAAAAGAATATTTTTATACAAAAACAATTGGTCTGAAGTTCAATCTTTGAGTGTGTGAATTCATTTGCTGACTGAGTGTGTACAACAAATGCTTAACACTGTCCTCTGATAAAGCCTTACTGCTCGACCACACTACCACAAATAGAGAGTGAGGTGCTATCTACTTTACCTCTGCCTACCTTTTGGGTTCCACTGGACTCTGTGCACACTATACCCCACTTTGGTATAGTATATACAGAGCCAGCTTCCTACAACAAGGAGCACCTACTGCTATTTTGTTTGTTTTTCAATAACTTGCTTGTAATGTATATAGCCAGTGTTTGCACATGCTTGAGCATTTAAATATATGGGTACCCATTAAACAACTGGTCTTTTACCAACTTGAATGACGTTTGCCTAGGAAGAAAAAGGCTGCTAGCTACCCCCAAGGGAACCTCTTTTTATGTTAAAGAATATCCAGCAGAGGGGGGCGTGGCTTGGCACCAGCCGTAATGGCGGCATAACTCTCGAGCTCTGCCAGGGCCCACGACAAAGCCCGTGATATTAGTCAGCTATCCAGCAGCCAGAGGGAGGAAAATATCGGCGCTGAGTCCCTGGTAGCGCTCTGTGACGAGGGAGGTGCTTCCTGCCCCCGGTGGTGCGGGCCGACGAAACAGCGAGGCAGGGCCTTGCCCGACAACGGCGCAGAGTCTCCGGCGAGAGGGAGGCGGAGTCGTGTACCGTGCCAGCCCACATCGCGATCGCACGGCCTGGGATCCACGCTACGCGAGACCCGCTGCGTATGGCCTGTAGCTGGCGCGGTACCAACAGTGTATTGCAGCCTGGGGACTGTGCAGCTCGAGCGCTCCTGACAGCGCGACCAGTGCGGTGCAATCCGGCGGGGCCTCCCCCCCGCGCCCTGACGATGAGTGATCCTGTTTGGCCCCTGCTCCTGATGCCCGGGGAGAGGTGACCGGTGCGTGGAGTTGTGCTGGGGATTGAGGACGCGAGGAGCGCTGTGGGCCCCCTCCTGGGCACATTGAGGAGGCAAGGTTGGTGATTGTGGTGCATGCGCCCTAGTTGGCATCTGGCGGCAGACACGCCCGCTCTGCGGCGGCCTGAGCCTGCGATCGGCGGCTCCCGGCTCCTGGGGACAAGTCAGAGCGTGCGGCTTGTGACAAGACGTGATAGCCTGTAGCAGTGAGGCCGGGCACAGTGTGGTGCACGGAGAGGCCTTGCGGACCCGGACAGGAGAGAGGCACAGATACATCCCGCACCCCCTTCTCATTCATTCGCACTCCTTGGTGGGGTCAGTACGTCCTACGGGGGTGCTATAAGACCGAGCGGAGATTGATCGTGCCACAGTGGACTGCCAGCGTGATACGCTGAGGCGGTTGGAACAGTAGGTCTCCCCTGGGATTGTGAGTGCTACGAAGTGATTATCTGGAGGCGCGGAAGGGGAGAGTGCCATAATCCCTGAACTGGGCGCCACAGACGTCCGGAGACCAGTGGCGGGACGGGTGGTACCCCGGAGAGACCTGGTGGGGCAGTGAACTGATCTTCTGTCCCCCCCAGGGGTGTACCTCGCTATGATGAAGCCGAAGGGGGCCCCCGCCGCAGTACAGACTAACAAAATGGACAAGTATGCTGTCCCGCGACAGCTACACTCTGAGGAGGGGGCGCAGGGCGATGAGTTGACCGGAGAAGAACCATCCCTTAGCTCTATTATGACGGCGATACAAACGGTGGGGACGAACTTGGAGACGAATATTGATACGGTCACAATCGAAATGAATCTCATGAGGGCGGACATGCGCAAAACTTCCGAAAGGGTCACGGCGACCGAAGAACACATAGGAGAGCTCCAGTCGGTGACGCGAAAGCTGGAAAAACATGTTCAAAAGCTGGCGCACCAGCACAAGTTAATGGCCCTACAGCTGGATGATCAGGAAGGGAGGGCCCGCCGAAATAATATTCGGGTGGTAGGTG
This sequence comes from Calotriton arnoldi, assembly GCA_963921515.1. Lineage (NCBI taxonomy): Eukaryota > Metazoa > Chordata > Amphibia > Caudata > Salamandridae > Calotriton > Calotriton arnoldi. The sequence continues at coordinate 2,079,715 of CAWUFW010000995.1, read as the reverse complement.
TGCCTGAAGGGGCGGAAGGCCCCAGTATGGACCTCTTTATCTAAGATCTCGTCTTAAATCACCTCAAGCCCAAAAGACTGTCCCCGCTGTTCTCTGTGGAGAGGGCATACAGAGCCCCGATCCCTAAGCCGAAACCTGGGGCCCCTCCACGGACCATCATCGCGTGTATCCTGAATTTCCAGGACCGGGACGCAATTTTACAGACGGCCAGAGTCAAAGGCGACCTCCCCTACGAGAACGCAATGGTCCGGTTCTTCCCGGACTTCACCTTGAAAGTGCAGCAAGAGAGACGTTCATTCGAGGGAGTGAAATGCACCCTCAGAGACAAGGGACTTAAATACATGATGTTCTTCCCGGCTAAACTCAAGGTTGTGGAGGGTGACAAATCCTGGTTCTTCATGACACCTGAGGAGGTCCAACAATGGCTGGATGGGGGCCCTCCCCGGATACACCGTCGGCGAGAGGAGGTGGACTGGCGGGGAAGCAGATACCGTTCTCTCGAGTCCCCGAGCCGTCGCAAAGATAGGGCGAGGTCAGTGTCCAAATCCAGGAGTTCCCGATCTGAAAGCCCAATGAGTGACTCAAAACGCTCTGGAAAGTGAAAGCCTGGACTCACTTTGCTGATTTGTTATATGTTTGCTGCCGAACTCAAGGTATAGATTTTCCTTTTGTTGTTAGGGAGTAGTACCCTTATAATACCACTGCAGGGGACCGGGACATGGCCGGGTGAACTAAGACCTTATTAGTTTCAAGAGCCCCTACATGTGGTTTGGCAGAGTTGTGGGCCTGGGGGGAGAGTGTTATTGGGTGGTGGTGCCAGGCAGCCCTACATTAGGTATTTGTTCAATAGGGCGGCAGGCGCTCTGCTATTGGGGATGTGGGTAGTTTCAGACCTACAAGGCAGGGTTGCAGGGTGGGGGGGTATTGTTGTGGTTTTTTTTTTATGGTTTGTTGGGTTATACATGCTTCAGAACCATTGTTACGTCCCAGATGGGATGAGGCCCGAGATCTTGCGCTTTACATGGCTATCCGAGAGGGCGGGAGGCAGGGACGAGGGTGGAGGTGGGAGGGGGGGACCGCATAGGGTTTCCTACATGACGGCACGACAAATGAGAAAACTGACAATTCTCTCTTGGAATGTGAATGGTCTGGGAGATAAGATAAAACGCACCATGGTACTACAATACTTGCGTCGGCATTCCCCAGACATAGTACTCCTGCAGGAGACGCATCTCAAAGGCACTAACTACTTGGCATTGAATCGCTATGGCTACACACTCAGGGCGCACGCCGGCTTTACCACTGGCTCTAGGGGCACCGCCATACTCATTAAAAACTCGGTATCACTCGTTGTAAATCGGACTTGGTGTGACCACATGGGACGCTATGTAGCTTTATCTGGGAAGTGGGAGGGACAGGTGATAAATGCTTGCTCGGTCTCTGTTTCACCACGATTGCATGGAACCACACTTCCCGATCTCAGTAAGTAACTACTTGAACTGCCACAGGGGACCCTGATTCTCGGGGGAGACATGAATGATACAATGTCTTCGGATATGAACAGGGAGACAAACCCACCCAGGGCTTGGGAAGCACGGTCTCTGTATACATTTGTACAAGCATTAGGACTGACGGACCTCTGGAGGAGTCATAATCCTGGCCTGAGACAATACACACATATATTTGCAGCCCACGGGAGTAGTACACGACTAGACTACATCTTCACACACTCAATCTCGGTGGGGCTCTTCCGGGGGGGATGCCACAAGGCGCGAGGTATTTCGGACCATTCGCCAGTAGAGGTACAGATGTACGGACCACGGCGGGAATGGTCTCTCCCGCCGAGACTAGACCCCATCCTGTTTAGTGATCAAGAATTTAGGGACCAGTTTGAGGAACGCACGGAACAATATTTTGCCGAAAACGTTGGTTCGGTGCGGTCAGACTGTATACTCTGGGAAGCATATAAGGTGGTGGCCAGGGACTTTGTGCAGGCGACCAGTGGGGCTAGGCGCAAAGAAAAGAGCGCACAATGTGATGCCCTTGAGCGAGAGATCCTGACTCTCGAACTGACACTGGACCCCGACCCCGCGAGAGCCACCGAACGCACACATATACTCAAACAGAAAGAACTCAGGGACTTGGAGGAAAACACTGCTCGCGCGCATGCGCTGGTAACACAGAGGAAGGTCTACGATCTGGGGGACAAGGCCAATAAGCTCATCGCGTGGCTAGAAAGAAGGGATAGGAGCTGCAACTGGGTCTCAGAAATTAGAACCGATGACGGTGTGCGAGGAGGCACTGGTGCCGAATTAGCGGAGGTTTTTGCAGACTACTATGAAAACATTTACCAATCGCAGACTAAGCGGGAGGAGGGAGGTTCCTCCAACCTATTAAAAGATATGAACATGCAGACACTTGGGGAAGAAGATAGAGCAGTGTTAGATTCAGACATGAGTGTAGAGGAAGTCGAAAATGCCATACGAGATCTACAGTCCGGAAAGGTGCCAGGTCCCAATGGGCTCCCCACAGAAATGTTTAAATGTGTGGCGAGTAAACTCGCCCCGCATATGCTCAACATGTTTTTAGGAGCACGAGACGAAAGCAAACTCCCGGAAGACTTACGGATGGCGACAATAGTGGTCATTCTCAAAAAAGGTAAACCCCACGATATCTGTAGTTCATACAGACCTATCTCCCTTTTGAATTTCGACGCCAAAGTATTAGCCAAAGTCATAGCCAACCGTTTGAGTTCGGTCATTCAGTCCTTAATACATCCAGACCAATCCGGCTTCATGCCACACAGGAGCAATACGCTCAATTTGCGGTGCCTCTATGGCGTAATGCAGATGACCCAGAAGCAAACTGATTTGCCGGCCGCTCTTCTGTCGCTCGACGCGAGGATGGCGTTCGACAGTATCGAATGGGTGTACCTGTTCGCTGTCCTAGATAAAGTCGGGCTAGGTCCCAATATACAGCAATGGATACGCCTATTATATACCGGCCCAATGGCACGCGTTAGCGTCAACGGGAATATTTCCAGACCCTTTATGCTTTTTCGGGGCACTCGACAGGGCTGTCCGCTGTCGCCAATGTAATTTGCATTGGCACTGGAACCACTGGCTGTTTGGATACAAGGGGACCCAGTAGTGAGAGGTATCGATTTAGGGGGCGGCTGGGAAGACTGCATATCTTTGTATGCAGACGACATCCTGCTCTATGCCCACAGCCCAAGACAAACGTTCCATCGGCTCATCCATATAATACAGTAATTCGGCACATACTCAGGATACTGCGTCAACTGGGATAAATCCTTGGTGTTCTCTTTGCTGGGAGCGCTCCCACCCCTGACGTCGGTCTGCTCAGAGTTAGTCTACAAAGAGGCATTTAAGTATTTGGGTGTATGGATCACCAAAAAAGAGGAAGACTTTATGCGGCTCAATGTGCAGGCACAATTGGACAGACTGAGAGATGACATTGTACTTTGGAGACGACTTCCTGTCTCCTTGGTGGGTAGAGCGGTTATTTTTAAAATGATGGCCCTCCCACGTTGGTTGTATGTAGTCCAGAATACCCCGTATCAGATACCGGAGACATTTTTTTGATCTGTTGAGTCCGAGCAGCGCCTATTGCTATGGGGGGGGGGAGGTAACCCCAGAATAGTGCTGAAAAAACTCCAGAGAGGAGTATATGAAGGGGGCCTCGTCGTTCCTGACATTAGAAAATACTACTGGGCTTCTCAGCTCGTCAATATTATTGGGTGGGCTTTCTCACCGTTAGAGGAACCGGCGTACAGAGTAGACCGTTTGGCATTAAGCAACAACAGCTATTTGACGGAGCTATATCGGAAAGGGAGAGGTAATTCGCTCCTCCCGGTGCATACCCGAACAGTCATCGAAGCTTGGCATAAAGCAACCAAAATGACTGGATGGGCAAACAAACTTACGGAGCAGACTCCTCTCTGGGAGAGTGACCACTTGGGAGAGCTGAAACGACTAACGGGCTTTCGGAAATGGAGCCTTATTGGGATTGATCACTTGGGGGACGTCTGGAAGGGAGGTAAAATGTTACACTTCGACACCCTGCGGGAGCGGTTCCAAATCGGGGGGTGGGGGGGGAGTATCTCCGCTACCGACAGCTACGCCATGCGCTTCATTGCCATCTGAAAGAGGGGTCCACGATACCGGAATACTCGCCACTTGAAGACCGTCTCCTCCTGGACCCCATGATCGATAAGGCAATCTCTCTGACTTATCGGAAACTGGTGAACAACTCCCCAGACTGTTTGGGCCCTCTACGAGAGGCTTGGAAATCGGACGTAGGCCTATTAGAGGACGACGACTGGGCCGAAGCCCTACAGAGCCCCAGAGAAGTAGCTATAAGGGCACGATTCAGGCTGATTCAGCTCCGAATTCTCCATAGATCCTATGCTTCCCGAATGGCTCAGGTCCGAATGGGCAACTGTGTGGCTAAAGAGTGTGTACGGGGCTGTGGCGAGAAAGGGTCTTTCTTCCACATATTATGGTCATGCCCCAGGATTCAAACGTATTGGGACGGCATAACCCGAGTGATGTCGACGGTGGTAGGTGAGAATGTCCCGCTAGAACCAAGGTGGCTCATCCTGGGAGTGACGGGTGAGATGACATGGCCGCAGTGGGCCACGACTTGGCTGGCCTTAACGGGAGGGGTGGCCAAGAGGAACATCACCCGAGCATGGGGGGCAGTGGCAGCCCCCACACTAGCTGCTTGGAAGAAAGATCTGGACTGGTGCTATGGGGCGGAGCAGATGATATATCAGAGTCGGTGCTGCCCACATAAAGGTCAAAAGATATGGGGTGCCTGGGCTAGGTATAGAGGCCTTTGGTAGGCGCCATGAGGAATGTTTCACACTTGCCTGGGAGATGAGATGTTCTTGTATACCCCAAGAGAGTGAGAATGACCAATAGCCTGTAATTGCGATAAGACATTTACCATGTATTGCGATTCCTGTGACACATGTTTCTCCTGCTATGTCAATTTGAATATGATGTTGATCCGAAGCCTGTATTTATGTTCAATAAAAAGATGTTAAAAAAAAAAAAGAATATCCAGCAGAGCCTCTTTTTTGCTGCAATTGGTTACCTCAATGGGCAACTCTTCACTTGAGTTCTCATTCACTTTGTGCTGTTTCACTGAAACAAAATAATCATGTGTCAGCATCCACTTATGGATCAGCCTGCCCTACACAAAAGGTCTGGCATTTCTCCACATTACAAGTAAGGGTCTCTCAAAGGTGCTGCTATTTTCCTTTTTTGGCCCAGCACTTGCCCCAAATAACTACTGTGAGCCTGATTATGGTGGACTCTGTATCTCAATCAACATGGCCTGATTTTTTTTTTTTTTTAAACAACTTTTATTGCATTTTCATTACATTATACACATGTGTTGTAGTATCATTGGCATGACTATTGCATACATATACTACATTTCTATTTGTCCATAGAATCCATGGTGAAGTGTATGGATAGCGGGCACGCCGGTTTATTGCTCTACTAATGTCGTGCAGTTTCGTGCTGTGTTTTAGTATGGCTCCTTTGGTGACCATCCTTCCTGGGAGATACCCGGTCTCTGGAACTACTGGTGCGAACAACTAACTGGGTGTTGGAACCTGGGAAGAGAAGATTAGGGCAGGGCAGGAGCTATACCCAATGGACAGTGGAGAGAACGTATGTTTGTGGGTGTTTTAGGGGTGTCCTGGATCATTGTGCTTGTGTGTCTGGGTGTCTTGCATGGGTCTCTATCTTCCTGGGAGCGCTCCGTATTTGAATGTCGTAGTGACGACTATGGGTGCCTAAGCCGTCATGGGTATCTTAGGGGGTTCGGACTGTGTGTCTCGCCCTGGCACTTATGCTGCAGTGGGCGATGATGGCGGTTGTTGGGTGCTTGTTGTATGATGTCGGAATTGGTGTAGAAGCGTGGCCCACTGCGTGGATATACGTTGCCTACATACATCCGCACCGCTTCCTGTCGTATTGTGTCCTCTTCCGCTGAACCCCACTTGCCTAACACCCTGATCCAAGCCGCTAATGGGGACCCCTCAGGGGCTCACCCGTACATTGTGATCGCTCTCTTCGCCAGTAGAAGGGCTAAGGAGGTGAATCGTGTTTGCACCTTAAGGGTCTTCCGCCTGCAGAATACTCCGATCCCCACTGGCCTCCCAAGTGTTAACGTCGGTGAGCCCTGTTATTTCCCGCAAACAAAATGGCCTGATTATTTGAATCAGGAATCATATCTAAAAAAGGGTAGATTTTCTTTGCCTTATAATGTTGATACATCAATTACTTATAGCACTTTACACAGTAGTGTTGTTTGGGAGAAAGTAAAACCACTCCTAATAAAGGCAAAGAAGGTAGTATGATATATATCAACCCAACTATTGGGTCTTCATTGATGGTATCCATTCAACATATGTTAGAATCAATTCTGAATCTTCTAAATAAAGTGATACAAGACTCCGACCACAAGATTGAAATTGCTTCTGCCATATTGAAACATCTGACTGAATCTAAGTTAGATACTTCCCACAAAGTACAAAAAACGGCAGTGACAGGGACAAAAGAAAACAATAACACACAAACTCCTGGGCATTCAAAGGCTCAACAGATGATGAAAATAGACATAAACATTCAACTTCTATAAAACCAATTATAGAGGCAAATAGTGGGCAGGTGAATAATCCAACGGTAAATTAGATTAATGCAAATAACGATATGAGAGTATGTATTGTCTGATTACTTGCTGCTATCGAGCTGTGTTATAGCTCGGGGGACACGCTGCTCATTGCCTTTTCTGCACACTTCCCGTACCGGCATCCATTTTGGGGTCAGCGCTCTAGTCGCTGGATCCTGACCAGGCTACTTAGGAGCCCGATGACGCGACCATGCAGCGGACGCGCGCAGTGGGCGCGCCAAAGGCGCGCCTAAGGCAAGCCCGTCTGCGCCCGTCCGCGATCGGCCGGGACCAGGGGCCAGGAATCCTGCCTCTCTGCGTCAAGCAAGGTACTGTTATAGCGCGCAGCAATTAATACTCCTAAACCATGACCTCAGTCAGAATTGTAAACATTCTATCGATATTGAGAGCACGAAACGGGGTTGTGAGCATTGCTCTTTTACATTTGGCTCACGCCCCTTTTTCCCTTTACTTGTTGACCCTCCGGTCAAAGTTCTTAAACTCTTTTTAATTAATTGCCGGTCTCTACCTAAACATACAACAGAACTGTCTATCCTATTAACAGATGACAGCCCTGATGTCCTGTTCCTTACTGAAACCTGGACTCAGCCCAGTTCTGACCCGGACATCGCCCAAACTCTTCCCTCTAATTACCTAGTACAGAGGTTAGACAGAGTGTCTGGAAAAGGTGGCGGAATCGCTATTATCTATAAAAGCCACCTCACCTGTCGAATATTCAGCAGCCCTTTGTCTGATTGTGAGAATCTTCATTTCTCAATAGGAGTTTCGGCCACCCTTTCCCTTTTAGGAATTTTGATCTATCGACCTCCCGGGCCTATGGGCCAGTTCCTTAAATCTTTACTTGAAATTACAACAAACTTGGCAGGAATAGCCCCTAATTTTACCATCTTGGGCGATTTAAATATTCACTGGATAATTTGGCATCGAGGGTTGCCTCAGATCTCATTCATGACCTTGCTGCCATACAATTGACTCAGATGGTATCCCTCCCTACTCATTCTAAAGGCCATCTTCTTGATCCCGTATTCTCCAACTTGAAGGAGCTAATCTGTTTGGAACCTTACCCTGTACCTTGGTCAGACCATTTTTTGATCTCCCTCCAATGGTCCCCTAGGTTTGCTCCCCCGACCACTCGTCCGGTTAAAAAATTAAGTCGTTGTTGGTCAAAACTTCCTATGTAACAGTGGGCCCTTGTATTGGATAATATGAGACCATCTCTTGATCCCGACCCTTTACTAGCCAACGATCAATTCAATAATTGGATCGAAGGCTCCTTAGATTTGACTCTTCCGAAGATCATTCACATTAAAACTGGGCCCAACAGTACAGCCTGGTATACACCTAAACTCCGTGAGCTAAAACAGACTTGCAAAAGAGCTGAGAGATCTTGGAGGAAAGACTTCTCCTCTCCCAAGAAAAAGGAGTATAGAGAAACCATCAAGGTATATAAGACCGAGATCAGAAAGGCTCAAGCCCATTATTTTGAAGAGAAAATTTCCTTGGTGGCAAACTCCCCCGCGAAACGTTTTGCATTGCTAAAAAACTTTTAAAAGCCCCCGCCCCCCCTGCTACTCCTGAAGCAACACTTCATCGTTGCAACGAGCTTGCAGAGTTTTTTTTCAATAAAATCCAAACTATCTACAGCACCTTTCCCATGATTGACTGACACAGACCTGTTTTGTGAGGATTTTACTGCTCAGAGCCATGAACATGTGTTAGAAGTATTTCCTCCCTTAAACGAGGAAAATGTTCGGACCATCTCTGCACTTGTCAGGAGTGGTTCACCCACCGACCCGGCCCCCCCTAAAATTTTGAAGTCAGCAGTGGATTTAGTTGGCCCGGTTATGTTGGACTTGATCAATTCCTCGCTCTCTTTTGGGGTGGTGCCCCCCTTGTGGAAGAACGCAATGGTTAAAACTCTATTGAAAAAGCCAAGCTTAGATCCCAGCTGTCTCAGCAACTTTCGGCCCATCTCTCTTCTTCCATGGGTCAGTAAAGTTGCAGAAAAATACGTTAACTCGGTGCTCTCTAGGCATTTGGAGGATGGCAACCTCCTCCACTCGTCTCAAACGGGCTTTCGCCCACGTCAAGGAACTGAGACCGCGTTGTTAGCTGTCGTCGAAGAAACTAGAAAGATTCTCGACGCGGGAGGATCGGCGGCCATGATACTTTTAGATCTCAGCGCGGCCTTTGATACGGTGAACCACCGCATCTTGGTCCAACGACTCCACAAATTGGGTGTGTCCGGAGCTGCCCTGAAATGGTTAAGCTCCTTTTTAGAGGATAGATCCTTTCAAATCTTTGAGGGTGAAGCCATTTCAAACCCCCGGCCCCTCCACTGTGGAGTGCCTCAGGGCTCGTCCTTGAGCCCCTCCCTTTTTAATGCTTATATGGCCCCCTTAGCCGACAGTGTCCTCCCCTTTGGAGTGCAACTCGTCACTTATGCTGACGATACTCAATTGGTGTTCTCACTGAACCATGCAGACAGAGCCTCTTCCCGTCTGTTGCCCTGCCTCGAAGAAGTCGCCAGATGGATGACACTGTCTCATCTTAAATTGAATGGCGACAAAACGGAGCTCATGCTCCTTGGCAATAATTCCCCCACTGAAATAGATTCCATCTGGCCAGCTTGTATGGGTCCAAAGCCCATCCCAAAAAAGGAAATAAAGAGCCTAGGCTTCTGGCTAGATGATGAGCTCAGTTTTAAAACACAAGCCAGAACAGTGGTTGCCACCTGCTTTGGCATGTTAAGACTACTTCGCAAGGTGCTACCGTTACTCCCTTTTCAAGCAAAAAAATTGATGGTTCAGGCCCTTATACTGCCTCGACTGGACTATGGAAATGCCCTATACCTGGCCGCTCCTAGCTTGGTTCTGGCGAAACTCCAAGTCATACAGAATTGTGCCGCCAGGATCCTTGTAGGGCTCTCGGGCCGTCAATCGGCCAGACCCGCCTTAAAGGCCCTCCATTGGCTCCCGATCAGAGAAAGGGTCCACTTCAAAGCCCTGTGCATTTCCCACAAGGTGCTGAGAGGGAAGGGACCAGCCATGATTTCTTCTCTGGTCCATCCTTACCGAGCCAATAAGCAGCTTCGTTCGGATGACCTTCATTTAGTCTCAGTTCCTAGAATCCGGAGGGCCAGAAGTGGTGGCCGACTGTTTTCATATAATGCGGCTAAACTCTGGAACGCCCTCCCATTGCAGCTTCGTAGGGAACCCAGCCATAATATTTTTAGGAAGGGCCTGAAGACCTGGCTTTTTCCCATCTAACCTTGTTGCAGTTCAATTTAGTGTCCGCCAGCGCTGGGATGCCTCCGGGTAACCACGCGCTTTAAAAATGCTACCTCATTCATTCATTCATGTAAATGTAATGATGAAAAAAACTGAAGAAAAAAAATGGGGAAAGGAGCATCTACAGAAATGTTCCCTATTTTTTAAATAAATAAACCCAGGAAAGGTTGTGCTAAGGGAAAGAAAAAAAAGAAAAGGAGGATAACAAAAAAAGCTAAAAGGCATTTTCATGCTCCTCCCGACTTAAATGAATCAGAGGCTGGGGTTTCCTAACAAGTAGAAATCTGTTCTGACAAGTAGAATGTAGTTGCAGAGGGTTGTACTGATAACATCTGAAAGAGACAATTAGTTATAGATTCCTTACCTTAGAATTACCTCCAGGCGTCAGACTGGTTCCGGAGAATTTTTTCGTCAGCAGTACCCCTGCGCGTTGAAAGGTGGCGTCGGTCAACTCTGCGTTCGTCGTTGGCGTCGTGGTCGCCGGGATGACGTCGCGGTAGCTACTTAGACGCCGCCCTCGCGCGCTGATGTCAGTTCTTTCTTTTTCCGGGCCAGCCAGCGCAGATCCGGAGAGACGGTACCTCCAGTCACTTTTTGACTGACTTTTTGCCGACTTTGGTCGACGTCTTTTTGAGTCTTCAAATCCTGGTGCACGCCAGGGATGCCCGGTTTCAAGGCTTGTGGTCCCTGCCGACAGCTGATGATGGTGACGGATCCACACCCGACCATGACTCCAAGTCGGGTTCCGACTGCCGGACCATGAATCCAAAGTCTTTGCGGGAGCTGTCCCGAAAGCTTCTCGAGGCCCGGCAGTCCGCTCTGCGTCGTTCGAGGTACCGGTCGCGTGGGAGGTCAAGGGACCAGTCGCGGAGCCACCACCACCAATCTTCTTCCAAGTCTTCGCACTCCTCCGGTAAGTCGAAGCACAAGAAGAAGCTAAAGAAGCATCGTCGCTCTTCGACTTCTCCCCATCCATCGGCCGACGCGACGAGGGACGCCGGTGGTGCCCCTCCCGCAGCTCCGCGTTCGGAGCCCGCTGGGTCGACTCCGGGTTTCCCTCCCTTCCCGGGACCCGGTGCGACCCCTGCCCAGCTTCGGAGTTTCTACGAAGTGATGCATGCCATCTTTGGGCAGCCTGACTCCGCCGGCACGCCTTCGGGCCCCGCGGACTCGGCTGGGGGCCCTGGGCCTTCGACGCCGGCAGCTTCAGCCCCGGCACCGCAGGGTCCCCTTGGATCCGGGCCTGGATCCGGATCGGCGCCGGTCGACCTGACTACACCTCCCCCGGCGCAGACTCCCCCGGCACCACTTCCGCAGCCGACGCCGGTTGTGTCCCCAGCCAGCGTCAACCCCGGCCTCCATCCGGATGTAGACCCAGCGCCGGATCGGCGTCGACTGACGCCGGATCCGGCACCGGCGGGTACTTTTGTGCCCCTGTTCTACCCTGGTTCTTTTAGGCCAGATTGGCAACCAGAGGAGGGTGAGGAGGACTGGGAGGGGTCTGGAGACCCTTTGACTGACCATTTGGGTTACGAACTTGACTGGAGAGAGGAACTAGGGGATGCCAGTGGTCTGAATACCTCACCAGACCTTGGCATGTTGTCTCCTCCTACCGTGGCTACGGAGGAGGGAGCGTCTTATGCAATGGTGTTGCGTAGGGTGGCCGAGGCTCTCAACCTCGAGATCCCTACGGTGGCGGTCAGGACTAACCTCCTGACAGAGGTGCTTCAACCGGCAGCGAGCTCCTCGGAGCCCCTGCTGCTGTTTAATGAAGCCCTAAACGACATCCTTTTGGGCACCTGGTCCAGGCCCAACACAGGGGCTCCTTTGGATAGGATGATTGCCCGACGCCACCGCCCGGCCCCAGGCGACCCCACTCTCCTCTCCCAACACCCCACCCCTGAGAGCTTGGTGGTCCAAGCCTCCACATCCAAAGGCGCATTCCCTAACGCACCACCTGATAGGGAATCCAAAAAGCTGGACCACCTTGGGAAGAAGATGTTTTCTTCCTCCAGCTTGGGACTTTGGTCGGTAAACACCGCATGTCTGTTGGGCCGTTACACCCACTCCGTGTGAGATACGGTGGTACAGGTGTTGCCCCAGTGCCCGGAGGAGGCCCGGGCCGTCCTCTCCCATGCTGTTGCAGAGGGGAGAGATGCAGCCAAGTTTACCATTCGCTGTGGACTGGACACCGCCCACTCGCTAGGCAGGACGATTTCAACGTCGGTAGCCCTTCGACGCTACGCCTGGGTGAGGTCGACTGGTTTCTCCGGGGATGTCCAAGCTACCCTTATGGACATGCCCTTTGATGGCCGTCACGTGTTCGGCGACAAGGCAGACAATGCCCTAGAGCGCTTCAAGGACTCTCGAGCTACGGCCAAGTCCTTGGGCCTCTCCACCACCTGCCCTGCGCAGTCTGCCTTTCGCCCCTTTCGTGGCTACGGAAGGGGTGCCCTACCACGTTCCGCCCAGAGCCACAGGCTGGCGCAAGCTGTTCAGCCCCTGCGCGGCCGGGGACGTGGGAACCACCACCGTGGTTCTAGGGGCCAGCGAGCGGGCCAGTCCACCACAGCCCCCTCTGCAGCAGCCTCCAAACCCTCCTAGTCCGACCTTTCAGGGCCACCGATCGCCAGTGGGCGGCAGGATTCGCCATCACCTCCCCCACTGGTGCACCATCACGTCGGACAGGTGGGTTTTGCAGATAGCCCGAAGGGGCTACTCCCTCCCCTTCGAGACTACCCCCCCAGCCATGCCACCTCAGTACCATCGCATGTCGGAGGATCATCTGGCCCTTCTCCAACAGGAAGTTATGGCTCTCTTGGTCAAGGGAGCCATCGAGCGAGTTCCTGCCCCAGAAGTAAGTTGTGGTTGCTATTCCCACTACTTTCTGGTGCCCAAGAAGGACAAAGGCGTGCGTCCTATCTTGGATCTCAGGAACGTCAACCGCTTCCTCCGGAAGGAGAAGTTCAAAATGGTGAAGCTAGCTCAGGTCCTTTCTGCTCTCGACCCTGGAGACTGGATGGTAGCGTTGGACTTGCAGGACGCTTACTTTCACATCCCCGTCCTGCCGGCCCACAGGCGCTACTTGCGGTTCACGGTAGGCCCGAGCACTTTCAGTTTACCGTGCTCCCCTTCGGCCTTACCAGCGCCCCTCGAGTGTTCACGAGGGTGATGGCGGTGGTCGCAGCTCATCTGTGCAGATCAGGGGTTCCAGTCTTCCCCTATCTCGACGACTGGCTGTTGAAGGCAGGCTCGCCCCAGGCTGTCATCTCCCACCTCCAGACTACGGCCGACCTCCTGCATTCGCTGGGGTTTCTGTCAACGTGCCAAAGTCACACCTGACTCCCTCTCAGAAGCTCCTCTTCATTGGAGCGGTTCTGGACACAACGCAGTTTCGGGTCTATCCTCCCGAGCGGCGAGTCCGGGATATTCGGGCTATGATTCCGATCTTTCAGCCTCTGTCCCGGGTTTCGGTCAGAGTGACTCTGCGGCTGCTGGGTCTGATGGCCTCCTGCATCCTGCTGGTGGATCATGCCAGATGGCATATGCGGGCTCTGCAGTGGGACCTGAAGTTCCAGTGGGCACAGCATCAGGGGAACCTGTCCGATTGCATCCAGATCTCGGAGGGCACTGCACGCCAATTGCAGTGGTGGCTAACGAACCGGGATTGGGTCAACGGCACATCTCTCTTCCTTCCCCAACCAGAGTTCACAATGGTGACGGATGCATCCCTTCTGGGGTGGGGCGGCCACATGGGAGAGGCGGAAATCAGAGGCCTCTGGTCTCCGGCGGAGTCCGGGCTCCACATCAACTTTCTGGAGCTTCGGGCGATCCGTCTTGCACTGAAAGCATTCTTTCCCTCTGTCCAGGGAAGCGTAGTGCAGGTGTTCACGGACAACACCACCGCCATGTGGTACTGCAACAAACAGGGCGGGGTGGGGTCATGGACCCTATGTCAAGACGCTCTCCGTCTCTGGACATGGCTGGAACATCAGGGCATATCCCTGGTGGTTCAACACCTGGCAGGTTCACTGAACGCCAGGGCGGACGAACTCAGCCGCAGGTGCATGATGGATCACGAATGGCGTCTTCACTCGGAGGTGGTGCAAGGTCTCTTACAGCAGTGGGGAGAGCCTTGGTTAGATCTATTTGCCTCCGAAGAGAATGCGCAATGTCAGCAATTCTGCGCGTTGGAATTTCCAAATCGGCACTCGCTAGGCAACGCTTTTCGTCGCGAGTGGAGTTGCGGTCTTCTATACGCCTTTCCGCCTATAACACTTCTGCCCAAAGTGCTGAAGAAGATCAAGCGCGACCGGGCCCAAGTCATTCTGGTGGCTCCGGTTTGGGCACGAAGTGTCTGGTATTCCGAGCTGCTGCATATGGCCATCGATCCTCCGATCAGACTGCCTCTTCGGAAGGATCTTCTGTCGCAGCAGCAGGAGACGGTCCTCCACCCAAACCTGTCCAGTCTCCACCTCCTTGCGTGGAGATTGAGCGGCAGCAGTTGACGTCTTTTGACCTGCCTCCCGAAGTCTGTGATGTTATCTTGGCAGCCAGGCGTCCCTCCGCCAAGACGGTATACACCTGCAGACGGAACAAATTTGTGGAATGGTGCACAGCAAAAGCTGTTGATCCCCTTTCTGCCCCTCTTTCTGAGGTTCTCTTGTTCCTCCTTTCGTTGGCCCAGCAGGGCTCTGCTCTGGGCACTCTTAAGGGCTACCTCTCAGCCATTTCAGCCTTTCTTAGGCTTCCTGATCAGCCTTCTCTTTTCAAGTCCCCTGTTGTAAATCGCTTCCTTAAGGGCATTACTCATCCTTTTCCTCCTGTTCCCTTCGTAATGCCTCAGTCGGACTTGAACTTGGTTCTTAATTACCTTATGTGTGCTCCCTTTGAGCCGCTTCATAACTGTCCTCTCAGACTTCTTACTCTAAAGACTGCTTTTCTGGTTGCCATCACCTCTGCTCACAGGGTGAGTGAGCTCCAAGCTCTTTCTTCAAAACCTCCTTTTCTGGCTGTTCATCCGGACAAGGTCGTCCTCAGAACCAGACATTCCTTTCTTCCCAAGGTGGTTACTTCTTTCCACATTGGTCAAACCGTCACTTTGCCCACCTTCTTTCCGCCTCCACATCCTTCTAAGGAGGAAGAGAGGCTCCACCGTCTGGATTCAAAACGTGCGCTTTCCTTTTATTTGGATCGCACAAAGCAATTCCGGGTGGATGACCAGCTCTTTGTTGGCTACGTGGGCGCCAAAAAAGGTCGGGCCGTGCACAAACTGACCATCTCCAGG
The DNA here is from genome assembly GCA_963921515.1 of Calotriton arnoldi. Lineage (NCBI taxonomy): Eukaryota > Metazoa > Chordata > Amphibia > Caudata > Salamandridae > Calotriton > Calotriton arnoldi. The sequence continues at coordinate 2,064,409 of CAWUFW010000995.1, read as the reverse complement.
TGGGTCGTTTTGTGCATAAAAGCTTGCTACTCTTTGGCAAAGAAGGAGCCTCCAGTGGGACTGCGCGCCCATTCCACCAGGGCGACGGCAGCTACCACTGCTTTGGGACGGGGAGTTCCCCTCAATGACATCTGTCAGGCAGCTACGTGGGCATCTCTGCACACATTCACAAAACACTACTGCCTTGTCAGCCAAGTCTGGAGAGACGGCTTCTTTGGCCGTTCTGTTCTCCAGGACTTTCTGGTGTGAACTTAGTTCGCAGACCCACCTCTGGGGTTGGTATTGCTGGGGTATCTATTCTAAGGTAAAGGATCTATAACTAACTGTCTCTTCCAGATTAACAAGTCACTTACCTTCGGTAACAATATATCTGTAAGAGACATAGATTAGTTATAGATTCCTTACCGCCCCACCCATCCTCCCCGTTCTGCGAACTGACTTCTAGGGTCAGGGAATCCCTTTCAGGGCCCTAGTTTTGTGCACCAGTGGTCAGTGTCTTGCATGGCTCTGCGCTTCTGGCGTGGAATGTCGTGTAAAAGAACTGACGTCAGCGCGCGAGGGCGGTGTCATCCCGGCGACCACGACGCCAACGACGAACGCAGAGTCAACCGACGCCACCTTTCGACGCGCAGGGGTACTGCTGACGAAAAAATTCTCCGGATGCAGTCTGACGCCTGGGGGTAATTCTTAGGTAAGGAATCTATAACTAATCTCTGTCTCTTACAGATATATTGTTACCGAAGGTAAGTAACTTGTTCTTTGAGTCTTCTAACATGATGCTACAAGGAAATCTACTAGCTCAAGAGAATGAAACGCAAACCAATAGAGTATCAACGGGGGTAATTACCGGAGAAAGAGATAATGGTTCACAACTAGTTGCGAACCAAACACTACCCCAAAGGGTTTCATTCCCTATAGAAGAACAGAGGTTATTAGGAGGAGGAAATACAATGTTTTATAGCGCTAATTCAGATTTAAAAATGAATTAAAACACCCGGTCTTATTGTGCGGAGGGAGAACCACTGTCCTTAATTCCTTAACTGCTGGGCTTTTTCCACCCTAGTGCTGAGCCCTTTTTTTTTTTTTTTTAGCTATTTGGGGTAGTCCGCGCTTAGGACTGCAAAACGTTTTTTCCACAGAAGGTATCCATGCCATATTTGCAACCTTTTTTTTCCAACATCCTGTGGATTCTAAACGTACCCAGGGTTTGTGGATTCCCTTAGAGAGAATCGAGAAAATAGGAAACTATAACTACATTTTGAGATTTTGGGGAAAATAGGAAAAAAGTGCTCTGGATAAAAGTGTCTGTTTTTTCCCTAAAAATGGCATCAACAAACGGTTTGGTATGGTACTGTCACCATCTTCCCAGCCTTCAGGAACATGCAGAGCTGAATAAAAGAACCTAATTTTTTACCACAATTTTGCCATTTTTCAAAGAGGTAGCCTATTTTTCCTATTTTGTGTGCTCTCAACCTACTTCCAGTTTGTGGGGAAACCAGTGTGAAACACATGGGTGATCCAGGAAAGCTATAGATTCCTCAAAAGTAGACTCAATTCCGCATTCATCAATGGTTCATATGTGTAGATCCCACAAAGGGGTCATATGTGTAGATCCCTCAAAGTTTTACCAAAGAAACAAATTGTTGAAATAAAGAAATATTGAAAATGCATAGGAAAAAATGGACATTAATGACTTTTTTATCTGTGACGTTTTGTCACAATAACGGATTTATAAAACCAATATACCAGTACATCTGCCAGACCCTTCTGGTTGCAAGGATGTATAAGTTTTGTAGGTACGCTAAGAACGCAAGGTAGCCAAAGCCAACAACTGACCTGCACCATCCAATGGTTTTTCTTTGTGTACCGAGCATAGACCAATTCATATGGTGAAATATTTGGAGTGAAAAATGATATCAAGGAAACCTATGTATTGCTGAAATGGGAACAAGATATGGAGTTTAGGAGCAGTGGTTATTTGTACATCTCTGAATTTATGGGTACCTGTACTACCATATGATTAAGAGGGTATTTTTCAATATGTCTTCTTTCTTGCACACTGGCTTACATTTGAAAGGCACAATTGCAGCAAAATCCAATTGGTCATAACAAATGTTCTACTATTCTACGCTCTGACATGTCTTCTGATAAAAATAGCACCTCACTTGTGTGGGTAGGCCTAGTGCCCGCAAGAGGAAATGGCCAAAAACGCAACATGGACGCATCACATTTTTCCACTGAAAAATGACACTTTTTTTTCATTATGGGTAGCTGTGGATTTTGGGCCCTAACTCAGCAGGTACCTAGAGAAACCTAGCAAGCTTGCACATTTTTGAAAACTAGACAACTGGAGTAATCCAGGGTGGGATGACTTGCATGGCTCTCACCAGATTTTTTTATTGGGTGGGGGCATGGCCAGGCCCTGGTGGGCAGCCTCCACCCCTAAGTTTTTATAAAACAAACAATCACTGGTGTCTAGTGGGCTTTCTGCCTCCCCGGGGGCAGAGCAGGGGTCATTGTCTCCATCTTCTCCCCAGGGAGTGCAGAAAGACTGAAAGTTTGGAGGGTGGGTTTGGAGGCACAAGTTCTTGCCTAAGGTGACGCTCCCCCTATCCCTGGTAGCTAGTGGGTGGATCCCTACTTGGGGATCGTGCTTCTGTGGCGCTTCCCAAGCAGGGATCTACTGGGCAGAGGTACCATTAGAAAGGGGAGATTCTCCCCTTTCCAACAATACCTCTCCCAAAAGAATTAGTGCTCAGGCTGAGATATGCTCCCTAGCACTGATTCAGTGAAAGTGAAACGAGCCCTTCAGTTCGTTTGACTTTCACTTTTGGAACATACTGACGTCAGTTCGCCCTGCATGCCGATTGTCATGTCATTACAAACAACAACAAAAAAGCTCAGGCTGCTTGGGAAGCTCTTCCAGAGTCAGCCCGAGCCTGGGAGGAAAAAAGGAAACCCTCTGGTGCAAAGCACTAAAGGGTCTTTTCTAACACACCTAGTGCCAGCCAATGGGTGGCAGATGCACTGGGGAGGGACTGCAGTCGTCGGCCATTGGCCGCACGAAAGAGGTTAAGAATAGTGGATATTTTTGCCGATTGGGATCCTAGCCCATTTATGAATTGGTACCAGATTTTGTTGATTTTCAGCTCCATTCCCTCATTATCAAAAATGTTATCAAAATACATATCATTAGTATCCATACCACACAACACTGCAGGCGATATAGGTTGGCTGTATGCCATAGTTGATTTTCACTCAAATTAGTTTTAAAAGCTATTGATGACACAAGATGTGTGGCTTTTGACATGTACAAAGAAAAATGGGGGGAGATTTGTCAAAAAGGGATGAGGTGATGATGGTGACAACCCTCAGGGGGTGAGATTATTAGCCCCCAGCAACAGATAGGCTTTGAAAGACTAAAAATAAGCAATAGGGATACGTGGGTTAAAGCAAAGAGATTTGGCGGGAAAATCAGAGAAGGATTATTTGATCGTACAAGGTGAAATGAGAGATGGAGAGATGGATATCTGGTCTCTTGGATGAATATGGGTCCCATACCTCTAAAGAGATTTTGCAAGACTATGGTAACCTAATAAATAATATAAAAAATAGTTCAGGTAAGTTGCAAGCATGTAATGTGCCTTTAGCTAGGAAATCAGGTTATGATAATGCAAAAGCTATTTTAAACAAGAAGAAAAGGGATGCCTGCAGATTTGACCCACCTGAGTGAGAGGTAGCAATAAAGATAACTAGAAAATGATACCAAAAAGAAGTATCTTGAACCAGGTGGCTTGGAAGCGAAAATAAATAGACGGACGTTATTGTATCCCTACGGGAGAATAGGACCCAAAGCTTTTGGAATCTGATTGGAAAAAACCTGGGTACAACGAAAAAGGTCATATCCAGTCCCTCTGGGGAATAAACCTGGGTTAAATATATAGCTACATAAGATACGTTGAAAGAGCACAGTGAACGGGTGGGGTAAACTCTGTGCCAGATGGCTGTAGAGAAGAGTAAAGCATCCACCTTACAATCAGATCTGATTCCATCTGTTAAGGACATCGAAAAGTTAATCAAGAGTGCAAATAAATCGAGAGTACAGGGCCCTGATGGTCTGTCTGCACAGATATTACAGACAAATCCCACATTATGGGCGCAAATCCTCACGCCTCTTTATGAGACATTAATGAAAGAAAATAAATCCCGGAGTCCTGGTGTGGAAGCATTAGAGTTCCAATACATAAGGGTCCAAGAGATCTACCACAAAATTATAGAATGATCACATTGCTTGATATACCCAATAAGCTGTATGCCAAATTGTTGCTGAAACACCCAGAAGAATGGTTCGAGGAGAAAAAGGTATTACCTATCACGCAGATCAGCTCTAGGAAAGATCACTCAACAATTGACAGATGTTTTACATTAAAGTTGCTTGCAAAAAATATTCTCTGTATAAGCATCAGACGCTATACGTAACATACATTGAGCTGTCATCTGCCTTTGATACCATCAACAAGCGTAGACTGTGGAAAAAATTGAAAAATTGGGGTATTCCATAGTGTTTACTGACATTGGCAGTCTAATTACACCAATGTTTGTAGACACAAATAGAGGTGGGGAGTCATTCAGCCCTTTCCCCCAAAAAATCAAACCCCAAATATCTCGAGGCAAGTTTGTATCCTTGCTCCCCTTTTATTCTCTATATAGCAGCCATCCCAAGTACCTTGATGAAAGTGAGATATTTTCCAACAAGGTTGGGGCATGTTGAAATATCGTATTTATTCTATGTAGACGATACGATCATTATAGATCTTACACTAATTGGTATGCAGAGATTGTCGGAGGCTTATGCTGGGTATTTTGCTGAGAATGACTTGATCATTTATGTGTCAGAAATCAAAGCTATGTGTATCTCCTTGAAACGGCCTAAAATGTATAAGTATAGATTATGGCTAAACGGCTGTAACACAATATAAATATCTGGGTATGACTTTTAGCTGGAATCCCAATTTCAAAACATATCTCACAGCTCAGGAACAGAACAGTAAAGCAGTGGCAGGTGCACTGCGACACTGGATAAGGAATTTGGCCACAACTCAGTGGCAGCGCTGAGCAAAACATATAACTTGAAAATTATAAACATGCTGCTTTATAGGTCTGGAGTCTTAGTAAATGAAGACACCATTTGGAAGCCATTGAAATGAACATTTGGAAGTCAAGGTTAGGTCTATCAAGGGTGTCACTCAAATCAGTGATACGACTAGAGTTGCGGCTTATAAATATTAAATTTAAATACTTACAGAGACACCTGAATTACTGGAAGGGAATCATAGAAGCAGTAAACGATTAGGTATATACTAAAATCCTACCTTCAGTCTGTGAATCCAATGCCATGGATCACGAATTTTAGAAAAATCATAAGTTATGTGGACTCAAAGGGGTGCTTGGGTGAAGATATGTGGCAAAGAACTGGTAGGAAGAAAATAATCTAACGCCTAGTCAAGGACTCAGCTATTCTGTGTGATTACATGGACTGCGGTCGACATCCCCATCTTGCACATATGGTGGATTTTGTGGGAATAGGCAAAATGCAGCAATATCTAAGAGACATAAAGGCAAGGGGAACTAGACGATGGATGTTGAAGCTAAAGTTGGGACAGGTGTAGCAATTTATAGCTTCTGAAAAGTGCTCATTATATTTTTAGGTCGAGCCTAGCGCAGCACGCATGCGCTGCCCTATGGGAGGCTTCTTGTGAGCACTCCAAACTTCCCCGAAACTTCTCCGTGTCGGTGTGACTCCGCCCACACATTTGATTGGCCTTTGCGTGTGGCTTTCAATAATGAAAGCACGCAAATGGCCAAAGGCGGATGCATGTCCCACCTCTTCTTCAAATGTTCACTCCCACGGCCTTTGTGTCTCGGGAACGAGCAGCGGCGCGCAGGGTGCAGCTGCATCCCTTGTCGCGTTGTGGATCAGGTTACTAAATAAACACAGCGCAGTCGCTTTCACTTTCGCGGCCGCGCTTGTTTTTGCAGGAATGGTTTAGTTTCTCGTGCATGGTTGAAGTGTTGTCTTGTTCCTTCTTACGGTGCACACATGAAGAGTTATTGCGTCGCAACAAATAATACGGAGGAAGTGGGCAGTAAAGGCAAAGAGCCCCAGTCGTTTTCATTTGGTTTTATTGAAGAATACAAACTATGCAGTTTTAGGCTTCCAGAGAAAAAAAATCAAACAATAAAGAAAGCGTGGCAAAAGGTTGGCTTTACTTCTCTAGCGCTTGGAGCTGAACAAATCGCCTCTATGCGCTATGAGCAGACATACTCGGGTCGGTCCTTGTGTTTCTCGGGCTTGGTGTGGACAGTGACCCCTCCCGTCTTGAAGTGCGGCGACAACAGACTGTGCACATACAATGCGCTCACTCTCATCTGGGCATACTGTAGAAACCTCCCCATGAGTACAAAACTATAAACCGTGCAGGGGACCTCAGAAGCTCATGTGAACACCCCTTTGCTATGCCCCCCCACCCACACACACACACACCTTATCTCTGATTGTGACAACCTCCTGTGTAGTTGCAATAAACTCTTGCAGCGCTCTGGGCTCCATGCGGCGAGAAGCCGCCAGCGCATTTGGCCCATTTGGTAGCATTGTGGCGCTTTGAAAACAAGCATTTGCAATGCAATAGGTCTCGCATTTACGCAAGTTTAAGCTATTGGCATTGTAAATGACAAATCCTTTTATTTATGATTTAAAAACCAAAACATAAATAAAAGGAATTGCCATTTACAATGCCAATAGCTCAAACTCGCGAAATGCGAGACCTATTGCATTGCAAATGCTTGTTCAGAATATTTTAGACATCTTCCATTTTGTTGAATTGGTCTGTGGTCATTGAGTCATCAATGAGTCTTCTGCGCAGCCTTTTTGCAAGAAAGAATGAGTCTGTTGTTTCCTATTTTCAGAGTTCAGGGCATTAGGACCCTTGCTTCACTGTTCTGTACTATTATGACGTGAAAATATAACTCTATGATTCAGATTAGGCCAATTTGTTTGAGAAAATTACCTCTAGGTCACGGCTATTGAAGCAAAGGGAAGTTGTATGCATTGACGATAACATGTTGTTAATTTAATTTAAGGTTGCTGCTAGATTACTAACTCACTTTAAAGTTTGAAACTGCTATACCAGGTCACTAGGTCATCATTACACTTTATACTTTGGAGTTCATATAGAATGACTTTTTGTATCCTTTATATAATGTTATGATATGATTATTCAGCGGCTTGTGTGAGACAAATCCTGTGATGCTTAATGATTCTGGGTCGCTTTTTTGTACCTATAAAAATCACTTTATATCGGTAAATGACAAATGCACTTTACCTTCTGTACAATATTGAATATTTTGCTATAATTAATTTGTGGCTCTGGTCCCAACACCGCTCTCGATCCGCTTCTTAAAACTATTGGATGAATTTTCTGTTTGTGAGATTTTAATATGTCTTATATATTTACTTTGAAAATTGTTTTTAAAGCTCCTTTTTAAAAGTTTTTCTTGGATTCTGTCCGTCAACTAATTAATTTGTGATGGGGTTTAATACGTATGCATGTACAATTTTTTTTTAATTGGCTAAACGTTTGGATGCACTTTATTGTGCGGTCTGCTTTCAGCTTTATTTAGTAGTAAGTTTGTTGGGCTAATGGCAAATAGTAAGTCTAATATTGACTAATCTTTTTTGCTTATCTCTTTTAAAATTTATTTATAGATTGAAAAATGTATATTTGTAATTTTTAAAGAGTTTTTTTTGCCAAAACAGCATAATATCAAATTTAATAAACTAAACTTGAACTTGAAGCTTGACTACTGTAAGACAACAGTGTGCCCTGAGGGAAGGGAACATCAGAGGGGTACAATGGATTTCGCAATAGGCAGCTAAAAGAGGAAACTAGGGGGATGGACAGCGAATGGGACTGGTTGCAATTAGGTAGATATATAGGGGTGATAGCTGTGAATTGAGGGTCGAAATAAATGGGCCAATACAGGCATATTAGCGCGAGAATTTATAATATGTTTCTATATAAATTACATTATGCTCTATCCATTCTAAGCAGGAAGACCTGATGGTTCAAGTCAGCTTCTTGTAGCAATGCTATTATCAAGCTTCATTGTGTAAGATGAATGGCACTATTGAGAAGAGTGGTTCTGAAACAGTGGAGGCCTTTCGAAGTTTGCTAGGTCACAGTCATCGTTGCTTTGGCCAAGAGGAGGCACAGGCTCACAAATCTCTGAATAGATTCCCTCCGTCTCCTTCTTGACAGTATTTTAATTCCTGTTCTTTTCCTTTCTCCCAAGTGGTCAGTAACTATCCAACACTTCCAGACCACATGAATTAAGTCCTCTTTGCCCAATTAGCTCCCAGCTCTTTATTCTCAAACACACAAAAGGAGATGGGAGCATGCTTGCAATAAATGAAACCACTGGCGATCACTCAGGGTAGCAGTCCAGCCCAACATTCTTTTGCTCACCATGCCACCTCAGTTTGGATCCAGCTATATGCAAATCATTATTGACCCTTCTCTAATAGGAACTGTCCAGCCCGAACTGCCAAGCCAGGACCACCCTGAAGCAGAATACAAGCATCCCAAGACCGGTTTCACCCTGGGGCTATTCAGTCAGGTGTAGGTTGGTTCCAGTGGCACAGTGAACATGGGACCCACATCTGGTTACACCCTTGTCACTTAAAGCGTTACTTGAAACACACAAAAGGTGATGGGAGGATGCTTGCAATAAGTCTATCTACTGGCAATCACTCAGGGTAGCATTCCAGCCCATCGTTCCTTTGCCCACCATGCCACCACAGTTTGGACCCAGACATAAGCAAATCTGTCTTGACCCTGCTCCAATAGGAACAGTTCAGCCCGAACTGCCAGGCCAAGTCCTCCCTGTACTGGAACACAAGCAACCCAGCTGTCAAGGGAACCAAGGTATACCAGAGTAATGAGCTCTAATCATGGTGAAACTGGTCTGTCAGAAGTCTACCTACACCAACTATTGAGTGTCTGACATGTTTGCATACAGGTATATTACATGAGCATGTTCTGGTGAACTGGTAAACTTTCTCCCCGGTCGGCACTACTCTCTTATAAGCTTGGAACTCAATTGCCAAAGCAACTGTGACATTGCCTTTTCTGTCTTGACGATGGCCATTGGTCTAGCAAAGAATAATGACATCATTTGGGGATCAAAATAATTTTTACAAGGTCTAAAGGAGGAGGTCCCAGCCAAGGGGCCGATTCCGATTCCGGCCGGAAATCTCCCCGACCGAGCTGGACCCGGAGAGAATTCCGACCGAATCGGACCCTAGCAGTCCGACCGAACGAGTACGATGCGCACGCATGCTATCGGACTCGAGTCGGTCGGACTCCCATTGAAGTCAATGGGAGCCTGTCGTACAACGCGTACGCGGGCTCCCATTGACTCAATGGGTGCGAGGCGGACAAGGGCGCTCCCTACAGCGTGTACGCGTCCATGCGCATCGCGGCGTACATGCACAGGTAGAGTGGACCCATGGGTCCCCCCTGTGTGCGACTCGCGCGGCTACGCGTACAGGGGGGGTCCGACGCGGACCCCCAAAGTCCGGCTCCGACAGCTTTTTCGAGCCGGACGGCGCAAGTCGATCGGACTGCTCGCGGCGCGCATCGTACTTACCCGGCCGGGAAACGTCTCCATAGCGCGGTGCGAGTCGTGTCCATGCGAGTCGGTCGGAGCGTGTTGAAGCCGCGTTCGAGTCGGTCGACGATTTCGCAGGTGCTTGCATCGTACTCGCTCGGCCGGACCTGCGTACGATTCGGTCGGGAAACAGGGCTCCGAATCGGATCCGGTGAATCCGAATCCGATTCGGAGCACTACCGGCCGAGATCGGAATCTGCCCCCAAGAATTTGAATGCCTTCTTGTATTCAGTTAGAACACCAAAACTTACCAGTGATATGGGAAAAACAATGAAGATTCAAAGTAAAGTCATAGTCCATCTTATATTCTACTTACCACTTTACTTAATATCTTCAGGTCGAGATTCAACATGGGCATGGGTCTGAGTTACAGAGTTGTAGGTTATTGTCACATTTAGGGCCATATGTACAAAATTTAGTGATTACAATTTCCTAATTGTGATTCTTACAGAATCGCAATTTGGAAATCGCAATTCCTAATGAACACAAACGTGCACCTCTTAAATAGTGATCCCTACTGGGTCACAAATCGACCTACCTCATGAATATTAAATCAGGTAGGTTGCAGTTTGTGACCCATTAGGAATTGAAGTCATCCCAGAGATGGTGGCCTGCTGGGGTCAGCAGACCACCATGTCTGTAATTGATTTTTAATAAAGCAGTCTTTTTTTTTTCAAATGCAGCACGTTTTCTTTAAAGGAAAATGGGATGCCTTTCAAAAAAGAAAATTAAACGTTTAATTTTTTAGGAGTATGTAGTGGTCTGTGGGACCACTGCCTGCTCTTAAAAATATTTGTATCTGCATTTACAAAGGGGAAAGGGTCCCTTGGGGACCCCTTCCCATTTGAGAATGCTTACCATCTCCTTTCAGGTGTCTGTAAAAGTCTGTCACAATAGATTCTGTATTTGGAAGGGATGCCCTAAACACTCCCCTTCCAAATACCGCTAAACACAAATTGCAATTCGGTGACATGCTACCGAATCACAATATGTGCTTTGTACATATGAAAAAGCATTTGCATCTGCATATGCGAATCGGGACTTTTCCGACCACAAACATGCTTTTTATATATTTCCCTTAGTAACTACCACTGCTCATGCCTTGAGACCCATGTATGTGTGTGTATTCAAGTAAGAGGAGGGCAAGTAAGTCCCGACACTTATAGTACAATTTGGCAGGTGGTCTGTGTGATCCTTTTGTCTTAAAGCAGCTGTTGCTGCCCTCACATCCTGTGGTCACTTTCATTCCTAATACTCCTCTGTTCAGAGCTTAGAATTGATAATATGGTACACCAAAGAATATTATCAAACATGGTATCCTTTGTATATGGTGCTGGATATATAGCACTTGGTAATAGTTGTGATCCTACATATGACTCCCCTAGGTGTGTACCATATTACTTTGGGTATCTTCCAGAACAGTCCAAAAGGTGCCTTGATATTCTACACTTGCTACATACGTGTCACAGTCTAATTCTGAGAAGGCATTTAATGTTTGTCTATGTTCGAATCTATATCCACTAACTGTTCTTTCATTTCTGGGTGTGACCATAGGTCACATGCGAACTCTCAGGAAATGGTGATACAATCATTAATCATATTTACCTGCCCTGAGGATGGATTTACCGGTTGTGTTTACAGTTGGACAAACGAAACACAAGGAGATGATGGACGGAGTGCTGAAACTTTTCAGACACTCACCCCTGTCACAAATCTGGATTCAAGCTAGCCTGAATGATGAAGGGTGTTACCCCGAAACCTTGCTTGGCAGTTTGGGCTGGACTGTTCCCATGAGGCACAGGGTCGAGACTGATTTGCATATAGCTGGGTATGAACTGGGGTGGCGAAATGAGCTAAAGAACGATGATGGATTCAACCCAGATCTGTGACTGGGGGTGTGTATCTGAAAAGTTTCAGCGCTCCGTCCATTATCTACTTGTGTTTGCTTTGTTTACAGTTGGTGACATGGTTCTCTCTAGACTGACAGGAGTCTACCGTAAATATAACTATAGGAACCATTCCTGCTATGTGGAACAACTCGATTACAAGCACCCATCCCTTTTGCCTATCAGCGCAACATAAAAGAAGACAATGCTGAGCACCACTTGTTAAGCAGCCTCTCATCAGTGGGCTGAGGGAAAGAAAAGATGTTTAAGATACCTGAGTAGAGAATCCAACTTTTTCTGGATCTAGCATTCCGAGATCAGGATATCGGGATGCCTGTAAGCAGGGAATCTTCCAGGATGCCATTTCTCCTCGACTACCTGAAAGAACGGGGCGTGGCTCAGAGTAGTCCATAAACAATCCCCAAGAAGGGTAGACTCAAGGGAAGGATCTGGTGAAATGTCAACCAATAAGGATCCAAGGAGACTGAGGTGGGACAGGGGTGGAGTTACTTCTGCCTCTATAAGAGATTCCCTCCCCTGCCGTGGTGAGCATAAGCTGGATATCAGGACTTCTGACCTGACCTCACCCAAGCTGCCTTTTAGGTTCCTGGACCCAGGAACTACCTCAGTTCTGAGGAATCGCAGGACTAAAGGAGACAAAACAACCGGAGAAGCTAGATAACATTGCATTTTTCCACTATCCTTTCTGAATGTTCGTAAAAGAGGGAAACATTGAATATTCTTAGCAAAAAACTATAGAGAGATATATTTCAGCATGTAAACATAGCAGCCCGGGCCTACACCAACATGGGGAAGCAGTGGGCCCTGGGAGTAACAGACAATGTTTAATCATTGTTGTTAAAGCTGAAGGAATAAATGCGTTTCCCTCATAAACTAGTCTGGATCCGTATTAAGAGAAACATAGTGGTGTCACAAATGGGATCAGAAGGACCCGCATAAGTATGGAAGCCCTCTTTAAAAGCTGGTGGATGGCCAACACCAATTAGCCCAAGGAATCTTGATTTTACAACAACAGATTCAGGAAGACAGCCAAAGCCTACAAAAGGCCTTGCAAGTCCAGGGAGAGCGACAGATAGAAGCACAGGAGAAAGGCCAAACTGCCATGGGTCAACTGACATATGTCATTACAACAGCACAGCTGCACCTGAATGTACTTTCAACTGTATTCCAACAATACCCCCAGGAGAGGATCCCACTTATTTCATTGTCATCTTTGAACAACAGGTCACTAATGCTGCTTGGCCTTTTGAGTGATGGGGATAGTAGGTGGCTCCTCTACTATATAGAGAGATTCGGGCAGCATATATTTTGGTTAACCCAGATGGCATCACTTATATAAGCTAATATTTAAAATATTATACTTATTATACAATACCTTCTTTCACCTCAAGATCAAGACACTTTACGATAACTTCGACGACCAAGACCTCCGCACCACCTCATCTCCCACCCCCAGAGACGCCACCCAGGTCAACCCCGCTCATGACAGAAGACACCTTAACAACCATGAAGAGCATCTACTCCGGAGCACCCTCAGACCCCTGTCCGCCCCAAATTTCCACAGAGCCACCACAGCCATCGCACCAGAGCTACGCAAAACGGTCAACTGCTCCCTCGAGACTGCCACATTTCCCGATGACTGGAAGCACGCCGAAGTCAACCCCCACCTGAAGAAACCCTCCGCAGACCCGACGGACCTCAAGAACTTCAGGCCCATCTCGTTGCTTCCATTCAGAGCCAAGTTTATCAAAAAGGCTGTCAACACCCAGCTAGCAAACTTCATCAAAGCCAACAGTGTCCTAGATATCTCCCAATCTGGATTCTGCAGCAACCACAGCACCGAGACCGCCCTCCTCGCCACCACAGATGACATCCGCGCCCTCCTCGACCAGGGCCAAAGAGCAGCCCTCATCCTCCTGGACTTATCGCCAGCCTTCGACACCGTCTCCCACCACACACTAGGCACCAGACTCCACGCCGTCGGCATCCAAGGAAAGAACCTAGACTGGATACGCTCATTCCTCACAGGCAGAACACAGAGAGTCAGACTCCCGCCCTACCTCCTGAGAACCGACTGAGACCAGATGCGAAGTACCCCAGGGATCCTCCCTCAGCCCCACCCTCTTCAACATCTACATGGCCCCCCTCGCAACCATCGCCAGAAACCACGGGCTCAACATCATCTCCTATGCCGATGACATCTGGATGAAGGACAGCTGCCTGAAACTCAACTCCGAGAAAACAGTAGTCCTCATCCTCAACTCCACCCCCTCAGCTTGGGATGACACCTGGTGGCCCCCCGGCCTTGGAAATCCACCCACCCCAACAGACCATGCACGGAACCTCTGCATCATATTGGATTCATTGCTCACCATGAACCGCCAGATCAACGCCGTATCCTCGGCCTGCTTCAGCACCCTCCGCATACTCCATAAAACATTCAGATGGATCCCCTCCGAATCCAGAAAAACGGGCACACATGCCCTCATCACCAGCAGACTGCACAACAGCAACGCCCTCTACGCCGGAATCAACAAAAAACTACTCTGCAAGCTCCAGACCATCCAGAATGCCACAGCCAGACTAATCTTTGACATCCCGGCACAATCACATCACCCAACACCTCCGCAATCTCCACTGGCTCCCCGTCGAAAGAAGAATAACTTTCAAGCTGCTCACGCACGCATACAAGGCCCTCCACAACATCGGACCACAATGCCTCAACCACCGTCTATCCTTCCACGCATCCAAGAGAAACCTCCGTCCAGCTGACCTCTCCCAGGCCACCGTCCCACACATCTACAGGAACAGAGCGTGTGGAAGGTCCTTCTCCTACCTCGCAGCCAAGGCATGGAATGACCTCACCCTCGCAAAGCCCTGCACCACTCCAGTTCAGGAAAGACCTCAAGACCTGGCTCTTCAGATGACCCCAACGGAGCTGCACCCCCCCCACCCCCCCCATAGTGCCTTGAGACCCTAACGGGTGAGTAGTGCGCTTTACAAACCCCTGATTGATTGATACTGGAATGCTTGATATAACAAGTAGACTTTTTTGGCAGACCTTCCAGAGCCTAGGATTTAAGAGTACAGAGAATCTTAGATAGCTTTATTTCAGAGGCTGGCTGATTAGTGGCTGCCCCTCTTCACAAAGATCAAAGAGGCAATGTTGGACAAGATATTATAAGAGCAATTCCTGGAGGAGTTACTCTCATCTATGCATGCTTTTCTGTGCCTCAGCAAGGAGCCAGACGCTGTTTGGATTTTTTCTTAGCCTAAGAAAAAAATCAAAACATCGTCTGGCTCCTCATTTGGGTACAGATGTGTGTATCTGCCCCATCAAGGAGCTGGATGCTGTTTGGATTTTTTTAGGCGAATAACAAATCCAAACAGCACCAGCCTCCTTGCTCGGACACATAGAAGGAGCCAAGCACTGTTTGGATTTTTTTCTTGGGATAGTAAAAAATCCAAGGTGAGAGGAGCTGAGCAGCACCTCCCATACTACTTTCAACTTCCCTTCCATCATACCAGCAAAAATAAGTGGGCAGATATTAGGGTCCAATACCTGGGGTCATCCCTGCCTTCTCTGAGTCAGACAGCTTTGCCACTTTCATCCCCTACTTTGCTCCACTCAATGTTCCTAAGACTGCTCCCTCATTGGTCTCTGAGAGGGGTCCTAACTTAGGGCCTAATTATGAGTTCGGCAGTCCGATGTACCCCTGTACCTGTGGTGGTGGTGCGGGCACCGCCGCACCGGCGGTCCAATCGCCCTATTACGGACCGCCAAAGGACCGCTGCAACCGCCAGGGATCCGTGATCCCTCTGCAGTGTTGCAGCGGTGTGAGGCTGCAGCAGCATCGCCAAGCATATTACGAGTTTCCTCACTGCAACCCTTTTTCATGGTGGTGAGCCCGCCATGAAAAGGGTGGCAGTGAGGAAACTAAGAGGGCCCTACAGGGCCCACTGTTGCCTATGGGCCTGGGGGTGCATGCAGGGGGGCACATGGTGTGCCCCCCTGTCTGTATGCACCCCCTGTTCCTACATGGCATGGACTTCATAGTCCATGCCGTGCAGGAACACGCTTTGGCAGTCCCATTTCTAAGGCTCACATATGAGCCTTAGAAGGCACCGCTCTGGGACCATCGAAGCACCGCCTGCGGACCACGAATAAACTCTTAACGTGGCAGGCGGTATGTGGACGAGTTTGGTGGTCTTTAGGCAGGGCATTGGCGTGGCAGCCTGCTTGAAGACCGCCAAACTCATAATCGGGCCCTTAGTCTTATGTGGGGGCAGTGAGGCTGGAGAAGGGATAAAGAAGGTCCCAGTTTGGCCTTCCTCATTTCTGTTGTGCGGGGGCCAGGGTTGAGCAAGCCTTGGCCTTTATTTGTTCTAGAAGGACTTGTGAGGGTAAGATCTTGCATGATTTCACAGGAAAAATATGAGATCTCGTGCCATCTTTGCAGAAGCCTGAGTATAAAGGGAGGTTCTTTCCTCAAGTAATTGCCAGTTATTCGGCATCTGCAGACACTGTCCATCGCACTGAAGAGCTCCTGAACCTCCGACATATGGAACAATAAGCTGGAGCCAGACGTTTAGGAGAGATGAAGGCCAGCACATGCAAGGTGAGACTTGGCATCACCTTTTGTAAGGAACTTAGGATTTAAAGGGAAAAAATGAACACTTGAAGTGAATCTGGAATGCGACATCTTTGGAAATCTGTAGATGCTGGTATTGTGCCTCACAATATTGTGACATTAATTAAGATGATCCTTCGGGCTGTGCTAAAGAGAAATTTAAAAACTGTCTCTTATCACGGGCCTTATGGATGCAAGACTGTGCATTAAAACTTAGTACAGACATGACAGAGTTTCTCATATTGGGTATCCCTTATGATGACTGGTTGGACAGCTAGTGGCCTTTAGATTTTGGCCCTTCATCTATCCTTGTTCCTACACTAGGTGTCTGCCTTGACAATTCTCTGACTCTCAGTCCCTAGGTCAATAAGGTTACATTTTCTTGTTTTCTCTTCTTAAAAATATTACATTAAATCTGTCCAATTCTACCTCTTGAATGTCATGAAATGGTTGACCAAGTGATGGTTCTCTCAATGCTAGACTATTGTAATGCATTGTGTAGGAAAGTAGGATCTGCTTCTTATGGTTACCCCCACTTTTTGCTTCATGTGATACTGTTTTTGACTAGTCTGACTGGGATCCTGCTAATCAGGACCCCAGTCTATCTGCTTTCTCCCTAAACTGTTATGTTATGTACTTAGGTACACTCCAGAGTGGATACTGGGGTACCCTTGTCAGTCCCTAGTATATGGTACCCATGTACCCAGGGCATAGGTACCCCAGAGGCCTCCCATGGGCTGAAGCATGTATTATGCCACCCATGAAAGGCCATGCAAAATGGAAGTACAGGCCTGCCATTGCAGCCTGTGTAAGTTGGTGCATGCACCACTTACTCAAGGTATAGGTTTACTATATCTAAGGGTCACTACACTTAAAACCTATAAGTCACCCCTGTAGCAGGCCTTGACAATCCTGAAGGCAGGGTGCTTGGTTCTAAGTGAGAGGGTGCCACTGCATGAGCAGAACACCCCTGCAGCCTACGGAGTCCATTCTCCTGGGTTGTTAGTGCTACAGCCATTTACGACATATAGAGTGGCATTAAGCGACCGCGTGATGACCAACTCTAAAACGGCTGAAAGTAACCCTATCGTGTTTGGTGTCAAACATTGTGGAACCATACCTCCCACACTGGTAACCGGTATGGGAGGTATGATTCCACCCCTCAGAAACGAGCTTTGTGAGGTCCCTGGTGTTCCCGGTACCAGCTTTCTAGTCCCGGGCAGCCCAAAATGGTTGCTGCCGACCAGAGACACATTTCTGCCCTCCTGCTGCTGAGCCAAGCTCGAGCAGGGGAAGGCAGAACAATAGGCATCCTGTCACAGGGAGGTGTGACCACCTCCCAGACAGGAATTAGTGTATTAGGCCTGGGTGGGTGCGCTTGCCAGCGACCAAAAGTCTACATGAGGGGCACATTTGGTGTCCCTGTGCATAGTCCAGTTCAAACCAGTCCTGGCAGCCGTTGGCTCCTGCTCTGGCGCGAAACTGGACAAAGGACTTGAGAGTAACCTCCCCACTGTCCAGACCCACCCCTGGGAGGGTCCCCTGAATCTGTCCAACCCTCTCCCGTGGGTACAAAAGGGTACCTGGCTGTAGGACCCTAGATTCGACGTGGACAAGATTCTGAACCAGAAACCACTGAACTTCGACCGTCTGGACACTCTGGACTTCGTTTGGGCCCGACTTCGTCTCCCACTCCGTCCAAAGCATCATCTGTGCCCGTGCACCATACAGGCTCTGTGCAGGACCTGTGGAGCATCAAGGACAACTGAAGATATCTCCCTTGGAGTGAAGGAGTCACTCCCCTGCAACCGCAGGCACCACATCTCAACTGAATGGTCTGCTGCACCTGAGCTCCTACGGAGTCCGAAGGCTCCAGCAACACAGGAGGCAGGTTTCCAAGTCCCTCGAGGTCCGAGCTGCCTTCTCACCAAGTTTGAGGCCAGAATCCCTCATGGGGGCTGCAATACCAGTACCCCTGTGCACCGCGTACTTTTGCAAGTGCATATGCTTGTTGGCGTTTCCAAAACAAGTGCACTGGGCTCTGAGTAGCCCCAACCTCTGGCACCATTTCCTACAAAGAACTCCGGCCTCCTCGCACCGAGTGCTCCGTGGGCTGCTGCTTTGTGAAACTGCTCGAGGTCCCCTCGCGACTCCTGTGCCTCCGGCCTGTGGGTCCTCTTGAGGGTCAACACTGCTTTTCTTGGGCTCCCCAGGTTGCTCCAGGCCTGCCCTGACTCCCCTGTGTTTGGTGAGACTCCTGGACCTTGCTGGTCTTGACCTTCTGCGTGGGTTGCCGCTGCCAAGGCTTGTTGGTGCTCCAGCTGGACACTGACCCCTCACCACTCGACATCCTTCGTGGGACAGCTGGCATCCGGCTCCTGGTCATCCTCGACGTCTCCTGGTCCCTGTGGCTGCAGAGTCAAGAACCCTCTCAACGCACCCAACATCGGTGGGCAGTCGTCTACCGAGCCCCTGGTCACTCCTGAGTGACCCAGACTCTGTCCCTCTGCTTTCAGGTACTCTTCAACAAGAATCCACCTTTGGATTCCGACTGACACTTTTCTTCTTCCCAGCCGTGGCTCTTCTTCGAGGTCCTCCATAGAGATCGACGGCGGTTTCCGACGCCACTTCAGAATTATGCACCCGGCTTCCCTGGGATAGGTAACTCTGGTACTATGGTATCCACGGGTGGGGTGGCTCTCCAACCTCCTAACTTCCACGGGGTTCCTTCGAAGTCCACTTAGAAGGGTCCTTAAATTTAAAACTGCAACCGCGACTTTCCCATAGAATTGTACGTAGCACGCGGTCGTGTTCCCACACTGCACCCGTCCTCCGTGGAGTGCCTACTTACTCACCTTGGGTGGATCCTTGGGGTCCCAGCAATTCTACAACCTCTAGACACTGTCTTGACTCGAGTCGTGGTTCTTATACCACTATTTTAGTATATGGTTTGGTCTCCCCCTGGAGCCCACTGTGTATTAGTGCTATTTACATTGTTTCTGTGCTACAGTATTGTGTGCTTTGGGATTATCTGCGTGTAGCAGATACTTTATCATACTTAGAGTGTGTTATACTAATAAATACATATTTTTATAACTACTGTGTGGTTCTCCTTTCATTTAACCAATACTATAAGGTTGCATTCTGGTAAAACAAGCTGCTTAACATTCCTTCAAGACTAAGCCTGAAGGCTGCTTTCCACAGCTACCACTTGGATAGCTTTCTAAGGTTATCTTTGACCTCTTAAATCCCCATAAGGGTTGTTTGGACTAGTACAGGGTGCCCGCTTTAAATAGTGGACAGCATATACCAGGCCAACTTCTAGGTTGATTTTAACTGGCCTGCTCGCACAATGTTTGCCTTACAGAAAGTATAGTAGGAACCCAACATGTTCCTACTAGTCCATCCGATTGCAGGATTACAATACCAGAGCAGAAAGTCAGAGAAGACACTTCCACTAGCCACACAAGGAAGTCCTCAGCTCCATCTTCAAGGCCTATGGTTATTCAGCTACTGATGCCTTTGCCAGTCAGCTAAAGACCAGATAGAATCTATTTTCCTCCTTCATGGTACCAGGATTTGCACTCCAGGGGAGTGACACATTGAATTGGAAGGGGTGTCCTTGTATGCCTCTCTTCCAGACCCCGATTCCAATGTCATTCAGTATATTTAAGAGTCTAAAATGCTCAGACATTTTTGTGGCTGTGACTTAGCAATGGCCACTTAAATGACTGAGACTGTTTAATGGACCTAGTCCATCTACGTGAGAAGGACCAATGCCACCTTCAGAAAGAAAAAAACTCCTGCTCATGAAGAGAGAGACAGTAATGCAGCCCTCTCTACCACTGCTCAGCTTGAGTGCATGGTTTCTCAGGAGCTACTCTCTAGACACCCATGTCTCTTCACAGGGAACTTAGAAGCCCTCATGTCCTCTAAGATTTCCTTGATGAGGAGTTGTTAAGAACAGCAAATGAAAGATTATGACAACTGGCGCTAGCAAAGAACAGAAGTCGCTCACCTGCTCAGTGAATGCTCAGTGGATGGTTTTATGACTTTCTTTGCTGAGGCAGAGTGCATTTGGACACCTGCAAGACTTACCATAACAGAGTCCTTCTTAATGGTTAATAAGGGCATTAAAAGACATCTGATTGGCATAATGAATCTATTCTCTCCATTTACGCATGCAGTGGCCTCCTTTGATCTGAAAACGGTGCAGGTGGGATTGTACAGACCTTTTGTCTTGTCTAATACACAATTAAATGAGAACCAAACATCTGATGAATACCAGATTTTCAATCTTAAAAAAAAAATTCTACACAAAAACTAAAAAGACAATATTCTCCATGTTCATTTGTCATTTGCAGAACTTGGGTACCTTGGTAAATATCATGCATACCTCTGCAGTAAAGACCATTAAATCTTATCAAATGTGTTAAGACAATTCTTAAAGTAAAGCTCAGGTTGTGCCACCAAATCTGGTACCACTGATCTAGCTTCAAAGGCTTTAAAAAATGTTCCCACAATTGTTTTCCTATGAGATATTGGAAAATAATTTAGGGTCACAAAGCATAATCTGCTTACAACAACCTGCCATAAATTTAAGACTGTGGTTCAATCTCATAACGTTATTTTTTATGTTTCCAACATTAATACATAAACACTTTGAACTAATGGCCTCATGCTGCTCATGTGTGGAAGACAGTTTTTTCTTGGGGGCCATAACACCAGTTAGGCACTTAAGTGATCTTCAAGCCCCTTGTGCTTTAGAACTTTACATGGCTTTCCATGGGGACAGAGAGGGTTTTATGTCTCATCCCACCTGTGTTTTGAAGGTACTGCTGGAGTTCCTTCTGAATGAGGAGGTTGTTTTCTGAGAGGTTGTTTTCTGACTTCAAGTGTACCTTGAGCATTTATCTTGAAAGATGCAGTGACCTGTATTGACTTTTGGAAATAATGATGAAGGCAGACTGCCTTTTAAGGCCACCATTGCCCGATAGATTATATCATGCAGCACTCATTGGTACATCTTGCATGGGACCTAACTTCTAGTCAGCTCTCTCTACCAAGGTAAGGCAGCCTTATTGTGTTCTTCCGCATTGCAGCTGTCTGAGATATTTGCAGGTGACTAACTGAGCTAACACAGATGCTGTGAAGGGACGTTGCAATGTATGATGCATGCATAGTTCCAGCATTCAAAACTCTGAAATAATAGTTATAGATATAGGTACAGATTTACAGAGAACTAAAGCAATGCAGTGCAGCAAGTAAAGTTGCTGCACTGCACTGCATGAAAGGGAAAGAGCAGAGCATCGCAATATCTACTAAGATGTGGCCCTGTTCTGCTCTCTTCCTGCACTAACGTGCTTTTAGCTGCTGTGCAACAATGCAGACACCCTTGCGCCATAGTGCAAGGGGGTCTGCATTGTGGAAATCAGGTTTTGTGCTGGAGGGAGTCCCTTCAAGTACAAAAACTACGCTTTAAGGCATTTTCCACTTTGTATATGTGCTGTACAATACAGCACATGCAAAGTGGAAAAAAAGAGTAGAAATTAATACATTGCTCCTTGTTGCATCTGCCTCAAGGAGGCGCAGGATGATTTGCATCAAAACCCATGGGTGGATTGAATTAATTTTACTTGGTAATAGTGAGCATACAGTATTGATTCATGCAGATGACGTTTTGTCAATCTCATAGTATGGTCCCTTGAAATATTAAAGGGCTATCACGTGCTATCTGGATTTAAAGTTAAACTCCAAAAGGTAGACATTGTGTCACTCTGTGTAGGACATCACATAGCATCCTTCCCAAATGCTATATTTGTCTTCCGCATCCACAAAATAAAATACTTGATCAAAGACTTCTTTATATGGTAAATTGTTCCTGCGATATCATGCAAATAAAAATAAATCCTATGAAATATTCAGCCGGTTTCACTTTCTGGTCGAATATATACCTTTAAAATGAACAACATGTCAAAACTGTTATAGCTATGGAAGCCAACCTCTTTTGATCTAACTCAAACACACAAAAGGTGATGGGAGAAATGCTCGCAATACGTCTAACTACAGACAATAGTTTGGGGTAGCATTCCAATCCATCGTTCTTTTGCCCATCATGCCACCTCAGATTACACCCAGCCATATGCAAACCAGTCTTTGTCCTGCTCTAATATGAACAGTTCAGCCCAAACTGCAAGCCAGTTCCTAATATGGTAAGCAAAATGTATGCCCCCAACCAATTGCCAGTGGATAGGCTTATTGCAAGCATTCCTTCCATTACTTTTTGTGTGTTTGATGAACACCCTAAGTGGCCAAGGGAATGTCGAGACATGGGTCCCTTGCTAACTATAGTATACATAAAGTGATGGATGGAATGTTTGAGTTAATCTCAGCCACTGGTAATTACTCGGGCCGCATCCCAATCCATCATTATTCTGCACACCATGCCACCTCAGTTTGGACCCAGCCATATTCAAAACAGCCGTGACCCTGTTCTAACAGGAACAGTCCAGCCCAAACTGAAAGGCCAAGTACTCCCTGAACCAAAACACAAGCAACCCAGGAACGGTTTTGATCGATCTTATCAGAGCTAATCGGCCAGGTATAGCTTGGTTCCAGTGGCTCGGTGTGCATGGGACCCATGTCCGGGCATACCTGTCCCACATAGGGTGAGACACAGAAGTATACAAAAAGTGATGGATGGAATGCTTGAATTCATCTCAGCCACTGGTAATTACTCGGGTTGTCTCCCAATCCCTTGTTAGTTTGCACACAGTGCCACCTCAGTTTGGAACCAGCCCTATGCAAATCAGTCTTGACCCTGCTACAATGGGAGCAGTCCAGCGCGAACTGACAGGCCAGGTACTCCCTGAACCGGAACACCAGCAACCAGAACTGGTTTCACTCTTATTAGAGCTCATCAGCTCAGTCTAGCTTGATTCCAGTGGCACAATGGCATGGGACCCACGTTTGGGCATTCCCGTCCCACTTAGGGCAACACACCTACATATACAAAAACGGATGGATGGAATTGCTTGAATTAATCTGAGGTGACATGGTGTGCAAAACAACGATAGACTTGGATGCGGCCCTGAGTTAATAACAGTGGCTGAGATTAATTCAAGCATTCCATCCATCACTTTTTTGTATCCCTTGCTCAGTGTGCCACTGGAGCCAAGCCACACTTGGGTGAAGAGGCCCACTCAGGCTGAAATCGATCTTGGGTTGCTTGTGTGTGGTTTGGAGAGGACTTGGTTTGGCAGAGTTGGTTGGAATGTTCCTATATTTGCTAATATTTTGACTCTGTGCCCTCTGACACTGCTATTCAGTGCAGCAGTGCATGTCCTCTGCCCCTAAAATCATAGTGGTCAAATTGGTTTAACCATTTGGTCTATTTAACTCTCTTGTAAAGCCACAGTGGATAGTGCAGAAAATGCATCAATGGCTTGGTAGTTAAAAGACATATGTGGACTGCAGTGTGTATTTAGAACACTCACATATATAACATAAATATACGGCTGGACTGTGCTCTGGCTGGGCTGCAGTTTAGTGCACTGCAGTGACACACGGCAAGGAAAATGGCCTTTGCAATGTTAGCAAACCTATTTACATACATTAGTAACCCCTAAAGTGTGCCTCGAATGGCCACTTAGCAAGTTGATTAATTCACATAAAAGTGGCACAATATATGTTTAGAAAGTGTGCCCTCACAGTGACTAAAGACCTAGGGGCCGATTCCGATTCGGGCCGGAAAACGTACCGACCGACTCGGTAGGGGAATTTATTCCGACCGACACGTACCGGCGCTGCCCGATCTGCATAGTACGATGCAATGCATGTGAATCACGACCGACTCGTACGGAACACAAGCCGAACGACCGAACCGCACGGAAAACAGCTATCCGGCCGGGAAACCACGCGAATCGAACCGACCGACACGCACCAGGAATGAACCCGACAGAAACGTACCCACGAACTCCGAGCCGCGCAGTACGATGCAATGCGTGGAAAACCAGACCGAGTCGCATGGAGCTCAAGCCGTACGACCGACACGCATACAAAACCGAGCCGAAGCTACCCAATACCCCGCGACCGACGCGTACGCCGCACATAAAACACAGCAGAAACACAGCTTGAAAGACTCGGAGAAGCTCGCACGAGTCAACTGCAGCGTCCGACTCGGTCAGAAGAACATCTCCTACATGCCCCAAAACTACAAAAGAAAAAATACAAAAAAAAGGGCCAAACAAGCAATGACAAAGTCAATAAATACTGGGGGGAAAAAACATGGAACAAAGACACACCCACAACTCCACCCATATAAAGGCCACAAATCCCTACCATGATCCTTTGCAAATTCAAATGACCTGCCAGCACAGAACACCATCAGACAGCAACCACAGACACACCCACTACTCATCCATCACACAAGCCACACACCATTAGCACCTCCCAAATAGCACCCTCACATACACCCAGCAAAACTGACACTCACCCACCCTCACTTGCACACTCACACACACATCAATCCCCACCACCACCCATCACCATGCCCCCAAAGAAGAATCCAAAGTTCCTAGACAGTGAATTGGAAGTGCTGATAGATGAAATCCTCACGGTAGAGCCACACTTGTTTGGTACACTGGTCCAACAGACCCCCATGTCGCAGAAAACCAAGATGTGGGAGAGGATCGTCGATAGGGTGAACGCACAATCACCATGTTTGCGCACAAAGGAAGACATCCAGAACAGGTGGTATGATGTGCGCAGGAGGGTCAAGGCCCTACTCAAGAAGGATTACACCTTGAGCCATCGCACCGGCAGTGGCCCTCCTGCCAAACCAGTATACCTCAGGCCCTGGGAGGAGAAGGTGCGGGCCATCCTACCACCAGAGAGCGTACATGGACTATCAAACATCCCAGAGCCTGGTGAGTACACAACCAATATACCCAATATCGTGTGACAAAACACACACATCACTGTCAAGGGGATAGTCAAACCATGCACCGTTAGCAAAGCCACAGTAACCAAAACATAATCATCCCAAGATGTGTATGTTAGTTAGACAAACACAATACCTGCCATCCCATAGTGATATGTAACTGTGTCATGACATGTACAAACCTAACAACAAATAGAGCAAGGCAGTGGCACAAATCTAACCAACAAACACTGTCAGACATTTTGCCACCACTACAACACCACATCACAGGGAAGCTCACTGAAAGGAAGGAATTCTGTGTATGCTGGTGAAGTCAGTGTAGCCAATAGCATGATGGGAGTTGTAGTCACAGATATTGCTCACCCTCACAATTGGCCCATCAACACCACTCTGAACCATGCTCACATCACAGGGAGTGGAAAAGAACTGACAAGATGGCTGACACTGGGTACTGCTGTGGGGAGCACAAGGCCCTGCTGGGAACTGTGCACCAACCAACAGCAGGACACCACTGTCTGACATCCTGAAAGCAAACTTGCACTCCCTGCAATGGAAGCACGTTCCATGGTGGGATATCTGGCTGGGTGGGAAGGAGGACTGACAGCACTGACCATAGTTTCCAGCAGCTGTTCTCACACACACCCTTAACACAAACTACACACAACTCACCTGGGAGAATGCATTGCCTCACACTCTAATTAAATATCCCACAAAGAACCACCACCCTGGGTTATGCTATGTGAAGCACAGGGACACTTCTGGGACTTGTAGCCAAACTAACGCCAGGACAAAACTGTCAGCCATCCTGTCAGCACAGGCACACTACCCCACAGGGAAGCAGAGTCAAAAGGAAGGAAGTATGGGCATGCTGAGAAGGGGGGTGTAGGCAATAGCAAGATGGGAGTGGTAGTCACAGCTCAACATCCCCCACCCACATGGCCCAGCAAGCTCACACTGAAGCATGCATACCTCACAGGGAGTGAAAAGCCACTTCAAAGATGTCTGACACTGGTGCTCTGTTGTGGGGAGCACAAGGCCCTGCTGGGAACTGGGCACCAACAAACAACAGGACATCACTGTCAGCCATCTTGCCATTGCTGTCACACTCACACACAGTGAAGTCCACTCAAAAGGAAGGAAGTATGGGCATGCTGGGAAGGGGGTGTAGGCAATAGCATGATGGGAGTGGTAGTCACAGCTCAACATCCCCCACCCACATGGCCCGGCAAGCTCACACTGAAGCATGCACACCTCACAGGGAGTGAAAAGCCACTTCAAAGATGTCTGACACTGGTGCTCTGTTGTGGGGAGCACAAGGCCCTGCTGGGAACTGGGCACCAACCAACAGCAGGACACCACTGACTGACATCCTGAGAGTCAACCTGCACCCACTGCAAGGGTGGCATGCTTCATGGTGGGATAACTGGGCTGGAGGGAGAAGGATGTCCGGATGTCAACCAAATACCACCAATGCTGGCCATGCACACACCTCAACATTCACATTGAAATGCTTCATGTTGTCAGGACAATGTGCCACACCAATATCAACCTCTGACTGTGACAACTTAGGACAATGCAATGTACAGGCCCGCATCCAGAGGTACAGTCACAACTGTCAGGTGTTTGAACCATTGATGCCTGTAGAAACATAACATACATTGTGTGTCTCTTCCAAAAACAGGTGATGATGGGGACACAGCAGCAGACGATGAGGAGTCCCTGTCCCAGGCTCCGGGGGACCCTGAGCACTCTGGTGTGGAACAGCCTGTGCCCTCCTCGGATGGCGAAGACCTACCTGGCCCCTCCGGTGTGAGTCAACATGCAGCACCAGCAGGACCACCATCTGCACCCCCTGCACCCACTCCTCCAACAACTGCCAACACACAGACCACCCCCGCCGACACGGACAGACCAAGGACCACCAATGACAACAGCACAGGGACCCCGGCCCACCGTGAAGCAATGGACAACAACCCCAGTACCAACCCCCAAGGGGGCCTAGGGTCACCTGTGCGTGCCACCGCAGGTCCCGCACGTGTGGCCAGGGGTGGTGGGAGGGGTGATAGGCAGAGGTCGCTGTTTGCAGAGGGGTCTGGACTGCATGATGACCCACAACTGGTACGCATTGCTGAAGCGTACCAGAATAGCACCGGAGAGGTCAGCCAGGTAGTGGGGATCCTCAAGGACATGCAACAGCAGCAGGCTGCCCATCATGCCCGCTTGGACTCCCACATGTTCCCACCCATAATCTGCGTTCAGCACATCTTCAGCTGCTAACTACCCCTACCTATAAGCTCAAACGCCAGGGAGGGTGTAGGTTTTCCTATCTGGCCCCTAAATTCTGGAACTCTCTTCCATTAGCGATTAGATCTTGCAATAATCTTTTGGGGTTCAGAAAAATGCTCAAGACATGGCTGTTTGAGCAGGCTTATGCATAATCCGCTTCCGCCGTGACACTGACCAAGTTAAGCGCCATGAAACCTCTGGGTGTACGTGCGCTATAGAAATTTTTATTAACATAACATTTTTATTAACATAACATAACACATGTCTCGCATGGAGTCCAAGTGGGACACATTGCAAGAACTGACAGCGGTGCATAGGGACATATTGACATGCCTCCGCCAGATTAGCACCAACATGGCCACACCTCCCTGTGTGCCCACAACATCTGGTGCCGCAACAACTGCAACTGCCACAGGGAGGGAGGATGACTCTGGCGGAGAGTCCTCTGCACCGCAGCAGCCTGCACGTGAGGGTCCCCCCCCAAAGAAGAGGGGTCGTCCGAGGAAGGAGAACTGAGAGGCCGATGGCCATGTACATCCCCCAGGAACCCAACACCTGTTTTGGAAATCCACCTTTGTGTGCAAACTGTTCACCCTGTTGAATGCAACCCAACTCTCCCACATGACATGGGGACTTTAAGTTGGACCAATGTATCAGATGACTGTGGACTTTACTCAGGACATTTCTGCTACCAACACTTCCAACTCATCTGGGAACATTTGGATTCCAATCCCAATGTACAGCACCCACCATCCTGTGCACTATCCTCACACATGTATGTAAATAAACTCATTAATACACCATACTTGCCTCTGTTGTGATTCCAACGTTGTTTCTGTAATGGAGATGATGATCTGCTAAATGACACTGTGCATGCTAACTGCTACAGCAAGTTCAACACCGTCATGGGAGTCATGGCGACGTGACACATATGAGGGAGACACACCACTAGGGCTACACAACACATACACACCAGGGCCATCTGACTCATCGCCTACACTGATGTTGCCAGGAAATACAGTGGAATGCACAGACACCACACCTATTCACAGTCTGTGTTAACTAGCCCACAGGTGAAGTAAGCTAATGTCAGTCAGATGTGTGACCACAGACAACGCACATCCCAAAGTGAAGCACAGGTTTATTACACATTTGCAACATATTGTTTCCACTACAGATGCAAGGTAATCCCACGTGGCAGTGGCCACACAGTCAACAATTGTAGAAGAAATAAAGTCCAGGGGTGTGGGGCACATCACCTGTAAGGAAACAACTGCTTCCACCCTGGAAGTTGAATCATGGTGTCGGGGGATCCGAGTGGACCAAACAACTCTGAAAGCACCCTGTGAAGGACAGACATGCCACACAGTCAAAAGCACTGAAGAACAGGACAGAACTGCAATACTCATGCCCAATACATGTCACAAGATACCTACACAAAACCAAGTTAGCATGTCAACACTGTTGGGGAGTACAGACTACCTGTAAGGACACATCGCTGCACGCATACAGTCAAGTAGCACATGGCCACACTCAAACAGCAACAGAGCACCACCAACACATATCATGCAAACTCAAATCATTGACATGACAACTCTGGATACTCACATTCAGCTGAAGAAGTTGGTGATGAGCTGTGTGCGGACATCACCATCATCATCATCATCATCATCACTGGCATCGTGGCCCAGGCCAGGATCCTCCACAGGTGGCGGATGTTGGTCATCGTCATCCAGGATGAGAGGCAACTCCTTCCGCACTGCCAGGTTGTGTAGCATGCAGCAGACGATGACAATCTTGCACACCTTTGCTGGGGCATATGGGAGGGCTGTCTTGTCCAGGCAGCGAAAGCGGCTCTTCAGGAGACCAAATGTCCGCTCGATCACTCTCCTGGTCTGACCATGTGCCTCATTGTAGCGCATCTGGGCTGGTGTCACAGGGTTCCTGAGGGGTGTCAGCAACCACGGCATGTTGGGGTATCCGGAGTCACCTACATACAGACAATTGCACATTAGCTGAGTTGGGTAAAGAGGGTGGAATACAACATTTCAGAACACACACAATGGTAAAAAGTCAGTACACACCGACAAGCCAGGCACGCTGGTTCTGCATCTGTGACATCATCCTCGGGATGCGACTACTCCTCATCACGTAGGCATCGTGTGCAGAACCGGGGAAACGTGCACACACATGTGAGATGGTCATATCTGCAAGACATACCACCAGAGCATTGATAGAATGGTAATGTTTCCTGTTCCTGTATGCCTGCTCATGTGCCTGTGGTGGTACCAAAGCCACATGTGTCCCATCAATGGAGCCAATGACATGTGGCATCCTCCCCAGGGCACAGAAGTCACTCTTGACGTCAGTGAGTTGTTGATGTTTAGGGAAATAGATGTACTGGTTCAGGTATCTCAACATTGCCTCCAAAACATCGCGTAGCACACGGCTGAACATGGTCTGTGACATCCCACCAGCAGACGCCACAGTGTGTTGAAAGGTACCAGTGGCAAAGAAGTGTAGGGCTGCCATCACCTTCACCTTGGGGGTCAGCACTGTAGGGTATGTCCGGCCAGGTTGCAAATGTGGGGCCAACCGCACCGTCAATTCCTCAATCAGCGGCCTGTTGAAGCGGTACCGTCGGATGCAGTCACGTTCCACCATGGTTGCAAGGTCAGGGAATGGTCTATGGACAGCTGGTGCCCTGCAGTGCATAGGTGAACAAAGAAAGATTGTCAGTCACCCCACA
Organism: Calotriton arnoldi; assembly: GCA_963921515.1. NCBI lineage: Eukaryota > Metazoa > Chordata > Amphibia > Caudata > Salamandridae > Calotriton > Calotriton arnoldi. Next base: position 2,034,166 of record CAWUFW010000995.1, on the reverse strand, counting down.
TATGTGACATTGACCATACTCAATATCACATGATACATCATTACAAGACACAAGTACTTGATGTGTGTGCCGTTCTGTATGGACATATATGGCACCTACATGGCCAACATCTAACATCACAGTTCAACATGTGTTGACAACAAGTTCCAGGTCGTGCTAAGGGAAATCATTAGGCTGTGTCACAGTACCCATGTACTGCTGTCACGTTCCAAACACACACCACAGTGACAAGTGAGGACAGATGTGCCACAGGCATCACAGCTCATTGACAGGTAGATTCCCAGGGACCCTGTATTGCCACATGGACAGTGGCCTGACATGGCGTATCATGTACACGTCAGCAAACAACCATGACTCCCACAGGTAGTGGCCCCTGTTGCCTCTGCAGGACAGACATGGACGTCTGTGACACACACACGCACAACATCAAAGTAGATGCACAAACAACGTGGATGTGGAGACTGTCTCCCATTGTGCACATTGAATCAGAGACATCTGAAACACAACATGCACACAGACTGTGGAGGGCCATCACTATTGTGGCAATGGGTCACCCTGTGACGTACATACCTTCCCACATGGGACTCAGGGTGTATGTGACATGACATACACATACACAACCTGGAAATGTGACCATGCCACATGCCCTGAACTGAACAGTTGCACATCACAGTAGTCATGTGCACAACACACAAAGAATTCTGTCCCCATGAACACGTGCACAGCCTGGGAGTGGCTGCCCCCAAGTGCCACCAAAAATAACACAGGTTGACCCCATACACACACAGGTAATGCAGCCTTACATGCCTTAGGATACAGTGTGGACAGGCTGTGGTGTTGTAGGTGTGCCCCTGAGTCCCTGGCAAGTAATTGTGGCTGGCATACATTCACCAGTGACAACCATGGTGACATATGCGAGTTATTTGTACAGGGACGCGTCGTACAGCAATGGACCGATCGGTGCGCACGCATTGGCCATTGCATATGATGTGAACGGGTACGCGTTGTACAGCAATGGACCGATCGGTGTGCACGCATTGGCCATTGCATATGATGTGAACGGGTACGCGTTGTTTTTCAAAATACGCGTTGTACAGCAATGGACCGATCGGTGTGCACGCATTGGCCATTGCATTTGATGTGGACAGAAATACGCGTTGTACAGCAATGGACCGATCGGTGTGCACGCATTGGCCATTGCATATGATGTGAATGGGTACGCGTTGTACAGCAATGGACCGATCGGTGGGCACGCATTGCCATTGCATATGATGTGTACGGGTACGCGTTGTACAGCAATGGACCGATCGGTGCGCACGCATTGGCCATTGCATATGATGTGAACGGGTACGCGTTGTACAGCAATGGACCGATCGGTGTGCACGCATTGGCCATTGCATATGATGTGAACGGGTACGCGTTGTTTTTCGAAATACGCGTTGTACAGCAATGGACCGATCGGTGTGCAAGCATTGGCCATTGCATATGATGTGTACGGGTACGCGTTGTACAGCAATGGACCGATCGGTGCGCACGCATTGGCCATTGCATATGATGTGAACAGGTACGCGTTGTTTTTCAAAATACGCGTTGTACAGCAATGGACCGATCGGTGCGCACGCATTGGCTATGGCCTGGCATGGCAACGGACGCGTTTTCGAACCTTTAATGAGTCTGATGCAGTGAATTCAGTTGGCCACCCACAACAATGTTGCAAATTCATGGGTGTCATGAAGTTGAACTTTTGAAGGATGCTGTGGGCGTGTATAAGTGGTGCAATTCCATGGATTGGCCAGATTCAGAAGATGCAAACGACTTGGACCTATCACTTTGGACACATGGGACAGTATCTGCCTCTGCAGCACACATATAATGCTGGCTGTTCCCCTGAGAGCTCACTTGCCTGCACTACATGCTCCAGGACGACATCTGCCACCAACACTGCTGCTGTCTCTGCATCCTCTGGCTACTGCAATGGCACGTACTGTGGAGAGAGCCCCAGCCTTCAGCACTGAGGAGAACCAGGCCCTGCTGGACAGCCTCCTTCCACAGTACAGCAAGCTGTATGGGAAACCAGGGGAGCAGGTGAGTGTGCTGTCCACTGCCTTACTAAATGTGCATGTTGTCTGACTAGCAAGACTTACAGCGTGCACGCCACTGGCTAGCATGCTCACCGAGTAGTTGTCACCCCCAAAGTGTGTAGTTACATGCACTGAACAGGTATAGTGCAGTAACAGTGCATTCCAACAAGGTTTGACTTCCCAGGCAATGATACCATGTGGTAACTGCTGGCAAACTGTCCATAGCCATAGTTGCACTGCCTGTGTACATCATATGCCCCTGTGATTGAGACATGTATATCCAAATGTGTGATGCACGGATATGTTGCATGTGTAGTAATGGCCTTTTCACTTTGTCATCCTCACAAGTTGATGCCCACCAGAAGCAGGAAATCTGGCTGACCATCGCCTGGGCAGTAAGTTCCGTGGGGGTCTACAAGCGCCGGATCCGCAACTGCCAGAAGAGGTGGCAGGACCTTCGGGGCTGGACCCGGAGGATCGCAAGGGTCCAGCTGAAGCTGTCGCCTCCTCGCAGGAGGGGCGGACACCGGACCCTGACCCCCCACATGCCCAGGATCCTGGCGGTGGTCTTCCCTGACCTGGATGGGCAGCTGAAGGCCAGACAGCAGCAAGGAGGGGGTGAGTCCATGACTGCACTGTGAACTTTGTCTGACATGCTATGTGCCCTCCTCTGGCCTGGTTAAACTTCCACAGTACATCAGTCTTGTGGTCCAGGACCCATGTCCCTCAATTGTGACATGCCCACTCCTCATCTGATACCCAGGTGTGGGCCTTACAGTCAGGAAATTGTGTCACTTGGGTACTGTGTCCTTGCATTTTGCTTAGCTCAAGGTGGGGGACAGCATTTGTTCCCGTAGCTTTGTCGTGGGCTTCATGGGTGGGTCAATTGCTTACACAATGCCTGGGTTCTGACATGTAATCTGCGTGTAACTTTGATATGTGGTCCAATTGCTGATCTGACTCACCACATGTGCCTGGGGTATTTGGCACACACCCATGCTGCGGGTGGGAACAATGTTTGGGCCTCAGGAGTATGTATATCAAGTGTGTCACACATACCTAGCCACCTGCTTACTGTCCAGGGCTCATCCCTCTTTCACGTGGAGCAGGACAGTCATGCCTACTCCAGGCCATACAATACACTCTGTACTCCCACTCCCGTGTATCAGCTGACACATTGTGCTCAGTGAAATGTTCCCTCAGGTGTCTGCCTCTGTGTCATTGTGCTGTGGCTTCGTTGTCAGGACTCCTGGGGTGTTTATCGGTTAGGGCTCAGCATGCCACCTGAGATGTGACCATAGGAGACGATACTTGTGTGACATATAGGTGTTTGATCACTTGACTGTGCAGACTGGGGTATGCGACTGTGAAGTTCAGGCAGCTGTTTCTCATTCACAGCAGACTGTGAGGTGCTCAGGTTCAGAGGGTTGTGTTTCATGTCTCCCATATGTCCAATTGGTATGACGTGGACAAATAAGAGTTCAGATGATGTGGTTTGTGGGGGATGGACATGTGCACTTGTCAGCTACAGAACTTGCATTCCCCTGACCTAGGATTGTGACACAGTGCAGACTGTTGTTGGCTGGCTGCCCTGCCCATGTGACTGGAGACAGTGATGTATGACTTTGCAGGCATGCCTGTGCCATGGCATTAAACTCCCTAAGAGTGATCCTGCAGGTGAGTGACATGTCCTACATGCACCCCATTGTGGCATTGACTATCAGGACATGGGTGCATCATGGTGTCTGGTGCTGGTATGCATCACATTTCAAATTAGACTCTGGCCATCCCTTTATCCGGACACCTGTACTGACTCAGTGGCAAGAGATGTGATGTGTGCATGTTCACATACTTCACCGTGTTCTCTGCAATGTCCAACAACTGTGTAGGTGGTGCATGTGTCCACACTGGGGTATTACCATCCGACAGGCACCAGACAGATGGGTGCGAGGCCAGGAGGGATGTGAGTGCCATGGTTGACCATCAGACTGACAATTGGCTTCTCCTAATCTGTTTGAGCAGTTTTGGCAATGTTCAACTAAGGATGCCAGAGCTTGCTCTGTAATGTGCTGTACTTACTGTGGTGTGTGCGGTCAGTGCAGGTGACTGATGTTTGTCTGTTTCCCTAATTGTTTTCAGATACATCCACGGCCACAGGAGGGGACAGCTCCATGGACCAGGAGGAGCTGCAGAGCCAGACTGGGTCAGCAGCCGATGAGTGGTCGGAGGGACCCAGTGGCCCGGAGGGCGAGGGGAGCCACACCGAGGAGTCCTCAGCACCATCCACCTCAGCTGAGGACCACAGCAGCTCGGAGGATGACTCCCTTGTGGAGGCGGGTGTCAGCAGCCACCACACCCCAGCTAGTATTGCTGTCCCCGCCACCGCCACCACCGCCCTCCCATCGGCTCCCATTCCAGAGGTCCGTGGAGGCTCCCGTGTTCGGGAGCGTGTCTCCTTCGTGCCAGGCACCGCACCCCCTGCCCCTGTGTCCCCTGCTGCCCTGAGTGAGGAGTCTGTGTACTTACTTCGCCAGCTCCATGTAGGGCAGACAGCAATGCTGAGTGTCCTCCATGCACACACCACTCTGTTGACACAGCTGGTGTCGTTCATGGAGGGCATCTCATCGGGCATGTCTGCCCTACAGAGGAGCAATAAGTCCATGGACTCCTCCCTGATGGCAGCAGTGTCCCTCCTCCAACAGTCCCTCACCCCTCCTACCTCTGCCCCATCCACACTTCCTGGCACCCTACCTGTCCCAAGCACATGCACACCTGCACAATCACCCAAACACACAGACACGAGCAGCACAGGAACACCCAAGACAAAGACAAAACGTGCACGCAAGCATCCTCAGGGGACTGATACCACACCCACAGGGGATGGGGAACAGACACACACACAGGCATCCACAGTCATTCCGCAGTCCTCCGATACCTCTCCCTCCAAGGCCCCTTCCCTTGCCTCACCTGCAACCCCACCTACGCAGCAGCTCTTCCTCTGTGACCTCGGCCTCTTCCCCTCCGATCCAGCATACAGGGGGAAGAGGAAGTCCACCCAAACAGAGGGGAGTGCCCCTCACCCCCAGACACCCTCCCCCAGGCACAGACAGACTGAGGCCCCCACCCGCAAGTCCCCCCGGACCCGGAAGAGCAAGACCCTGCCACCGCCCTGCAGCTCAACCACACAGTCTCCTTCCTCCATCCCTCAGGCCCCCACTACACAGGTTCCCCCACCACACCCTGCCCCAGGTTCCCCCACCCACAGATACACCATCCCCAAAATGATCCGGCCTTCTCCCCCTACCACTTGCTCTTCCAGCACCACACCCCCGCTGCGCATGTTTGTGCCACTGGTGTGGAGACCGTGTCCTCCACCTCTGTCCTGCCCACCTTACCTGAACCCCATTCTACTCCCCTGGAGATAGGCACTGCAGTGGAGTCCACTACCACCCCGTCTGACTTGGGCACTGCAGTGGGGAACCTGTCCACTCCATCTGGCCAGCCCACTGCAGTCGTGCCGGCACCCACACCATCTGACTCATGCCCCCTAGTTGTGCCGGCACACACCATGTCAGACACCTCCACTGCAGTTGTCAGTGACTCTCCAGCACCCACCATCCCTTCCCTGCCTCCTTCTGGTGAGCCCTGATCCTGTCCCTCCGGTGCCTGGCCTGCCCCCCCGTATGCCCCTCCGAGGGGAATGTCCCTGGTCCGTAGCAGTGCAGGCAAGCAAAGGGTGACATCTGCCACTGTCACCCTGTTCGGACTTTACTAATGGACTGGCCATTGGCCTTTGTGTTTTTTCAGGACTTTCACTTTTGAAGCCACATATGCTGAATAAAGCTACTTTCTGTTCTCTATTGGTTTTGCTTCAGATGTACATGATGTTGATGATGCTAACCATGCCCTTGCTGCAGTGATGGTTATTTTTGATGTCAGGAAAATGAAGTGTTACTGTGCAGGACCCCATGTGGTCCAGGGGGAATGTGTCCTATCCTGGTGTGTATCCATGTCATCCTTTGCAGCTATATGAGGGTGTCATGTTTTCAATATTTGCCAATGGGATTTCCTACTTTTATTTGCAATGTCACATCTGTGGCTTACACCCCTGCACATCTGTTGTGCTTGCCATTGTTCAATTTGTCTATTTCCCTGACCGTGTGACCATCTCCACTGGACATGCAAGTTTGGGCATCAATGGGGAAGGACTCATCTGTGTTATCAGTGCAACTTGCTATACATGTGTGTTGGATCTGTGCAGATGATTTCGGTGATACTCCCATGACCTGGCTGATGTGACGAGAGCCTTCATTTTGTGCTAATTGTTCACTGAGTGACCAAGTGTTCTGCTGACATGATAGAGCCCTGCAGAGACAACGTATGGCACAGCTTTCCTTACACAGGAGTGGAGTCCCCTCATGGCAGTGTGTAATTCCGTGACATTGCCTGAGCCCAAGGTGTGTGTTGTGTGAGCATGTCTGTGTTTGTTCACTTCCATTTTGCTACGCACGCTGGGATCCCTAGTGATGTTCCTGTTTGTGATGCTTGCTGAGTTGACCTATGTTCCCCCAAAATCTTCGCCCTGGGTTCTCTGGGATGTGGGTGCATGGCACATTACTGGTCATCAGGGTGTCATCCATAGGTGTGTTTGCTGTCAGGGCTGAGTTTGTGGGCAAACGCAGATGAGACACAGTCAGGATTCCCCTTGGCACTTGTTGGTTACACAAGTCATGTAATTTACAGTTTGTGGTATCTTTCAGTGATTGTGACACGTTGTGTGTGTGACTGCTGCCACTCCTCAGGGTCAGAGCTGCAATGTTGGAAGTTGTCTATGTGTGTTCTTTGTGGGTGACCTTGGCTTCTTCATTGGTGTGTGACTGTGGCCGGGATCCCATTAGTTGGTGTGGATTTGACGTCATGCCCATGTACGGCGTACTGTGCAGTGTGTCAGACATTCACGAGTCTTGTTGACTGGCCATGTGTGATGGGTTTCTGCACCTTAGTTCCCACCACCACCCCTGGGAATGTCATGGGTGCATGTGCAATGTCACCAGTCCATGTGAGCTTCACTGCTGCACATTGGTGGAGATCAAGGTGTGTGGTGTTGAGTGTGTGCAAATGAGAGTTGTTGCACGGCTAGACCCCTACCTCCATATTGGCCTTGGCTGACAGGCTGTGCTGATTGATTTGTGCTTGGGTAGGTGTGATGGTAGTTTGTTGCTCAGGACACATGACTGTGGTTCACAGTGTGAACGACATCTAGCTTTGTCATCACAGTGGGATTATCATGCAGGCCAGTGTCACCACAATGTGGGGTCCCTGGAGGTAGTGCTGTGGTGGGTCTGTCTCTTGCTGTGTTAGTTGCTGTTCCTACAAGCTTGTGTGACATGTGTAATTTGGGCTCCCTCTCATCTAACAATGCCTGATTGACCACATAGGGGAATCAGATCCATGAGTTACTTTTGTGTGGCACAGTATATAAATCTGTGTAATTGGGATTCAGGCCTCCTCATGTGTTGTGTGGTTGCCTGGGGACACTGGCACACCCCCCCTCATCACCTGTTGTGTTTGATATGCAGTGTGAGGCTGCCTGTTTGTGTTTGTGCATCTGCATCACTGCATTGGCATATCTTTAGTGTGCCATTGGCTGTATGTTGTTTGGTGGGTTTCCCCTGCTGTCCCTGGGACTCCTAGGTCATCAGTCAGCACAATGATCATGGTTTGTATGTCCCATTGCTGCCATGGTATGGTATTTGTTCACCTCACATCTACAGTCTCCACAGGATATCTACATTTGTGTGTCCATTGGTGCAGATATGTGGGTCTGCATTATTATGGTCACTTCTGTCATTGTGTTATTGATGAATGTTGACAATGTCAGCCCCCATGGGTGATGTTTGTCTGCACATGGCCAAAGGTATGTCTTATTTGCACTGCACTGTTTGCCTCACCCAATCTATGTTGCTATGGGACACAAGCACTACTATGCCACTGATGTGTTTGTTGTTCTGTGACCAGGAATCATCCATGCTGTTTGGCATTTGCAGCTTTTTCCATGACAACACTTACATTTTGGTCACTGTGATGATGGGGGTTTAGGCCCCATTGCCACAATGTTCAAAATGTGCTTCAGCTATGGACCCCACACTAACATTTTGGTCACTGTGATGATGGGGGTTTAGACTGGTCTGCTTGCATTGTGGAGGCCACACACATTTATGTGTGACACATGTGATAGGGGGTCACATTGTATGTTCAATGTCATGTTCAGTGTTGTAGGCATTTGACACAGACTACACACGCTTGTCATGGTGTTGGGGGGATGTGTTTTTCTGACATTCCTTATGTTGGAGTATGCTGTTGTGTCATGCATTACCCGTCCCATGAGTAGGGGTGGTGGTAGTGGTAGGCATCCAGCACCCATGAGTAGGGGTGGTGGTAGTGGTAGGCATCCAGCCCCCTATGAGTAGGGTGGTGGTAGTGGTAGGCATCCAGCCCCCCATGAGTAGGGGTGGTGGTAGTGACAGGCATCCAGGCCCCCCTGAGTAGGGGTGGTGGTAGTGGTAGGCATCCAGCCCCCCCTGAGTAGGGGTGGTGGTATTGGTAGGCATCCAGCCCCCCATGAGTAGGGTGGTGGTAGTGGTAGGCATCCAGCCCCCCATGAGTAGGGGTGGTGGTAGTGGTAGGCATCCAGCCCCCCATGAGTAGGGTGGTGGTAGTGGTAGGCATCCAGCCCCCCATGAGTAGGGGTGGTGGTAGTGACAGGCATCCAGGCCCCCCTGAGTAGGGGTGGTGGTAGTGGTAGGCATCCAGCCACCCATGAGTAGGGGTGGTGGTAGTGGTAGGCATCCAGCCCCCCATGAGTAGGGTGGTGGTAGTGGTAGGCATCCAGCCCCCCATGAGTAGGGATGGTGGTAGTGGTAGGCATCCAGCCCCCCATGAGTAGGGGTGGTGTTGGTGGTAGGCATCCATCCCCCTGATTGGGGATGGTAGTAGTGACAGGCATCCAGCCCCCCTGAGTAGGGGTGGTGTTAGTGGTTGGCATCCAGGCCCCTATGGGTGTATATGGCATTGGTGATAGCCATCCCGCCCCTATGGTTCTGCTGTTGCTAGTGTAAGTCATTTCTGCATCCCTATGTGTGTGTGTTATATGTCGGGTACGTGTCGTTTGTTTGTGTAGTGGGTGTTTAACTTACTGTCTGCGCCGGTAATAGATGTAGAGTATTGGTAGGACCTGCGCGATGGGATTCATGGTTGGTTCGTCTCGTTCGGCTTTCTCGTTGCTTCGACTCGTACTCGTGGCAGGCTTGTTCGTCTCGTAGCCGTGGATCATCTTGTGGCGCGAATCGGAGCTTATGTGCGGCTCTCCCGGATGCTCTGACGTGCCGGACGTAGCGACGGGTTCGGCGCGTACGGAAGGCGCATCGTACTGGTCCGGCCGGAAGGTGCTGTGTTTTTGCTTCCGTGCGACTCGATTCTGCGTTTACGGATCCGGCTCGGGCGGGGAACAGGAGCTGGAATGGGTAAGTATGGCTGGGTCGGGATCTGGGCAGTTATGCGCATCGTACTTGCTCGTTAGTGCGAATGTTCAAATCGGTCGGGAAACACGCGTTCGGCTTGGTTTTTTTCCGGACGAATAGTGTTAGGTGCGCTTCCTGCCGAAATCGGAATCGGCCCCTTAGATGCAGTTTCGATGTGTAGGTTCAGCTACATTTTCTACAAGATAGGCCTAGTTAATTAAAATATTTAATTTCCCATCTTTATCTGGGAAAATGTCAGAGAAGTCACTTAGAGTTATTTACCACTTTATTTTCAAACACAGGATAAATGGTGGAATCAGATATTTGATATTTTGAGTGGAAAAGTAACTTTATAATAATGTCCTTTAGGTTGCCTGACTCAGAAATGGAAGAATTAACGACCCTGGGTCACAAGACAATGGCCTGCCTCTGAGCCCAGACCAGATAGGGAGTTGTTAACTGTTGACCACTTAGCAAGGATTATCTCTCTAGGGGTGGACAGGAAGAGTTGGCAGAACAAATCACTAGCTTTTTTGATTTGCAGATGCCCTCCTAGCAAAAGCGTGTTTTTATTTTTCTCTCAGAAACCCACATTTAGCAAATGTTTTCTCTCAATGTTTTGTTTCGATTGAAATATACAAACATCAAGAAGTTCAAGATTATAATTTTTTTATAAAAAACTTCATGAGGTTGCTGAGGAATAACTGTTAGTGCACTGTACAATTCACATTTGTTTTGAATTTTTCATACTTTTAAATAAGGGAGTCATAGCTCAGAGACTGCAGGAATTAGTCACACAGCTATCATCATTATAATGGTACCCCATAGGATGTTTCTTATAAATATACTGACATATTGATTCAAATAATTTATGCGATTTATAGGAGCTGTGATAAATAAAGTATTTGATTGTATATGAGAGGTTAAAGATTTGTTTTTATTTTTTACTTATGGCCTTGACAAAGAGGGTTACCTCGAAACACGTGTTGGCTGTTTGGTGTTTGAACTAAATAGTTATTGGTTGATACGGACTACAAATATAGCTATTTTGAATAAAGAAATATTTTTGAGTAACCATACCAGATTTCAATGAGATGTAATCTTTGAATAATTAGTTCAAGAAATGCATAAGACTCCAATGGTGGCACGATATGGGGGTACGCCTTCTTCCAAAAGACAGATGATGGCACTTAATCCCTGGTATTTTAAGGTACCGATCATTAAAGAGGGCCTGGCTGAAGCGACCACTAATTACTTTAAAGAAAACGACGGGTCATTGGACTCAGCCCATACAATGTGGGAAGCATACAAGACAGTAATTAGGGGACAAGGGATCTCTGCCATAGCCGGTCATAAAAAAAAAACCAGAAACAACTGCTCGCAATAGAAGAGGAGATCAGCAAGTTAGAATCAGAGTTAGTATTACTAGATACCCCAGACACCAAACACAGGTTGCAGATTAAACAGAAAGAATATAAAGATATTGCGGAAGAAGCGGCAAGAACGCAATACCGAGCAGCCCAACATCGAATATATGAAGTAGGAGATAGGGCGGGTAAACTGTTAGCGTGGTTGGATAAACGGTAAAAGGCTACCAGATGGGTGTTCGAGATTACATCAAATGAGGGGACACCGCTTAGAGATAGGCAGGATGGTGCACAGACATAATATCGAGTTTTTAATATCGACCTACATTAATATTGAGTTTTAAATATCGTGGGGACAGAATATCGACATCAAGAATATCGACGACCAGAATATCGACCTGAAGGTAAGAAATATTGTTTTTGTTAATATCGAAGTTAGTAATATCGATAGCAAAAATATCAATGTTAATAATATCGATGTTTATATTAGTGTTATGTATTTTAGTATGTATTTTATATTTATGTGTTCTATATTTTTTGTTGAGTATTGTACTGTTTTTTTAAATATATGTATAAATTTTGTAGAAGTTAGTAATTTTTTTAAAAGTAAATTATGCGTTTTAGTACCGTAGCGGGTTGTGGGTTTATAGGGGAATAGGGTGGGAAGTAATTTAATTAGAGTAAAGTAAATAATAATTTTTAGGAATTATTAATTATTTTTAATTAAATTTTGCGTTTTAGTTCTGTAGTGGGTTGTGGGTTTATAGGGGAAAAGGTTGGGAAGTAATTTACTTGTAATTAAGTAATTATAATTTTGTATTTATTGGTATTGATAATTAATTTATTGTTAATTATTAATTGGTAATTAATTTTTATCAATTGATTAATTGATAATTATATTAATTGTATTAATTTATTATTGGAGCGGGTTGTGGGATTATAGGGGAATAGGGTGGGAAGTAATTTAATTGTAATTAAGTAATTATTAATTTTTATTTTTGGGTATTGATAATTAATTTATTGTTAATTAATTATTAATTGGTAATTAATTGCTATTAATTATTATTAATTGGTATTGATAATTAATGTAGTGTTAATTAATTATTAATTGTAATTAATTTTTAATAATTATTATTTATTGCTATTGATCATTAATTTATTGTTAATTAATTGGTAATTAATTTTTATTAATTTATTAATTGATAATTAAATTAATTGTGTGAAATTTTATGCAGAGTGGGTTGTGTGTTTATTGGGGAATAGGGTGGGAAGTAATTTAATGTTATTAAAGTAATTATTAATTTTAATGTATTGGTATTTTTAATTAATTTATTGTTAATTTATTAATAAATCATTATTTAATTACAAAAATTATTTAATTTATAAGTATGTTATTTTTAACCCCTACGCTATCCAACGCTTTCCCTACTGTTGCACTCTTTGGAGTGGGAATAGTAATTTTTACCCCTACGCTATCCAACACTTTCCCTACTGTTGCACTCACTGGAGTGGGAATAGTAATTTTTACCCCTACGCTATTCAACACTTTCCCTACTGTTGCACTCACTGGAGTGGGAATAGTAATTTTTACCCCTACGCTATCCACCACTTTCCCTACTGTTGCACTCTTTGGAGTGGGGAATAGTAATTTTTACCCCTACGCTATCCAACACTTTCCCTACTGTTGCACTCACTGGAGTGGGAATAGTAATTTTTACCCCTACGCTATCCAACACTTTCCCTACTGTTGCACTCACTGGAGTGGGAATAGTAATTTTTACCCCTACGCTATCCAACACTTTCCCTACTGTTGCACTGTTTGGAGTGGGAATAGTAATTTTTACCCCTACGCTATCCAACACTTTCCCTACTGTTGCACTCACTGTAGTGGGAATAGTAATTTTTACCCCTACGCTATCCAACACTTTCCCTACTGTTGCACTCACTGGAGTGGGAATAGTAATTTTTACCCCTACGCTATCCAACACTTTCCCTACTGTTGCACTGTTTGGAGTGGGAATAGTAATTTTTACCCCTACGCTATCCAGCACTTTCCCTACTGTTGCACTCTGGAGTAAGTATATATATATTATTTTATACAGTTTTGTTTCCGCATCAGGGCATCTTGTGTTTGGATATTATTTTATATATGTATATGTTTAATTTATTTTAACATTATATGTATTAGTTATTATTTTTAAACATGTTTTAATATTTTTAACTATGTTTCTTTTAATTATATGTATTATTTACTTTATTTTACATTATTTTTTTAACATTTAAAAAAAACAATATTTTTTACAACTATATTTTTGACATCAATATTTTTTTTTCGATATTTTTGTACTTACCATGATGTAGATAGGATGTCGATATTCTTGACTTCGATATTTTTGCGTCGATATTTTGCTACCTCGATATTCGGTCCGTCGAAATTTTGTCAGTGATCCAGGCAGGATATTGCGAGGGCCTTCGCAGCATATTTCAGTCATCTATACACGCCATCGGGCCGTCCACACAGACAGGGGCTCAAGAGTTGCTGGCCACTCTCAATCTCCCCTCCTTTGATGAGACAGATAGGGAAGGCTTGGAGTCCGATTTGACCGAAAAAGAGGTGATACATGCAATTGGGGCGCTACAGGCAGGGAAAGCAATGGGCTGAGTGGATTACCAATAGAATTATATAAACTAACTGCATCTACAATAGCTCCATACTTGGTAAAGATGTATAAAGAAAGTGTAACGCGAGGCACCCTACCTGAAAGTCAGAGACTTGCCAATATCGTAGTCATACACAAAAGTGGGAAACCCCCCGAAAAATGTGGTTCATACTGGCCCATATCCTTGCTGAATGCAGAGGTCAAGATTCTTGCTAAAATCTTTGCAACTTGATTGTCTCCCCTGCTGCACAAACTAGTCCACCCCGAACAATCGGGCTTTATGCCAGGTAGAAACACAGCACTCAACCTGCGGCGCCTCAGTGGAGTACTAGGTAGGGCAGGGAATATTAGTGAAGAGGCGGTAATAATGTCACTTGATGCCAAAATGGCATTTGATATGATTGAATGGCCCTTTCTATTCGCAGCCTTGGAGAGATTCAGGTTTGGGGGTAAATTGTCATGGATACGACTTCTCTACTCAGAGCCCCTAGCACAAGTTACAGTGAATGGGGGAAGATCATCGATCTTCAAACTGCAGAGGGGGGCGTGGCAGGGCTGCCCACTTTCACCATTAATATTTGCACTGGTGTTAGAACCACTGGCTATATGGATCAGAGGTGATCCGCTCATCAGGGGCCTCAAATGGACAGAGGAGTGGGAGGACAGAATCTCCCTGTATGCAGATGACATACTACTTTATTTAGCTAACCCATACTCCTCCATACACAGAGTACTGCATATATTCACCCTTTTCCAAAAACACTCAGGATATACTATTAACTGGGACAAGTTGCTCATATATGTTCTCTGCGGTCCGGGCACCAACCTCCCCAGGGTCTGCGCGTCACGAAGAGTAACTGAAGGGTTTTGATACTTAGGGATCTATGTCACCATAGAGCCGGCAGTCTTTTACGAGCGAAACTTAGCTCCCCCCCTACGTCGACTACAAGAAGACGTGCAACATTGGAAGACACTTCCCCTCACACTACTCGGAAAAGCCGCCCTATACAAAATGATGGCGCTCCCTCGTTTTGTCTATATCTTACAGAATACTACAAATCTGGTTCCAACAAGATATTTTCAAGTGATAGAATCAGAGATACGTACACTTCTCTGGGACAATGGTATCCCTCGTATAGCACGGGCTAAACTTACGAAAAGCTGGTATGATGGAGGTATCGGCCTCCCAGCAACCCAATATTACTATTGGGCAGCTCAACTTGCCGTAACAAATCACTGGGTACATTGGCCACTAGTAGAACCAGCTTATAGGATAGACAGATACAATATGTCATCTGGGAATTATCTGAGAGCGATCTACCGTGGGGGAAAAAGTACACCACGACACACACCAACATCAACAACAATCTCGCTATGGCACACCGCATCAGCAGCACTGGGGTGGAAGAATAAGATAACAATGACTAATCCACTCTGGGAGTCAGCGCATCTGGGACTATTAGCAAAACAACTTGGGTTTGATAAATGGGACCTTATTGGTCTCTCCAGGGTGGCAGACTTATGGGCGAGAGGGAAGATTATCCCCTTTAGCGACCTTCAAAGGGATTATGAACTAGACGCTCGAGAAACCTTTTGGTACCTTCAGGTGCGCAGCGTACTGCAAAGGGCAAAACATAATGGCACTGAACTTCCGACCTCCTCCCCTTTAGAAGATAGACTCTTGGACGACAATTTAAAGGAGAAAGCAATATCACTAGCATATAGGAAGATATTAAACAACATGCCTGATAACTTTGTGAAAATACGGGCTAAATGGGTGGATGATGTAGGGGACATGAGTGACGAAGAGTCTCAGGAGCTGCTGGTGTCCCCCCGGGAGGTGGCTATACGCTCTTGATTCAGATTAATACAGTTAAAGATCTTACATAGAACATACTATACGAGTACGACACTAGTCAAAATGGGCGCCTCCAGTTCACCACTGTGCCCTAGAAATTGTGGTCAGGTGGGAACTTTTATATATCAATGGTGGGAGAATATGACACGTTACAACGCGTACTAATACCACGCGTGTTATTACAACGCAGGTATTACTACGTGTTGTCCTTTACCACGACCTACCATTACATTGCATACTTTTACCACGAATATGCCTTTACCACGCATGCCATTACAACGCAAAGGCGTACGTGGTAAAGGTATACTCTTGGTAAAAGTATCTATGGTAAGTTACACAACCCTGCACGACCCTCCCCCCAAACCCCATTCCTCTCCCTACCCTAAAACATTACCCTGCACGACCCCCCGACCCTACCCTAAACCCTACAACACTACCCCTGCATGACTTCCTTACACTAAAACACTACCCTGCACGACCCCCCGACCCTACCCTAAACCCTAAAACACTATCCCCTGCATGACCCTCCCCTGACCCCCAGTCCTCTCCCTACACTTAAACACTGCCCTGCACGACCCCCCTCAACACTACCCTAAAACATTACCCCCTGCACGACCCTCCTCCGACCCCCAGTCCTCTCCCTACACTTCAACACTGCCCTGCACGACCCCCCAACCCTACCCTAAACCCTAAAACACTACCCCCTGCACGACCCTCCCCGACCCCCAGTCCTCTCCCTACACTAAAACACTACCCTGCACGACCGCCCGACACTACCCTAAACCTTAAAACACTACCTCCTGCATGACCCTCCCCCTACCCCCAGTCCTCTCCCTACACTTAAACACTGCCCTGTACGACCCCCCGACACTACCCTAAACCCTAAAACACTACCCTCTGCACGACCCTCCCCCGATCCCCAGTCCTTTTCCTACACTAAAACACTACCCTGCACGACCCCCCCGACACTGCCCTAAACCCTAAAACACTACCCCTGCACGACCATCCCCGACCCCCAGTCTTCTTCCTACACTAAAACACTACCCTGCACGACCCCCCTGACCCTACCCTAAAACAGTACTCTGCACTACACACACACCCCAGCCCACCTCTTTTTACCCTAAAAAAGTAACCTGCACCCCAGGCCTAATCCCCCTTACCTCTCTCTCCTCGTGTTTCCTCTCTTCTCCTGGTTCCTGCTGCACGTCGGGTCTGAGGGGCGGTGCAGGTTGTTGTGAGGAAACGGAAGAGCCTCTATTTCCTCACAACGAGGTAGATTGCCTATATTTTTTTACATCGCATGCGTGGTAAAAGAACATGCGATGTAAAAAGATGCGTAGTAATGACTACGCATTGTTACATCGCATGCGTGGTAACGCTTGCGATGTACCGGTATGCGGGGAATCAGCTGCGTTGTAATGGCTGTTTCCCATGGTGGAACTGCCCAATTATCAAGAAATACTGGGATAAAATAACAGTGAGAATGTTGACATAGTGTGGGAATAGTGTGGCATAGTGTGGCCTCGCCCAGATGGTGCCTCCTTAATGTCTGGGAAAACTCGGACCTTACAGCGAGAGAAAAAACCTGGGTCGCCCTAGGGTGTATGGTCGCTAAACGCAACATTGCGAGGACATGGAGAGGGGTGACCAGGCCTAGGTTTCTTGACTGGGAGGCAGGCATGGATTGGTGTAGACAGACGGAAAGGGTGGTCTATGAAGGAAGAGGTTGTCCACAAAAGTGGTCTAAGATCTGGGGGGAATGGAACAAAAGCAGGGGGATGATATGCATGCCGTTCGATGGCCCGTCCGTGCAAGGGGAGTAATGGGGGTAGGGAAATACTGAATATGCTGCTGATAACTGTGGTGATACTACAACTGATGTTTATCCTGCTACGTGGAAGACTTGAATTTGAATTTGTGAATTTGAATGGTTGTTAACTGTATCCGATTTGCAACCAATTTTCAATAAAAATAATTTAAAAAAGAAATTTATAAGAAACCTCATATCGGGTACTATTAATTGAAAATGCACTATTTGGGTTTGTTGCTGGAGATGATGGCGTCAAGTTCGCTATCCCACAACCCGACAGGAAGTTAAATATCAGCATTATAATGCTATAGGACTGGTCACAAACATTCACACAGTTTGATGATGCCAACGCTTGATCTGATGTCTAAATTAAAGCATCACGTGTCTAGGATTTTCTTATTTCCAGACTGTAATGAACTAACAAAGGCATCGAAAACAGAGCGATTCTTGACCAAAACCCCACTCTTAGTTTCATTTGTATATCCTTGTTGGCTATTCTCAGGAGGGATTGTTTCTTCAGGTTCTAGTGAATGTTGAGTTTTTAAAACTGAACCCGGAAGTGACTTCCATTCCTCTGACATTGCAGCTTCACCTCCTTCATTGTATGTAGTCCTTTCAGAAATAATCAATTCTGTTGTCTTTGTCAGGATCCCAGTGTGGCAAGGGAGGGAAGACTTGCTATGAATAAACAATGAAGGAAGTTTGTCTTCTGCATAATGATATCTACCATTGGAGCATACGTCCATGCCACCGCCATTTGTGGACTTTTTCAGTTCTCTTGTACATATACAAAGCTGATTTTCAGATACCTGAGAATCAAACATTTCTTCTGGGAATCCACATATAAGGCATTCTTCAGAATCCTGTTCTTCTAGGGAATGGGTCTGTGAAGTAGTTAGAACCTGTGCTTGCTCTGATGACCCTGGAATAACTGTCACATCCTGTCTTGCAGGAACATGTGGTTCTCCATCAGCTCCATTGGACTGCCACATTGATTCAGTGAGGGTGTAGCCAGCCCAATTTGAACCAAAGTCAACTGGCTTTGGCGTCCATATTACATCTTCTGTGGTTTGACTGGGAGCATCGGAATATATCTCTGGCAAGGTTTCCATGTGTGTACTTTGGCAGCTTCTCTGATATTGATGATTTCCTCTCCCCAAAGGGGTCACTTGTGGGCCATTACACATATCTAAGTTAAACATCTGAGTGGAAAGTTCAGCATCACAAATTTGCTCCAAATTTTCTTTGACGCATTGGCTCTCTATACTCACTACGGCTTCTTTGGAAAACTCTACTGGAATGCTTAAATGATACTTGTTTTGTGGACTGTGAATTAGGTTTGGTTGCTTTTCATATGACACTGTATGAGCACTGGTGGCTGCTATCAGTGTATCACACTTTGCGTCCGGGATGTTCACTTCTGATGCATCTGAGTTATCAGCAGTTGACTTAGAAAGTCCAGCAGTCTTAGAGGATGTTCTGCTCTCTTTAGCATCTATATTTCTTTCAGTTGTCAGCATGTACGCACTGCACTGTGGTGCGGGAGATAAGGTACTGAAACTGTTAGTTGAACCCCTGGGCAAGCTACCCATGCCATCCAGGGACTGATCAGTTAAACTTCTGTTGCTACCAGGTCTGTAACAACCGGTCTCATATCTGGATAATTCACTGCCTGAGAAGGAACTGGATGGGCTGAATCTGAATGAAGATCCTTCATCTGTTCCACTGTCATAACTGATGTCAGATGAGCTGTCTACAAAACAAAAGCTTTCACATCCGGGGTCAAGATTTTGAAAGGTCGTAGTGCTGTAGCTCTCGACATTTACTTTGTTTCCACTAACGCTGTCTTCAGAATGTGACTTTACACAAATTGTAGGAATGGGTTTATCGATAATTGATGGGTACCCGAATGATACTGCAAGCTGATCCTCACAACCAGATTCTCCAAACCGTTCTTGGTCACCACATTCCAAATCTGTGCGTGGAAAAAAACGTGGATATTTAAGAAAAACACAAATACATTTTGCACTTTGCAAAGTCACTGGTACAACTCCACTTATCTCATCTTTTTCTCCACTACTGGCTGCATCATAGTCCCCATGAGAAGAGGAGGGAGGTTCACCAGATTGGAATGATACTACATCATCTAATGTCTGTTGATCCGTTTCACTAATTATGTTGACTGCACTTGTGTTGTCTCTTCTCCTCCTATCGGTTATCACGTTTCCTATCTCGCAGTCTGAGGATGAGTAGTCCCATTCTTGACTCAAATCGTCATCATGGATGTCATGAACCCTTCTAGCCTCTATAGATGCATCCTGGTGCTGGCAGCATATGGAATTCTGTCCAGGGAAGCAATTGGCACAATACTCAGGCCCTATCTGCAATTTCTGCTGTCTGCCTTCATGACTATCACTATCGCCTGTGTATTGGTTGGGTTTGTGCTGCTTTGAATGCTTAGTTCCAACAGCACTGCCGTTGTGTTCAAGAAATTGGCCAGGATGTCGTTTTGGGATACTACGATCTTCCATAATGGGCTCTAAACCATGGACCGAGAGTTGGTCCAACTGTGATGCCCCATGAATACATGGTGGCCAGACAGATTCTGCATGTGCATTAAACTGTTCATTTGCATATCCAAGTGGTTCTCTGTTATTTGTGTCACATCCGTACCGTAGTTCCTGTGGATTGCCTGGTAAGTCAGCGCCAACTTCCGTGTAAATTTCAGACCCATTGGGATCTTTGTGTTGAAGCATTTTGTGGTTTCCTTCTTTATATAAATGCCTACCAGAAAAATGTGTTTCTTTTAAAGTCTTGGAGATGTCGTCATCAAAGTGCACCGAAACATGCCGCTGAGGACATTCTGTTGAACTCTGTAGACTTCCAGATGTGTCTTTATCATCAAGTCGCTGCCGCAGCGCATGAGACACTATAGTTTCAAAGATTTCTGCTTCAAATGATTCATCTGAAAATCCCTGATTTTGGTATATTTGTGGAGGCTCATCTCCTTTATTTCTTTTTATTTTGTTGCATAGTATTTGAATCCATGGTCTCAAGAAAAATCCTAGACAGAAGGCACAGATAAATGTTATGATGACGGAGAGACAGACTGCCAGAATGAAATCTTCCTCTGTTCTCACTTGTCTTTCAATGCTTCTGACATCCCTTTGTTTCCTTACCAATTTTGAAGAAATGTTTTTTCTCAGCCTTGTGTATTGATATATTCTTTTGTTTTTGATATCAGTCATGCACATATGTAATCCTTCCTTAGAGGTATCAGTTGCTTGAATTACTGAAATATTAATCTCATCATGGTTAATGTGGCCATCTTGCTTATCTTCAGAAACTCTGCATTGTTGTGTCCAGCGCAGTGTCACTTCGCTTCCTTAAGAAAAAGAAAAGATCAGGAGTTAAATAAAGGCTTTCTTGAGTTAAAGATGAGTTTCCTTAGTACAAACGTATAACCTAGCCAGTTTTTAGTTTTTACTGCAAATTCACTTTAGCACCAGCAGGTTCTAACAGCTGCATTGACATCAAATGGATGTTAAGCATATAAAGAATGAAGAGTTGGGTGGCCCAGTGTGAATGGTTAAACTGGTTTGAGCTGCATTCATGCTGGTCCTCCTCTGCCTCTTACAGTGGGAGAATGGAGGAGACCTCTCTGGCCTTCAGACCAAACCTCACTCTAGGGCAAACTTAGGATGAGCCGCAGAGATGTAAAGAGACCAATATAATGACAGGTGAAACAGAGAACCGAGGTAGAGGCAGAGGTAAGTTAGAGAGAAGGTGAAGGAAGGATGAGTAACTGGTAAGAAAGATAGAGAGAGAAAGATGTAAGCAGAGAACAGGATGTACAGAGATAGTTACGTTTTTAAACTGAAGGAGAGAGAGCTAGAGATGAGGAGGTGGAAATGTAGAGAGAGAGAAAGAGGTGGTGTTCAATGTGGGGTATAGAAGAAAGAGAGGTGAGTTAGATGGAGGTTCAGGCAGTGAGTGGTGAGGTAGTGAAATAATTAGAGAGGGGTGCAAGATATTGTATTTATTTTACTTTATTGTACTATATTGCATTACATCCTATTTGGATTGCACAGCGCTTCGGTAGCGCGCTTCTCCGAAGGATCCCAGTGCTAGTGACTTAAACAAGCACAAAGTTAGTCAAGCTGTTTCCATTCAAATTCATGCTCTTTAAGAAATGACTTCCATGTACATTTGTGCAAGTATCTGCAATTACCATACATAGATGCTAGCCTCACACCAAGGAGTTAGCGGGCGACCTCACACAGTTAGTAAAATCATCATGGTTACAGGTGTTCATTGGATTAATGTCCTGCTGTTCGTGGCCTTGACTATTGTATCATTTGTTCACAGTTTTACTTGTTATTAATTATTAGGGATGGCTTTGTTAAAGGAATAGTATAATTGTGCCATTTAATCTGGTGCACATTCTTTAGTATACAGTTGTTTTAGGTTGGACTGCTAAACTACTGAAGTTAGGACAGGTTCATTAATGCAATATTTATTTGTAGATCATTCATATTCTAAGTGTTTACCCGGACATTATGTGCATCTGGCATGCAAGTGTCATGCAGGGTGTCGATGTGTTTTAATGATGAAGAACAAATTGCTTGGTCAGCTGAAAACAATGCAATGTACATGCGGGAATTTGATGCTTGTGTTTCCTATGACTCTGGTGGGAAGAAGGGTGAAGAAGGCTTTGGTGTGGCTGCTGTGTTCATATGGGGCACAGGCAGTTCTTCACCATCTTTCTTTTTCATTTCAAAAGTTAGTTCTTCACCATCTTTCTGAATTCTAAGTGATTATCCTTAGCTTGTATGCTTACCAGGAGCGAGTTCTACAACTTAGCAGCGTGGACTGAGAAGGGCGTGCTGCCAGCTGTTTTCTTCTTGGAAGGCGGTATCATTAGTTGGGAAGCCAATCGGGAGAGTTTTGGACACCATCTCCCGAGCTTCATATGAAGGAAAATTGGTCCTTTCAGTTGATTGCCTTCTGTGTGTTGCCGACTACTTTGAAAGTAGATCTTGTGGTAACAAGGGAGCCAATAAATAGCTTCTAGACAGGATAGATACGGTCTTGTATGTTTACAAGCTTGACTTGTCGTGGTGCTGTATTTTGAATTCTTTCGAAACGTCTCATGGTTTAGATTGGTAATACATGCTGCAAATCATTGGCATAATGTAGCTGTGACATGAGAAGAGAACTAGTTGCTTGAATATTGCATGGGAATCCCTGGTGCGGGAAGATGTGCCGAAGAGCCTACATGGTATGATATGTGGGGTTCGTTACATGAGGGTTCACAGAGAGGGCTGAAAGCATGATTATTCTGAGGTTTCCTACTTCTTGTGAGGTTGTTGGTGGTATTCCGATTTCTACGCTCAACGTTGTCAAAGGATTGTACTCTTTCAGGAAGAGGTGTGGCGCAGCGGCCAGAGCGACTGACTCTGGAGCGTGGGGTTCACGGTTCGATCGCCGGCGGCAGCTCAGCTCAGCATCATGTGACTCTGGGAAATAGCTCACTTAATATCCCTGATGGCCCCCAGCGCCTTGAAACCCTTACAGGGGTGATATGTTCACGCTTTACAAATAGGAACTATTATTATTATTTCACATCTACGCAAGTTAGAATCTCAGTTTTTGATGTTTTGAGTTTAAGGTGTTTTTATCATTCAATGGTCAACAGCTCTGAAGCAAGCAATTGATTTTTAAACTTTAAGATCATAAGGTTTTTCCGGATTCAGGATAATCTGCGTATTATATAAGGAGAGCCAAGACAAGGATCTGGCTTTGCTCTAAAAACCTTAGTGTGAGCTTAGCCATATATAAAAATGCTATAATGAATCTACAACAAAGTTTTTTGAAAATCACATAAGCTGCATAGTATATATTATACAGTACGTAAAATATGCAGAGACTCTTTAAAGTGGGAAAAAAGTTTTTTTTAGCATATCTATGCATTTTATTAGAAGCGGACAACATGATTTGTACTGCCACACTGTTTTTAATGCTGAGATTTTCCAATGCTCTCAATTTTCCTAAGTAAATACATGCGTAACTCATCCAGTCCAGGTTATTGCTTTTCATTCTAGGATTTAGAGTCCTAAATTTATAATGACATTTTCAGGTCTACCAGTCCCAGAATGCAAAGCAAAACCTTGCCAGGATGAAATACTCACTCATGGACCTTGTAAACTTGAGAGCACTGATTTTGATTCTATAGTTAGAAAGCTAAAATAAAAACTAGATGATGCATAATGCAAACCATGGTTGGTTAAAAGCAGGACTGGCGAAGGTGTTTTGTGTGAAACGGCCCACTTGGCTTCTATATTGAGCACCAGCAATAGCTGAGGAATTTCTAAATATAAACCAAGCACAAGCATAACTTTTCTAATGTGTTTACATGTTAGAAATATATAACTTTAGAGGGCAATGTTTTCAATTACCAACTCTAGTATAACTATTGAACTTCAAAGAATGTCTTACAAAGGGTTGTTGGAAATTTACTTTCTGCTTTAACTTCAAGGCATACATTGCAAAGGTAGCATTGCGTTCAAATAATTGGTAAAACCTTTCTTTTCAGGGCTGGCTCAGGGATTTTAAAAGGTTCGGTTCACTGATACGTCTGTCACCTAATTAATATTCAAGTAGGCCCCAAATGCCACATAGCTATGGCTTTATAAAAGAAAACTTGAAACCAGTAGGGAGTCAAACAGGGCCCTGCAATTTGCAATTGAAAGGGACAATGAGTCCCTTAACTTCCAGCCTTCGGTGGCTATGGGGCAAGAAACAGGAGATGGATGGAACGTGGGTACATCTACAAATTCCTACACAAAACGCATCTCGATGAGACCCCCATCTCGCCCCTGGGAGCTCAGCTGTCGTGTAGTTCCTATATATCCTATACAGGATCTGCGCGTTCGGATAACATAAACTGTGGGTTTGGTGGCAGACTGGTTCCGAGCACCCCCACCGGATTCGTTAGCCTGTTTGCATTAGCTAGCCCACAGTGCCACTAGAATCTCCTCTTATCGGGGAGAGAATAGTTTCTGGCAACCTCAGAACATGACAACCCTGATCCCCCAGGATCGTGGAAACAATATACTACTTTTCGCTCAGTCACTCGTGCTCGCTTATTTTGTCTCAGAGAGATACACAGAATAAACAGTCTGGGCGTTTCAATAAGGATTTATTGAACATTTGTTATTCTAGTGTAGAATATATGAGCTGCAACAACCATTAGACAGTAGCAGAGATATATGATTAGCAGTAATACGTAAAGTAAAGGGATGGTATAGTTCTACCATCTTGCAGAAATCATGAATATATACATGTACATAAAACACATGATAAAAATTGCGTACTCCTACGATGTCTCCCTAACTAGATGTACCTAAATGTACCTAGCATCTGTGTAGGTGTTATGCCAAGAATCCCTCTAGGATCTAGTCAACCCCCATTACCTGAGAATTAGAGAATGTGGGACCCCGTCCTGGTCTCGAGTTGGACACCCCGCGAGGGATGTTAGACCACTGCTAGCTGGAGCGTCTGCATGCAGGAACCTCAGCGTCTCTGGTCAGTGTGTCAGCCGGGAAGTCAGTCTCCTCTCTCTGTCTAAGCAAGACATGATGTATATATACCCACAGGTCTCCCCAGGGGTCCTACCTTACTGTGTTACTGTGTCGGCCTAAAGGATGACGTCGGGCTTGAACATTAACATAGATATTATACAGGAGATGTTCGTCCTGCTGTGAGTCCTGCTGTGCTTCCAAGAAGCCTCATGCATAATGTATGAGTTTCGAACCAGGGAAAAACCTGCGTTCTGAATGCAGTGTCATATCTAGGTAAAAGGTAAGTCCCTATGAACCGTTATGTATGTAATGTAGGGAAGGATATAGGTGAAAGGTTGCAGTGTTACCTGCGCCTATATAGGGTACCTATATGGAATATAACACCCACTCCTCTTCCGACTGGACGACATATGTAACCTATAAGTGTACTACCATTCTAACTAGACATTGGTACGCACCAAGGGTTAACAACATTTCTTTAGCTAAAAAATTTTAAAAAACGGCTAAAAAAAAAAATCTAAAAAGATTTTTTTTTTTAAATTTAAACAGAAAAAATTTGTTGCAGGCCCTAGCTCTAAAGTGTCCGTTGATATAGTCCGAACCACTATAAACATTAGAAAGCCATTCATGCCCAAATAAATGGAAAAGGAATGTCAATTTTGTCTGAGTTCCAAATTGAGCTTGTTATTAAAAAAGGGCGAATTTCTTCCAGCACATGACGAGCCAAAATAAGTCAATTGTTTATGTGTCCTGGCTGGTAGACGCAACACTTTCGTTGCTTGCTTCCACAGTAGACGGCCCCTGTAACACCTCGCAGAGTACGTCAATAGAGCACAGATGATATTCTACGCTGTCCACAGCCGGTGCCGGGGCAGCCTGTGCGCCGTCCAAAGCCTGGGTGTCAGTGGAGGAGCCGGTGTCCATACCAACAGGTGGAGTTACTACCTGCGGTGGCTCAAGGAATGCCGCCATCAACATAGGAATACGCTGAGGATATTGCAGAACATGGGCCGTTATCGGGTCCAGTAGAGCATTCACGTCCGGTTCCGCACATGATGGGAGTGTTAAACAAAGGTCTAACACGCATTCTTCTCCGCAAAACAGGCATCGGAGGACAGGTAAGATGCAGTCCATCCAGACTGGTCGAAATGACAAGAACCAAGATGCACTTAGTTCTCTCAGGCGAGGCGTGCCTAGATGTTGTACCATTCGTTCACTGTATTTCCGCTCCAGGAGCGCTTTTTCCATCTCCTTGGTGACGGGGACGTCCATTGCGTAGCAGATAGAAGACAATCAGGATACCTGCTATTAGAAACAAGATTAGCGGAAGTCCTCCAAACATGCTTCAGAATACGGAGTGTATGAAGTTTGGTATAACTCCAAGTACCGTCTGAAAGGTGCTTAGAAGCCCA
Source organism: Calotriton arnoldi (assembly GCA_963921515.1). Lineage (NCBI taxonomy): Eukaryota > Metazoa > Chordata > Amphibia > Caudata > Salamandridae > Calotriton > Calotriton arnoldi. The sequence goes on along the minus strand of CAWUFW010000995.1, from coordinate 2,007,875 downwards.
GAACCTATGGTCTTAAATAGGTGGACAATGCCAGTCGTATCAGACATATTAAAGATACGATTCACCATTTCTACTAAATGGAAATGGCAGTTTGTATTAATAAGCGCCTGTATCTCAGCTGAAGACCTTGCGATCTCGAGTTCAAAAGTCTCTCGAGCGGAGGTTAAGGGCACAGACTTCTGTAAAAGCATGGCTTTCATTCTGCCTAGAGTATCAAACCGTATTAAAGAAACATTCAGTGAAAGCCATAACGGAACCTCCCTGACTATATGTGTCGGTGGAAACAACACTTGCATACAACAAGTAACCCTGGCGCTCACGGTTACCAGATATGCGATGCCCGGGAGCATTCCACAGCAGCCTTGACTGTTCAGCATCAAGTAACTCCCATTAGAAATTATCCCAAATGCTGGAGTAATCACTGCAGCTGGGGCACCCCTCAGATGACAGGACAAGTTCGCCACAGAACCATTACAAGCCCCGTGTAGTAGAATGTCCTGACATATGAGCGATCCACTTAAAGCGCTCTCACAGTTTGTACCACTGAGAAACACTTCTCGATCCCCACTCCGGCTTCGAAATCTGTATGGCAATTCCCAAGATTCCTTAATGTATTCCTTACCCATCTTTTCATATTTGCCTGCCTGCTTTTGTTCAAGGCAATATTGAAACTGAAAAGTAGTGACCGGTAGAGTTATGTGGCCATGGATTAGCCATTCTGTGTGCGGTGATTCTGCCACTGTGAATGGTAGTCTATCCAGTTTTTCAATACGCGGCATTGTATATTTTGCTCCCCTTTGTGCCATTTCTATCTGTTTATCTGATAGATTGTATTCAGAAAACAGAGACGTACTGTTGATAAAAAACCAAGGCACATAGCCAGCACGCAGAGATTGCAGCGTCCAGCTCAATAACATTATAGAACGTAACTGCGATTGCCTGTGTTGTAATATGGCCAAATCTTGTTCTAGAATGTCTATAGCAGAAGATACAATGTTGCCTAAGGAATATATCCTGGAGGTCAATGTTGTTAACCCATTGTCTACCACTGCAAGAGATTTCTCTAAGTTAATACTGTCTATTTCCCGTATTCTTTCTGCGGCCTCTTGTTGGGATATTTTCCAATTTTCATTGTAGGCAGCATAAATGCCAGCATATATGAAACGTTTTTGGCGTGGTTTCCTGGGACCTAGTAAAAAATCCCTAAGATCCATGTCCTGTGTGAGTAAGGATAAGTGTTGTTTTACCTCTGTGAGTGTTGAGGTTTCTAGCCAATTAAGGCACAACTTCCCAACACTGTTTGACGTCACTACCCCTGGATGTTGTCTCTGTACATAGCGCGGATCTGGCCTATGGATTGTGAGTCCTTCGGTTTTACCCATGCATCTTTCCTGATAACCATTGGTGTCTGTGGGCCAAATCAACCATTTCTTCCAATTGGGGTCTGATCTGTTGTATTGTATAATGTCATTTAATGTAATCCCTTCCTCTGATGTTTCGTTACCCGAGGTGTGTGATGGTGTTGGCAGCTGAGGTGTGTTCAAGTCTTTATTCTTGGCTAGTCCAAGGCAAGACGTCTGTTGCACTGTCTCGTTCAAAAACATGATTTGCTGAGGGATGAGACATGCTCTAAATAAAGCTTCTAACCCCTGCACCTGCCATTCTCTAGTACCCCAGACTGATTTTAAGTCTATGGTGTCTTTCCATAAGTCGTAACCTTGTTCAGACAGCTGGGTAATAAAGGATGCAGAGTAAATCTGTTTGGTATTTGTCAACATATTTTTCTGTGCTGATGTTGGTGCAACCTTATAATAATATGAGGCTGGGTCAGACATATTAAACCCTGAGAAATAAGGAAACTTTTGTGCAAATGTTTTTGAACTGCCTTTTGGCTGTGTTGGACAATGTTCCCACAGGTGGTATGTGAACACATTTCTAGGATTAGCAGATTTATGCAAAAACTGATGACCATAATGCTGATAACAATACATTGATTCATAGTCCGATGTGCCTTCCAATGTTTCACTATTAGAAAACGCAGCAGATTTTTCCAAATCAGACAACATGTTATTAACAGTTTCAAAATCCCAATCATCGGAAAATGTACTTGAGGTAATGATATCACTTAATGATATTTTAAATAAATGAGGAATTATTTAAATTTCAGTCGGGCCAAATATATCGAAATCAACCTTGTCCCACACTATACCATCAGGTATAGGAACTGCTATGATGTTCACTGACGACAAGTCTCTTTGTTCTCGATGAGATGATTGATGTGGTTTTAACATTAAGTTCACTTCTTGGGCAGTAGAGCTTTGCCGAATGTATTGTCCACTAATAAGCATGTTAAAAACTATAACTAAGCCTAACCAGAAAAGAATCCCGGAAGTTACCCATAGTTCTACCCATGGTGATACCAGGTAAGTCTTTCTAAGAAAGTTCATAAAGTCTTCAACTTGCTGCTTGCGTGATTTTTGGGCTGGCGTCGTTTCAGGTTCACTTGGATCCAAACAAAACATATCAAAGTTTATGAAGTAGCCAGAAGCAGTTCGATCAATTGTTGGAATTGCATCAGGATTTGTTGAAATTGTTTTTTGCTCTTGTCGAGGCACGTAGACTTCTGTATTTGGTCTTATAGCAACTTGTGCGTTATTTTGAGTTTCATTTTGAAGTCGAACTTCATGTTCAAGGGGAATGAGTTCCATGGCATTGTTGCATAGTCCATCATTCCGTACAGGTGACTTTTTGAACCTGATGAGTCTTTCCGTTTGAACTTCTTGAATTGTAGCGAGAGGAGGGCGTCTGCTACTTTGGAGTCCACGTGGCCTACTGCTTAGTATCGTCCACATAGTGTGGTTTGATTAAATCAATTGAGACAAATCTTTTCTCCTTTCTTCCGGAAAGAGGCGGTAGACGTACAGTTCTTGTTCCTTCAACTGCTGGGACCGGTACAGGCTTTCTGTAGGATGGCCCAAATTCTCTCTTGTCCGCTATCTTCTCTCTGACCAGATCCCTGACTTTTGGGATCCAGACAGGTTTTGCCATCACTGATTTGACTTCCCCAGTGGCGGTCTGTTTCAGGTGGACGTTACTTTGTTTTGTCCTCGATTCATTTAGTTCCTGTAAAACAGCCAAACGATCATGGATGTCAAAAGGCTTTACATCCGCCACTGCGCCTTCACAATCAAGATCAGGTACCCACATTCTTGTCCCAAATAGGACCTCATATGGAGTGACAGTGTAAGATCCTGACATCCAGAGAAAAGGATCACGCAAGGCAGGTATGGAGAAGTAAGATGTAGGTTTATTGTAAAGGAAGAAAATCCCATCCAGGCAGGACAACAGGTCAATCAGCTCTCCAGTTACATTTTAAAAGGTAACATTCCAACTCATAGTAACCAAGCTGCAACAAGAGCATTGTGACATACATTCCCTAGTAACCATGACTTCAATACAGATGTCACAGGTGCAAGCAGATGCCACACACCTTCCCTCCTTTAATAAACAACAAAAAAACAAAAGAAAACAAAAGAAAACAAAGAAATATAAAACTTCAGTGTATAAAGTCTTTCAAATATGAAGGTTTGTTTCATCCTCATAGACAACCTGGGAGATCTTTCTGGTAACTTCGTGTTTCCCACTGGAGAGTGAGAGCTCGTGAAGCGATCAACACTATGACCTGTTACACCGGAATCTACAGGACCTTTGAACAGAACAACCTTTCCAAGGTTCCAGATTCGATGATCTTGTGTTTTAACAGCATTGTTGAACAACTTAATCACTCTAATAGGTTTAGAAAACTTCCCACTCAAACCAGGTTGTTTGATTACCACCATATCACCAATGTTAACTTTGGTACTTTTAACAGCTTTTCTGGAGTCAAAAAGGGATTTCCTCACTATAGCTTTCTCAACCTCTTTCTCACGCCACGAGTCACTGTTAACACATACTCCAGGCTTTCTTTCCAACTCTCGCACCCAAGGAGGTTCAACCAATGTACACGGCGTTCTGCCTTTGAACAAAACAAAAGGAGACTTTCCAGTGGTACTATGTGGGGTCAACCTATACATGTGAACCTTCCTAAGAACTTCCTTTTTCCAATCCAGCCCAGAACCTTTAGCCAAGGTAATGACCTCCTTCAAAACATGGTTAAACCGTTCAATCATTCCATTAGTCTCGGGGTGGTATAAGGAGCATTTCTTGTGAGTAATACCACGTTTACTCAAAAACACTTCCATCTCTCGAGAGGCCAACTGAACACCATTACCAGTTAAAATGGTACTTGGAAGCCCTTCTCTAGATATGAGACCTTCCAAGAACTCGATTATTTTCTTTGTTTCTATGCCACTTGTGAAGCATACTTCTGGCCATCTGGAATACATATCTATGGCAACAATGACAAAAACTTGTTGTCCATTCCCATGAATCGGCCCCAAAATGTCTAGGGCTATTTCCTTCCATGGACCAGTTGGTAATTCCCTTATTACCATGGGTTGTACTCTAACCATCTTGGACTTGTCACACACAGCACACTCCACGCAATCTCTAACGAGTCTCTCCACAAGCAGATCCATCCCAGGCCACCAATACGACACGCAAAGTCTTTCTTTGGTCTTAGACATCCCAAGATGAGACAAATGGGCTAGATCAACAAGCTTGGAACGGAGGTTGAGAGGGGAACCAATCTCGTACCACGATACAGCAGCTCACAGGATACACTCAACTCATCCTTCACACCCCAAAATTTGTCTCTTTGAATGCCACCCTTTATTAATAAGGGATACAATTTCTTTAAGCGTGGAATCAGACGACAGTTCTCTACGCCACTCATCCTGAGAGACAATCTCCTCATCAACAATGCACACATGAGTATCTTCATCACAATCATCATCCGAATCTTCAGTCTCATCCACAGAACCCACAAGTCTGGATAATGTGTCGGCTATACCATTTTCAATACCGGGTATGTACCTTATGTCAAAATCTAATTCTTGTAAGGCAACTACCCATTTAGTAATCCTGCTGGAGACAGAATCTATCCCCTTTTTGGTAAATATCTCACACAGGGGCTTGTGGTCAGTCCTAACAATGAATTTTGTTCCCCATAAGAATTTTTTGAATTTCTTTATGGCCCAGAAAACTGCCAAGGCCTCACACTCGATGACCGAGTAACGTGACTCAGCCTCTTTCAATCCACGTGAAGCAAACATGATAGTCAACCAACCTTCATCACCCTGCTGTTGGAGTACTGCTCCTAAACCCTTAAGACTAGCATCTGTGGTGATAAAAGAAACTTTAAGGGGATCAAAACTTTTAAGGCATGGAGCTGAATTGAGTCTTTGTTTTAAAATTTTGAATTCATTTTCACAAGCATCATTCCATACAAACTCAGCCCCTTTTTTGAGTAGAAGTCTCATGTTGGCACTTTGTACTGCAAAATTCTCTATGAATTTGTTATAATATTCTATCATGCCAAGAAATTTCATTAACTCCTCTCTAGAACTTGGTGCACACATGCGAGTGATGGTGTCTACTAAGTCAGATTTAGGTAAAACTCCATCACCTGAGATAGAGTGACCCAAATAACTAATGGTAGAGACACCAAACTGACACTTCTCAGCCTTAATGGTCAAATTTGCATTATCCAGCTTTTCCAGTACCTCACAAAGACGATGACCATGTTGTTCCTCATCCTTACCAAAAACAAGTATGTTTGCAACCCTTAAGGACTTTTTCCATAACTTGTTGGAAAACAGATGCCGCCGACACAAGGCCAAACGGCATCCTCACAAATCTGAAGGTTCCAAAAGGCGTTACAAACGCAGTAAGATCTCTTGAAGCCTCATCCAGCTGAATTTGATGGTATGCCGAAGTGAGATCAATGGTGCTAAACACCTTGGCACCTTTCAGCAATACCAACAGCTCGGAAATGTTAGGTAGTGGATAATGGTCTACAATAACACTTTTATTAAGTTGTCTCAAATCAACACATAGTCGAAGACTACCGTTGGATTTTCGAGCTGCGACAACTGGGGCCAGCCACTCAGTACTCTCCACCTCCTCTATTATACCTCCATCCTTGAGTTTTTGCAATTCCTTTTCCATTTCCTCCCTGATGGCTAAAGGTACATTTCTCACTTTGGAGCATGAAGGCTTGGCACCAGCACGCAAGCGTATTTGAAGTTTGAAATTTTTTAGACACCCAAGTCCTTCCCTGAAAACATTAGGAAACCTGTCTTTTATGTGATCTATAGTGACGGTACAGAGGGAAGAGGACTGTTGAACCACATCAACTCTATCTTTAAGAATAATGGGAATACTGCTACTGGGGTCAAGCATTACTCCTAAATCACCTTGGTGAAACCAGCTTATTATGCTATCTCCCTTCTCAGAAACATATATTTTGCCAGAAACATAACGTTGTTTATACTCAATAAGCCCAGTGAAATAACCTCGCAGAGGTATAGGCTCACCACCATATGCTAGTGGTTTAATGTCTGGTTTATACAAAGTAACTTTATCAGCAAGTTTGTTGAGAAAGAAAGATTTGGAGACTATTGTAATTTTTGCACCAGAGTCAAAAGAACTTTGGTGGATTCTCCCTCCACCAGAATAGTATCAACCGGACATGTTTTGGACTTATTCCCCGAATCATAAACTTGAACAACAATTTGTCCACAAACAAAATCTTCTTCTGAAATATCTTCAGTATCAACAGATTTCACTTTAGCATAGGAAGTAGCTCTAGATTTACACACACTAGCAAAATGTCCCCTTCTTTTGCACTTGGAACATACAGTTTTCAAAGCAGGACAATTCTTGTCATTGGCTAAATGCCCAGGCTTATCGCATCTGTAACATTTTCTGATGATAAACTTACTTTTTACCTCACCACCTTCTGTTTTCCCTACAGGTTTCTTAACATCATCTTTAATTACATGTACAACAGGTTGCTTTTCTTTCTTAATAATTTCAACACACTTCAAAGAGTGTTCTACACGCTTCGCCACCTGTAGCACTTCGTCAAGAGATGGTTCATCACGCATCCATAATTCCTCTCTAACTCTTTCAATATTACATCCCACCATAAACTGATCCCTAATCCTCTCATCAAGAAGATTAGCAAATTTGCAAGAAGAAGCTAGCTTTCTTAAGTGAGTAACATAAGTCTCGACGGACTCTCCTTCAGCTTGTAGTCTCTTTGCAAAATGATATCTTTCCAATATCGTACTGACCTTGGGAAGAAAGTGTTTGTCCAATTTTTTAATGCAAATTTCAAATTCATTAAGACCTTGGGACTCAGTGTCATTTAACTCAGGGAGGTGATCATAAACTTCTTGGCCCTCAGACCCTAGACAGTGTAGCAGTAGCGAAGACCTTCGTTCAGCACTGAGTGATGTACCACACACCCTAGCATAACGTTGAAATACTTTCTTCCATTTCTGCCACTTTATGGGAGGCTCCCCTGGCGACACTAAGAAGAAAGGAGGAGCCGTGACGTTTTGCATAATGTAGAGGAAGAAAAATTGGAACAACACTTGATAGAAAGGAAAACATTTTTTTTTTAATAAATGAGTAAATGTGAAGAACAATACATGAAATTGCCCAAGTTAAAATTGAAGAGTTTCACACATTAGCTGTGCTCACCAGCGTGAAAGATGAGCATTAACTTAAAACTGCCCAAGGTAAAACTGAAGAGAATCCCAAATTAGCTGTGCTCACCAGCGTAAATGATGAGCTTTAAGGGTAACAAGCTGTGCCCATCAGCGCGAGGCATGAAAGACACAGAATAAATCAGCTGAGCAAAACGATGTAATAATAAGCTGTGCCAATCAGTGCAAAGACTGAATGACACAGAAGCGCTCAAGTCTGTTTGAGATATGTTAGAAGTAATCGTTAATGTGTGTGCGCATCACAGAGAGGAAGCGCAAGGAACGTGGATGGCATTGTGCACGTTGCTAGGTAACCAAAGACAAATAAAGGCCAAACCCAAGATGGCCGCTGGGGAAACTCCGGATGGAAACGCGATGACGTCACTCCTCGGCAATCCTGTTTATGAAGAGAGAGGCACGAGAAGCTGTGGAGCGCGGAGGAGAAGTTGTGAGGGAACAGCAATCCGAACTCCCACGAGGGCAGGAAGAGGAGTTTGAAGCAAGCAGGTAACCTGTGTGACCAGTGAGCGCGCGAGATTCAATATGTAATTTGAAAACTGCAAGCTCTGCTGAAATCGTTGCAGTTAGCGCCACAGGTTACATCAAACTCTGCGAAAGTCCATAAACCTCACTCTTCACTTACGCCCAATACCTCACCAGCACGGAAAAGGAGCGTGCTGTAGTCCCAAACACTTACACAAAATATCTCCACAACCAGGATGAAGCGTGCAGACACAACGAGTGAAAGCACATAGAGTGAAAGTGCCCTTGTAAGTCGTGAGAGAAGGTTGTAAAGCCCTTCTTAAAAGTAATTTAAAAGAAACAGTACCTTTTAGTTGGAAGCTAAAGAGCCTCAAAATGAAGATACTTGTAGATGAAGGAGCTTGTTGGGAACTTCTTGCCAGGTTAGGAAGCTGCTGACTATGCCAGTGTAAGATCCTGACATCCAGAGAAAAGGATCACGCAAGGCAGGTATGGAGAAGTAAGATGTAGGTTTATTGTAAAGGAAGAAGATCCCATCCAGGCAGGACAACAGGTCAATCAGCTCTCCAGTTACATTTTAAAAGGTAACATTCCAACTCATAGTAACCAAGCTGCAACAAGAGCATTGTGACATACATTCCCTAGTAACCATGACTTCAATACAGATGTCACAGGTGCAAGCAGATGCCACAGACACCCCCTAGAGAACTTCTTGGCATATTGTTAAGGGCCCACTGGACTCCATAAAGATGTTTTACCCAACTTTCACCCGTGCCTAATACTCTAGCTGTTAAAGATTGCTTTAAGTCTCGATTTTTTCTCTCCACGACCGAATTTCCCTCGGGATGGTACGGAGATGAGTACCGCAATGCTACACCCAAACTTCCCATTGCCTACTTGTAAGCCCGAGAGCTAAACGCAGGGCCCTGGTCAGAATGTAATGTGCCAATTGCGTATGTCACTATGAAGACTCGCAAATCTTTTATAACAGTTCGAGCGTCAGCCGAGCGCTGGGCCCACACCCATAGGAATCTCAAGCAGGAGTCCACTGCTACCATTATATACCTTTTAGCCCCATCTCTTTTTAAGGGGCCGCAGTGGTCTAGGTAGACACACGCTGGTGGTTTGTCAGCTATTTACAATGGTGTCTGCGCAGGACGTGTTACGGTGGAACCCTTCATCTGCTGACAGATGTCGCATTTTAAGACATAGTCTTTAGTCTGCTTTGTTAAACCAGGCCACCAGTAGCGTTGTTTCAATAAGGAAACAGTCGTCGTAACTCCTGCATGAGCAGAACCTATCCATTCGTGTGCTGCTAGTATTAAACCTAACCTACGATCCATGTTTGGAATTACTCTATCCCCCACTCCAGGAATCTGAGCAAATGGAATGTTATTTGCATCTAACTTGTAGGAGTACTTGAGTGGAAATCTGTTTGGTACTGCACCGCTGTTTTTGCTTGAAGCAATAACAGCCACCATAATCTCGTCTATTCTCGTTTTAGAACGAGTGATTGCAGCTACGGAAGCCGTACGTACAGCCCCCTTTGCGGCTCCATCAGCCAATGAATTCCCTTCAATGTGAACGCCATCACGCTGATGACTCAGTGTGTGTATCACGTGAGTTCTTGGTAGTTCGGATTTCAACCTCACTACCTGTTCCCATAGCATTTTATACTTAATTGTGCCACCTTTTGCGTCTTTGAACCCATTTTGAACCCAGTATTGCAAGTATTCATTGTAAGACTGCACACAGTAAAAGGAATCGCACACAATTAGTGTGGGGAATTCTCGATCCGTATTTACAAGTGCCAGTATCAGTGCTTTTAATTCTGCCAACTGTGACGTGCAGTATCCTAGAGATTGCGTTTTAGTGCAACTCGGATGGAACTTTCCATCCCGCATGCGACCTTTAATGATTGCACATGCTGCGCTATATTGCTGCTTACTCCCTATGGCCGGTTGAGCAGATCCGTCAGTGTAAATAATATATTCATACTGATCTGGAGGCATTATTTCATTAGGTAGAGGATATTCTTGTTCGTATTGCAGAAATGCTTGTGTCTTTAAATTTGGGTCGTACCTATATTCTATATCTGTTGCAGTGAGTGAATTAGCCCATTGTATCCATCTCGGATGTAAAGCTTTAGCGTTGGGAACGCTTGACTTTGTCACAGCCTCTAAGGCTGGAACAGGAGTCACTACTATTATTCGTTTCCCCTGAGCCAGTGCTCTTCC
>CAWUFW010000995.1:0-187500 GCA_963921515.1 Calotriton arnoldi | reverse complement strand
CGTTCGCCGACGAGATTTCCTATCCGTTCGCGTGCGCCACGAGATTTGGAATCCGGCCGCCCGATCCAGCGAGAGTGTGCGAACGCGAACACGTCATTCGTCCGCGCCATCTGACTTCCGGCGGCAGTGTTGGTAAGATCGCGATCCCGAACACCCAGAAATTGCAATCTGGCGAAGAATATCTCTCGAGCATCATAAAACCTTCTCGAAAATGATCATTTTGCTCAAAAAAACTCCTCAGATTGTGATTTGGCTGTAGTTTTTTGTGCAAGGAGTCCTTTTTCTTTTTTTACTTTTTTTTTCAAGAGGAAGGAAGTGCCCCTGAGTCTCCAACTTCCTGTTCCTGTCCAGCAGGCTCCTCCCAGTGCTTTGTCCATGTGCTGTTCACTTTCATTTGGATTTGGAGCTGGAAGGATCACTTTTTGTGTCTGTCTGCTGCATCATATCATTGGATTGGATTTGAGGACTTTTGGATTTGAGATTTTACAAGTAAGTTGGAGAATTGGTGTACTTGTTTGTTTGATTGGGGCATTGTTTGTACCTACATTTTTTGGGGATTTTCATCGTTTTTAAAATGTATTGTTGTGGGTGGCCTGTAGTTTCAGTAGGGGCCTAGTTGTTTTTCTTTGATTGTAATTTCAGCCAGTAGGCCCAGAGGTACCCATGGGTGCATGTTTCTGTGGTGTCTGTTGAATTTAAACATCATGTAGGGCATGGACGGCATTGGATTGAATTGCTAAATGTGGTTTTTGGGGTGTATTTCACTTTTTGGGTGTGTGTTAATAAATAAATACCTTTGTTGGATGTGTGTGTGTGCTTGTTGTGTAACTTTCCAACCTTTCGTAGCCCGGTGGATTTTCGTTTTTGCATTTTTGTATTAAAGCTGTGTTGTTTAGCAGGCCTCCTTTGTCTGGTCATATATAGGCCTGCTTGAGTTCATTGTTTTCCATGGCCTGTTGTGACTGAGTGACCATGTGGCTTGGGGCCATTTTGTGGTGGTAGTTTAGTGCTGCTTTTTCCATATAGGCCTGCATGTCTTTTCTTTGTTCCCCTTGGCTTATGCTTCTTGTTGTTGTGGCCTGGCCATGTGGGTGGTGGCCATTTTGTGAAAGCAGGCAGTGTGCTTTTGCCATAGGCTTGCATTGTCTGTCTTCCATTTCTTTTTGTTGTGGGTAGCTAGCGGCCATTTTGGGAAGCCATCCAGGCAGTGTGCTTTTGCCATAGGCCTGCATTGTCTGTCTTCACTTTCTTGTTATTGTGGGTGGCCTGGCCATGTGGGTGGCGGCCATTTTGTAGAGCAAGGCAGTGTGCTTGCTTTTGCCATAGGCTTCCAAGCTTGTGGCCTAGTCTGCCAGTAGGCCCAGAGGTAGTCATCATGGGTGCATGAAACAACTGTTTCTGTGTTGTCTGTTGAATTTTAACATCATTTATGGCATGGATGGCATTGGATTGAATTGCAAAATGTGGGTTTTGGGGTGGTATTTCAGTTTTTTGGTGTGTGTTAAATAAATAGGCCTTTTCAGCCAGTAGGTAACCCTGGGCGTTCAGCTCGCGGAGTTTTGGCAACTCCGCACTGCTCGACAACGCGGGCTTACACTTTTTTTCTTCTTTGCGCGCTCAATATGCGTTTTCGCGCGCGCGCTAACGACTTTTTGTGAAGATCGCGATGCCTAACACGCAGAATTTGCAATCTGGCGAAGAATATCTCTCGAGCAGCATAAAACCTTCTCGAAAATGATGATTTTGTTCATTTTGCTCAAAAAACTCCTCAGGTTGTCATTTGGCTGTAGTTTTTTGAGCAAGGAGTCATTTTTCTTTTTTTACAATTTTTTTAAAGAGGAAGGAAGTTACCCAGAGTCTCCAACTTCCTGGCCCTGTCCTTTGTCTTCACTGTCTTGTTATTGTGGGTGGCCTGGCCATGTGGGTGGCGGCCATTTTGTGAAGCCAGGCATTGTGCTTTTGCCATAGGCCTGCATTTTCTGTCTTGTCTTCCTTTTCTTGTTGTTGTGGGTGGCCTGGCCATGTGGTGGCGGCCATTTTGTGGGACCAGCCACTGTGCTTTTGCCATAGGCCTCCAAGCTTGTGGCCTAGTCTGCCAGTAGGCCCAGAGGTACTCATCAATCATGATGGGTGCATGAAACAACTGTTTTTGTGTTGTCTGTTGAATTTAAACATCATTTAGGGCATGGATGGCATTGGACTGAATTGTAAAATGTGGTTTTTTGGGGGGGTTCACTTTTTTTGGTGTGTGTTAGGCCTTTTCAGCCAGTAGGCCCAGAGGTACTCATGGGTGCATGAAACAACTGTTTCTGTGGTGTCTGTTGAATTTAAACATCATTTAGGGCATGGATGGCATTGGATTGAATTGCAAAATGTGGGTTTTGGGGTGTATTTCACTTTTTGGGTGTGTTAAATAAATGCCTTTGTTGCATGTGTATGTGTTGTTGTTGTTGTGTAACTTTCCAACCTTTTTAGCCATGTGGATTTTCGTTTTTGCATTAAAGCTGTGTTGTTTATCAGGCATCCTTTGTCTGGCCATATAGGCCTGCTTGAGTTCATTGTTTTCCGTGCCTTGTGCCTGTGAGTGACCATGCTGGGGGGCATTTTGTGGTGGTAGTTTGTAGTGTGCTGTTTTTGCCACATAGGCCTGCGTGTCTTTCCATCGTTCCTCTTGGCTTACTGCTTCCAAATCCATCCCCATTGCCAGCTGCAGCTCCCTGATGCTGCATCCATCCCACGTGATGCACAAATTAAGGCCAAACAGGCTCCACTACATTTGTATTTTTGTTTTTGTTCTTTGCTATTCTTATTCTTCCTGAGTGTACACTACACCAGGAAAGCCCTTGTTGTCAAAGTCTCATAAATGGCTACACTGTTGTTCATGAGTTACTAAAATTAATTTAATAATTGTGACCACCACACACTAAGTTATATATTATATTTGTTTCATTGTACTATTAGTAATTGAAGCACAACAAATTCCACGTTTGACTGATGTTCTTCTGGCTTTTTTGCTTTTAGGTGCACAAAAGACTGAGGAGGAGGTGTGTCATCATCGCCCGTTGTACTGCCAGACAGACGTCCTGCTGCTGTACACGACGCAACGTGTGACCTGACCAGACATCTGTGCAACTTGTGCAACTGAGTGCTGCTGACATCTGAAGATGGCCCCAAAGAAAGCAGGTACCAGGTCCTCCAGTACCAAGAAAGTTGCTATTGAGAAGAAGGAACAGAAGAAGGAAGTGACACTTAAGTCTGGTGTGCCGCCCAATACCTTTTTTGGGAAACCAAAAATTACGCCTGCAGCAGCGGTGTCCGGGGGGGCAAGCTGGGGGCAGTACCTCTGCATCAGTGGGCCCAACCCACCAACCCAGGCCCAAGCACATGAGTGTGGAAGAGGTAGCCAGCCTAATGGTGGAAACCAGTGATGCTGAGCCTGAGATAAACTTATCGCTATCTCAAAGTAGTACCCAATCAACGCAGGAGGAAACACAGCAGTTAAGTGGTCAACAACAGCCGCAACCATCGCCCGCAATAGTAGTTGTTCCTCCCGAAGTAGGGGCAGTTCAGGAAATTGAGCCTCATGCAGAGGAAGAAGAAGAGGAAGCCACTCATTCAGAAGATCCATTGTCTTCCAAATCCCCAGCAATGAAAAGGAGGGTTAGTCCATCGAGTTCTTCGCCAAGCACCCCTTCTGATGATCTAGATGCCACTTGGGAGCCACAAACTGAGTCTGAGAGGGAGACACGTCCCAAGACCAGGCTAGGGAAAAGGAAGGTTCCAGAAAGCCTTACACTTATGGAGGTCGATGTAGAACAGCAGGATGATGATGAGCCAGTCATCATGGACATTACTCCCGCCCCAGTGGAGACCGACATTACCACCACATCCCAAATTGCTGTGAAGGATGTGGCACGGATAACACCAACACAGGTAACACCAACACCACCTACAGCTTCCATATTTGCATTAGCAAAGGCCCGGCAGTGACCTACATCCAGCACAACCACCACCTCAGTAGAAGTAGGTAGTGGTACTGCACAGAGTCAAATTCAACGCACACCCTCCAGTTCATCCGGCATTGGAAGAGGCACCTCCAGCAGGAGACAAAAGTTAAGCTCCCCAGTTTGGGACTTCTTTACGGTTAGCGAAAAGGAGGAGAACATTGCTATATGCTCCATTTGTAATACCTCTGTTAGTCGGGGTAAGCTTGGTACAAACTATGGTACCGGAGGCCAAATAACCCATCTGAAAAAACACCACTTGATCAACTGGGAGGACCACCTTCGCGGCATAAAAACTGCAACCATTGGTGTTGGTGGGGATAAACGAGTAGAAGATCCGATCACGGTGGAAGAGGAAGGACAGGGAGACATTCTCTCTGGTAGTGGTACACAAAGTAGCCCTGTCCCCAGCAGTGCAGTGGTAGCGCCCACATCCTCAGCAACATCTCAGTGGCACAAGAGTAAGAGTCAGCCTGAGACAGCAAGGAGTACCGCAATGAAAAAAAGTGTGTTGTTGAGCCTAACAGAAAGGAAAACCATGCAGCCTACCATAATCAGCATGTTTAGGGCGGAGGGGCAGTACGAACGCAACCACCCAATAGCACGTTTGTACAATGCGAAGCTGGCTAAAATGTTAGCACTGGACCTTCTCCCTTTTTCTTTTGTTGAAGGGGTGGGTTTTCTGGAATTTGTGACAGCCATCTGCCCAAAATGGCAGGTTTCCAGCCGCTACTATTTCACCAGAGTTGCTGTTCCAGCACTACATCACGACGTGCTGGAATTGCTTGGAAAAGCCTTGAAGCAGAGTGCTGTTCAGAGTATCCACCTGACAACAGACATGTGGACCAGTTGCCAAGCCACTGATTACATGTGCATCACTGCACACTGGATCTCTTTTGTGGGGGTTAGAGAAAAGATATCTGCTGGTGTTGACGCTGCTGAGATTTTTCATGCCACTCGCAAACATGCAACTGTAGCCATGTTTGCCATGGAGAAATCTCATACTGCTGCAAACATTTTGGATGAGTTTAACAGCAAGGTCATTGAGTGGCTGCGCCCAAGAGGGCTTAACATTGGTTTTGTTGCCACGGACAATGGCAGTAATGTAGTTAGGGCCATGAAAGATGGTGGCTATTTCAGGGTCCCGTGTTTGGCACACTGCATTAACATTGTTGTTCAAGACTTTCTGAAAAATGAATACAAAGTCAGCAACTTACTGGCCACCTGCAGAAGAATATGCACACATTTCAGCCATTCTTTTAAAGCCCGGAAGCAGCTGAGGGTCATTCAACGTGAGCATAAAATGCAAGTCAAAGCACTCATCCAGGAGGTGCCAACACGTTGGAACTCAACTTATTACATGCTTGATCGTCTGTTTGAGCAGTACATACCACTCAATGCTTATGTCATGCAAATATTAGGGGATCCTACTGTGAGAGGCATGACAGTTGAGATGGGCCAATGGGACCTCGTTAAATGCCTGACAGAGATGCTACTTCCTTTTGAGGTCTTCACACGTGAAGTCAGCAGGGAGGACTGTACTATGGGCCAAGCTATCCCATTGTTGCACATGCTAGAGCAACAGCTGAAGGAGGTGTCTGAAATGTACGCAGGTGTGGATGACAAACAAGACGCATATTATTTGGCGGACTCCTTAGCCGTTCGCTTATCTGAAAATACAAGGATTCAAAATAACATTGTGTCACATCAACATTACATTACTGCCACAATTTTGGATCCACGGTACAAAGTATTTCTGAACAGTAAGGCAGTAATTCCTTTTTCGGAAGTGGATGTTGCCAAGTACAAAACTTTGATAGCTGAGGAAGCCACTAAGTTCGAAAACGAACGGCTGGTAATTAGAGGCCCGCCACCCCAGGCCAGAACAAGTACTACAGGTCATCCAGAGTCAAGTTCTACTTCAGAGCCTGAGGGCAGTGCGTTTGCCTCCCAGCAGTCACCAACACCACCACTAACATCAACAACAGCAAGAACAGGATCATCAGCCACAGTACAATCGGCAACTGATTGGTTTCTACGGCATGGGTATGGTAAGTCCAGTGCTGATGCACAGGCAAAAGAGGCCAAGCAAATCGGAACTCCCCTGAGCATTGAGCGTACGGTCCAGGCCGATCTGGATGACACAACAGAGGTCTTCATGGATCGAAACCCATTGGTGTATTGGTATGGGAAAAGAAGCCAATGGACAGTGCTCAGCAGGCTGGCGATAAAGTATCTGGCTTCCCCTGTCGCAAATGTCTCTTCTGAGCGTGTTTTCAGTGCTGCTGGTGCCATTGTAACTGTGAAAAGGACCAGTCTCTCGCCCAAAAGCGTGGAGAGGTTAACCATGATCAAAATGAATCAGCACTTTATACCACCAGAGTACAAAATACCAGAATCACAGCAGGAAGAGGAGAGAGACTTAGGTGACGGAAGTACTGTGTTAGATGACCTACTTCTGATCGAACCACCAGAGTTTGAGGACGAGCTCCTCTTCCCTGACAACTAGGCTTTCAAATTGTTACTTTCTTCCTTCCTTTATTTGTGTGTGTCTCTGTCTTTCTGGTTCGAATCACAACAAATCCATCACCACCGTCTTCTCTTTTTATTTCCATATTGGAGTTGCACCTCTGTGCATTTAACTGTCCACTCCTCAGAGTCCTGCTCCATCTTCCTGACTCGTCCAAAATACATTTCCCTCAAGCCAGGCATTGGATGGAGAATAGTACAAGAAATGTTGCCTCTAACAGTCCCTCCAGGAGAAGTGGAACATGACAATAGCTATCCTCCTTTTGTTTCCGAGCCGAAACTCATCACTGTCAGAAGGCTACCGCCTCGGCAGTCATCAAAAGCTCATCAAAGTCAGAACAGAAGGTACTTGGCAGAGAAAGACAAGACTCTTCGAAGAAACTTGCTGACATGTCACATTTCTGCAAACTCAATTGACCAATGACCGCTACCCAGGCCGCGGCCCATCTCACAGCGCTGACCATGTGAACCAACTTCAACTGCGACAAAGTGCCACAGATGAATAAGAAAACCGAAACAGCGACTAACACTCAAAATGAATGTTGATTGTGGAGTAATAATGAGGCCACTGACTCGGTAAAAAAACACACATCTGTCAGAACTAGGCATCTGACAGCCAAAGAGAAGAGCAAGACAGGTAATGATGGCATGCGTTGGATGCAGACTCAGAGTGATTGCTGTTTTTTGTGTTGATGACGTTGTGCATGAAGTCGAACTGTACTAGTAATTAATTTACCAACTAAAAGTGACTCAAGTGACAGTCAATGTTTCCCTTCTTGTTGTTTAATAACCAAATTGTACTCCTACTACTGCAGGCCAATATCCGTTGCATTCTTTAATATGGAATATGGACTTACTCGGAGTCGTACTCGGTACACTACAGACTGAGTTGGAGTTGGACAACACGTACAACACCATGATGATGACCATACTATCTTCGCAGTCAGTCAGTTGGATCGGAGATGATTGATGGAATAACTCGGGGCATTTCCAATCAAGTGGCATAAAAGGTAAATAAGTCAACAACCACAGCAGACCTACATGTCTGTGTAGTGGTGGAGACGAGTAGTCACGACGAGTGTAGTAGTGGAGGTATGACTGACAGCTGTGTGTTGATTTAGTTACTTACTTTGGAAAATGCTATGTTGCTGTATATGTGTCCTCCTGTAACTGTTTCTGGTTAATGCTGTAAACAGACTTGTTGTTTAATAACAAAATTGTACTTCTACTGCAGGGCGATCCATTGGATATTTGAATATGGACTCTGGACTCACTCGGTACACTACAGACTGAGTTGGACACCATGATCATGATGACCACATACTATACTCTTCGCAGTCAGTCAGTACTTAGGATCGGAGATGATTGATGGAATAACTGCGTTTCATGAAGTGGCATAAAAGGTAAACACAAGTCAACAAGAACCAAAGCAGACCTACATGTCCGTTTAGTGGTGGAGTTGAGTGTAGTGGTATCTATGACTGACAGCGGTGCATTGATTTAGTCACTTAATTTTGAAAATGCTAGGTTGCTGTATATGTGCTTTGTCTGGCTCTGTCAAAATTTAAGCTAAATGGAGGTTTGGTCACGGCCCGGTGCCTTGGGCCTGCTCTGTCCTGTTGTTGTTGTAGCTTAAATAAATGCTGTAAACAGAGTAGACAAGATGTATCCATGCCGCCTCAGTCTGAAAGTGTTCTCTTCTCTTGTTGCACTCCACCGTAATTGATGCATTTTTTCTATTCATTGATTTTTCAATATCCCTTTTGTTTTTCCATTTACAGTACTTACAGGCCGGCTTTTACCCTGTGCTATACTTGGAAAAACAACGCACACTTACCTTACCAATGAATATACATCTGCCAGGCAGGCAGTGGCATCACCCAAGATTGATGGACGGAGCATCCATGGAAGGGAGGACCAAGAGGAATGCCGAGATGCAACTCCCCATTTTGACCAGGATAACACAGTAACAGTATCAACTTTCATCATCTTTTAAATAATTTGATTCATTTTTTGTCTTCAATCATTACTACCGTGTGTTGTTGTTATTATTAATTATGTTTGCTCTCCTCTTATAATTCATCCCTACAGCTATTTTAAAATTTTCTTTGCTATCTTTAAAAGTAAGCCCGGTACAACAGAACAGAACACAAACTGTATGTAATCCGGGTCTTTATGAGGGCAGACAGGCAAGGCAAATTGCATAATATTAATATACTGATGCCCTGTACTGTCTAATTGTCTAGTAGTAGTTAGTAAGTACTACTTATCATTAACCATCAAGTTATCATCAACATGCATGCATTTCCTTTTTCACCCTTAACAGATTTATGGATATGGTAGTCTACAAAGATTGTGTTTTGTTGTTTGTCCATGCGTACTGTTTTTCTTTGTCAAACCTTTCCCCAAACCCCCTTCACAACCATTCATCAAACCCTAACCCTCTTCCCCCGGGCTGTGTGATTTATTGAGGTGTGACTAAATTAAATGTACACCAATAATTGATCACACGCTTGCTGGGGCGGATGTGGCGAAAGCAACACTAATTCAATTTCAAGGCAGGGGTAGGATCTTCTTCTGCTTGCCCACCCATGATCAGTATATTTGCGAGGTAACTTTTTTTAACAAAGGAACCTAATCCATCATCATTAATTGCCGGCATCGATTGTCATCCTATTACACACAGCACTAAAGGTTACGCTTGTGTCGAGTGTAGGCCTAGTTGAGTGACTCGACACAACTACAGTTTGTAACTTGTTGTACTAGGCTATCCCCTCCACCATTATGTTTTATTTACTTCGCTCTACTACTCCTCCCAGAGTCTCTCTCAGGCGACTGACTGTCTCATTTTATTTTTTTGTAAATGCTACTGCCAGTGTCTACTACTACCACCACAACCATTCTCTTCGGAAACCCAACCTGCATCGTCATGCAGCCATCGCTGTGCCTAACTTAAACATCAATCACAGGTAAGAAAAGATGTTTGGGGGAGGTATAATAATGGACTAGGAGGAGAGACTGACAGTACTAGTAGGACAAGTCACTCAGTGAGGGGTACCGCATCTATCTGTTTGTGTCTTACAAAGTCAGCCAATTATTTAAATCAAACACAAAACATTAACCACATAGTATGTAAAGTATAAATATATAATTTAATCCACTAACAAAAATAAACTATGTAAAAAATCCCACAACAACACCTGACCCACCCCTCTCCCTAACCCCAACCAATGTCCAAAACGAAAAAGTCCAACAAATCAAATGTCCAATTGTCCATGCTGTCCATAAATAAAGGGAAAAAACCCCAACGCCCGATTCCCACCCACCAAAAGAACCTATAAAAAAGGGGCAATTAAACAGGGTCTTTAGCGGCGGGCTCTTCGGATGTCGATCTCCAGGACCTTGACCCTCTTCTTGAGCTCCTCTACCTCTTCCTCCAGTCGCGCATTCCGGAGGAGCATGCGGCGCGCATATGCCCTGCAGTTGCATCCACAGGGGGGGGCAGCAGTACTGCTGGATGTTGTTGGTGTGCGACGGCGGGCGGCTGCCTGACCGCTGCGCCATGCCACTGGAGGGGCCTGGCTGGGGTCCGGGGCATTGGAGGAGGCTGCAGCTGCTGCCGCCTCCTCCGCCAGAGCCACCAGCCGCCGGTACTCTGTGCAGATGGCCTCCAGCTTCCGGCGCCGGGCCATGGCTGCCAACTCCTTCCTCGTTGGTTTTGGAGGAGCTATATCAAGAAAGAAAAAAAGACTATTACCAATACTCTTAGCAAAACAGTAACACAAAATTAATTCAACACATAGTGGCATAGTAGCACTAGCAAGCACAGTACATAACATTTGTGGTATGTATCTGTCCTCCCACTTCCTCGGCCTCTAACATTTGTGGGAGTTTCAGGCATTATACTAGCACTATGGACTCCAGTACACAGTACACCAGTCTTCTTCTTCTCTCTAGTTTAGCGAAATTACATAACCTTGTTGTAGCCGGCATGCCAGCTCAGTCAGCTTGCGCCCAAGACAAACATACTCGAGTCATGACGCAGACTCACGTTAGTTTTTGTTTACTATTGTCTGCAGGTGGGGAAGCTCGTATTTTTCTATTACGGGTGGCACTGGCCATACTCTCTCTGTTACATCAAGGGCAAATGCTCAATTTCACTTACACCCTGCCCTGACTACTACAAAAAGGCAGATTATATATCTGATCCAATGATCATTGCTTATATATTGGACGACATGAGGTACTTTGTTTGGATTGATTGTGTAACCAACAGATAGGCCACCCCCCATGGCAGGCTGGCTGACACACTCGAAAATAAATTAACATGGTTAGGGAGTGGTCCTCGGAGTCGGAGGAAGGCGCTTGATAACTACATACATACACAATATATATATATGATGTACTTGCAAACTACTGTGAGTCAAGGGAGTATTCTGAAAATACAACTTATATTCCCCTCGGCTTTGCTACTGTGGCGCGGTTTCTTTTACATTCTCTTCAAACTAAGACTCTGGTCTGCATCCAGTGACAGTCTCCACCTATGCTATCAATGATGAATACATCCAGGCATCCATCCATTCAAAGTAAACGTCTATCATTCTTCTTAATCTCTCAACAAACCTTAGTTTGTTTCACCAACAACCACCAATGCGTCCTTCCTTGCTTGCTTTGGCTTTGAGTTTGACCCAAACACCGCTGACGATTCTTGCTATCCCATCCACCCATCCGGTGCCGCCCACCCAGGCAGGCATCTTTTCTTTCACCTACCACCCATCCTTCAACAACCCATGCATTTGATTCCTATCAGCCACCGACCTAAGCATGCTTCCAACGTATGTATCCTTCTCTGCCAGTCATATTACATCTCGCCCGTCCTTCCTCCTTCCACCCTTCTTTCCCTTTTTGTTCAACACATCCATCAAGGTCATCTGATCTGACTTTTAGTCTTCTCCATAAAACTTTCACAGCTGAGTTGGAGTCAGATAGAAGAGGCCATTGGTTACTCAACTCACGCTGGTAATGCTATTGCTAATGCTAAGTAAAGGGTGTCTTCTTCAACCGTTGTCTAATGTTCACTACAACTTCATACTTACTAAGTCTCAACAGTACAGTGAGTGTACACCCTTCCCGCTAGTGTAATGTCAATAAGTAAGGAATATAACTTACCACCGCCCGCCACTGCTGAATGCTCACCCCCTGTAGCTCCTGCAGGTGCCGCATCTCTTGCTCCCTCCGAAATAGCCGCATCGCCATCGCCGCTGGCCCCGGCACTGGTGGTCTGTAGTACGCCTAGAAAAAACATTACACATTTTTAGATGCCATATATACACCTCCCCCTATTTATTCTTTTTCACTAGCAAGATTGGAAAAAAAAGTTAATACATACATATACAACATACATCACTAGTCCAAATCGGGTACTAGAGTAGCGTAGACACTAGTAGTGTTATGGTCCCTAGGGTCATTCTAGTCTACTCTACTCTTTGCAAAGTTAGCCTGAGCCATGCAACCATTTTAGCTTCATGTCTTTTGCGCACGTGACGTTACCTCGCAGTTTGTTGTGTAAGACGCCTTTGAGGCCACATGAGCTCATACAGCTACTGTCTGAGCATTGCGTACAAGAGGTCGAAAAACAAGCCACTTTGTTATGGAGTTCTGGTCAGTCCGTATTGCTTAGCCATAACATGCTACATTTTTTGGCATGACTGAGAAATGCTTGCATTATACTATCTAACGCGCACCATTTTTCTCATAACAGGCGGAAGATTCCCTTCTACGAACCAGAGCTTTGCAGAGCTTATGATGTAACCAGTACTTCTACGTTCTAAGGTGAGGGGTCCCCCAGAATTCGCACAGAGATCTTTTGTCTTCGATGGACTTGTAACAATGTTTATTGTTGTAATCTTATGCATTTTGCTGTTGGAGCTGGCTCGTATAGTATACTGAATTGAATTGTAGAACAACGTACAGAGCTTGTTAGTTGAAAATAAACCTTTTGAACTTACACATAGACTCTGTGGTATTTGGTGTGTGGTGGACTTACACGAGTGAGTGAGCGAAAGGGTGTTATTATGTTCTGGGTTGTCTAATCATTGGGTATCTTCGGGGGGGTTCGGGGACCTAATGAGAGACTATAGCTAGTCGGTCAGGGGATTGTGGGTTCTGACTGAGGTGTGAGGAAGGTCCAACCTCCCATCACCAACATCCTATTTTCTTGTGCATAGTTCTGTATGTGGCTGTGCAGAATCCCCACAAAAGTAGAAGTATGTACTATACCCTATCAAAAATAGTCAAATATCTGGTTGGGCATTTTGTTGGTGGGAATTGTCGAAAAGCCTCAAGATTAAGAAGACTAGAAGAGGACAACCCAAAGGACTGGACTCAGTGGCTAGAGCTATTGGTGAATCTGAGTTTTATTTAAAACCTTTTAAATAAAGAGTGGCCAACTGGGCAAGCTTAGCTACAGACAGACTAATAGTAGTAGTACAGAGAGTCATAGCAGAGGCACTTAGAGGCAGGGATAACAAGAATTTAGAAACAGTCTAGATCGAAGAAGATTTGGAAAAAAATAGAATTAGGAAACAGAAATAATAGTTCGGAAAAAATAAGGTGCAGTAAAAGTTAGGGAAATATAATTATTAATATTAACCACTGGAGGACTTACTGGGGCCAGCAGCAGAGCCCTCGGTAGAGGAGCGGTCCTGGCCCTGGGAGGCATCTTGATCTTCTTGTCCCGCCGACTCTGACCCCGTCGTCTTGCCCCTGGGTGCTGATCATGTAAGATATAATACAGAAAGAGACAAACATTAATGATTGGTGTACTGTGAAACAAATAAAATATTTAAAAAAAAGCTCAAAAACATTTTAGGAAACAACAATTGCAATAAAATTGACCTATCTAATCAGATCGACTAGTAGTATTATTGCGGGATTCACGGACCGTCTACTTATTATTTATGAACACTAATCCAGTGTTCCATTCTGATTCCAGAATACTAACTAAGCCTAAGTAGTACCACCTGACCTAGCCCACATATTCCAGACGGGCCAATTGTTCACTAAGTCTGCATTTCAATTTTAGCCCTCAAAAATGCATAGATGGAGGACACATGCATAAATTTGTGCATACACCAAATTGTTGGTTGGTTGCGTCTGATGTTCTGCTAGTGACACTGCTAAGCCTTACCACTCACTAAACAAACTACAAAAGGTTCTACTAAGGACTGGGGTAAGCAGCACTCAGTGACAGAGGATGCGTCACGCAGACCTCTAAAAAATTACCAACTAATACTAACTAAACCTATCAATCCATCCACCACTATCTCTTCTTAGTGACAGGAGGACAAAGGAAGGACTAGAGTCTCTCTAGCAATAGCATTACCTAACTTAAGTTCTCTAAGTAAACTCTTACATAATCAGCCCAAGCGAGTGCAAAGTTGCAAACAAGTAAGAGTAGCGCCGCCGCCGCCGAGCACCTGTGTCCTATAATCACAGAAGATTTTGAAACGTAATTTACCTGCAATGTAAGCAGCAGTATTCTTGCTATTCGGAAAAAATTTATACACAATACTTATACTACTAGTATATTAGCTACTCACCAAGCCCCACGACCTCGACACCTAGCAGGTCCAGCAGGTCCTGCTCCCGGTCCAAGATGTCTGACCACTGGTGGGCCAGCTGGTTATGGGTGCGCCGGACCCCTGAGCAGCAAAACACTGCCCGGCGCACCTTCGCCCACCGGCGGTGACGCTCCTGGGTAGGGTACCCGGAGCCAGGCCTGCCGCCTGCTGCCAAGGTCAAGGGGAGGTGGCGCTGCACAAAAAAAACAAGGGCGGCCAACTCCGCCTTGCCGAAAAGCTCCCGGGCCTGCACCCCTGCAGGGTGCAGTCTGCCGCAAGGCAGACGGCTCTTGGGCTCAGGCGCCTTGCCCTTGGAGCCGGTAGTACCCTTAGGCATGGTTCTGGGGTGAGCGGGAGGCGGAAAAGAAAATTTAGAATGGAAAAATAAAGTTAGGGGAAGAAGTAGGAGCTTAAAGAAGGAAGTAATATAAAACAGTAGAAAAGTGAAAAAAACGCAGTAAAAGTAGAAATAAAATGCAAAATATAGACTTAGGGACAGAGAGGCATAGATAATAAATAAAAAAGATCAGAAAAACAGTGTAAAAACCTAAGGATTGCAAGGATAGAGGGAGGATAGAAAAGCAGGCCCCAGAACCATAGCATAGAGTGAAAAACAAGATGGCCGCGCCCATCGCGACCGCGTGGGTAAGTTCGCGCGATATTTCTCCCCGAGCACGCAAAAAGCATCGCGAACACGTAAGACGCGTTCCCGAACATGAAATGCGCATCGTGAACACGCTATACGCGACCCAGAACAGGAAATAAGGCATCGCGAACGGGCGGGACAAGTGAAAAACAAGATGGCTGCGCCCATAGGCGACCGCATGGGTAAGTTCGCGAGATACTATCCCCCGAGCACGCAAACAGCGTCCCGAACATGCAATACGCGTTCGCGAGCAAGAAAAACGCATCGCGAACGGGCGGGACAAGCAACTACACGCGCTCGCATAGCTCGCGTAGCGCTTTTGCAACTTCGCGTAGCCTCGCGTAGCGCAACTACGCAAACTACGCCCAGGGTTAGACTTGGGCCCCCTGAGCGACGCCGGGGAGTCGTATTTCTGTATGCCACATTTCCCGCGCCCGCCGGCGGGCGGGGATTCAGCACTGGGCTCTTTCCTCTTCACTCGCCGTTATTGGGGGAATCCTGGTTAGTTTCTTTTCCTCCGCTTAGCAATATGCTTAAATTCAGAGGGTCACCACGTCTGATCTGAGGTCGTAGTCGGAAAAAACGCACAAGCGTCGGGGGGAGCCGCCGGGGAAGGCCAGGCCCCAGCCGGAGCACGGGCCTGGCGTCCTGGCAGCGCGCATCCTCTTTCCCCGGATCGGATCTGGAGGAGGTTCGCCCTCCCCAGGAAGCCGGCCGCGAAGGTGGGCGCCCGAGGCACGTGCACGTGGGCAGCCGGTGGGACACCACAGACAGCCACGCGCGGCACGCAGCCAGGCGCCCCGGGACAGGCCCTTGGGCGGACCGGTCACCTACCCTCCACCCCTGCCGAGGCGGGGAAGCGGGGCTAGGCACGCCGGCGGCGTACGTCCACGGCAGGACCCGGTGAGGGACCCTGCCACAGGCGATCGGGTGGTCTGACCTTGTGGGGGGACGAAGGGAAGCAGAGATAACCCTGCGACAGCCCCAGCCGCGTCCCGGGGAAGCCCCGGGGCGATTGACGATTGAGCGACCCTCAGACAGGCGTAGCCCCGGGAGTAACCCGGGGCAACAAGGTGCGTTTGAAGTGTCGATGATCAATGTGTCCTGCAATTCACACTAATTCTTGCAGCTATCTGCGTTCTTCATCGACGCGCGAGCCGAGTGATCCACCGCCAAGAGTCACAGGCAACTTTTCGAAAACGTTCACCCACCTGCGGGTGCAGGAGAGGTGGGAGGAAGGCGACACCGTCCGTCCACCGCCCGCGCGGCAAGGCGGCCCGGGCGTCCTGTTCAAGTTTTCCCCTCTGGGAGCCAGACTGCACCGTTGGGAGGAAAAAAATGTTACCAGGCGCTTGGCCCAGGAGTCCCCCCCACCCACCCGCGGGCGAGGAAGGGGGCTCCCGGAGCAACGGGAGCAGGCAGCAGCCCCACCACCACGTCCCTCCCGGGGTAACCGGGAGGGACCGCGCGAGTCTTCAAACCCCTCGGCCTGGTCGCACGGGACCGGGTCAAACCGAGTACCTGGCAACGAGGGAGGGTCGCCCCACCTGCACGTCAGCCGTCTGTTGCCAGGCAGCCCCGAACAGTGCCGGCGGGTTGGTGCGAAGCCTACCCTTGCCCGGGTCGGAGGCGCTGGAAGGGGAGAGCCAGGCGGCTCCCCATCCCACACGCCTCCCACCGAGTGCAGCCGGGGGTCCCCTCGCAGGCCCTCGGCTCCTTCTCTTTCAGGCCCGCCCTGCTGCGCGAGAATGGCCGCTACTCATTTGCCCGAAGCCCGGACAGGCCGGGACTCGGGCAAGGGAGGGAGCAGGGCCTTTTTAGGGTGGGGGGGTGATCCCAGCCCAGGGAGGCACTGCCATTCGGTTTCCCCCCACCGCGGGGGTCGTGCCGGGTGAGCATGGGTTCTGTCTCGGGAGGGCCCACCGCTGTGCCCCTTCCAGAGAAAGGGACACGGTCCGGGGGCCGCACTTACTGGGAATTCCTCGTTCATGGGAAATAATTGCAATCCCCAATCCCTATCACGAACGGGGTTCAGCGGGTTACCCGCACCTGTCGGCGAAGGGTAGACACACGCTGATCCGTTCAGTGTAGCGCGCGTGCAGCCCCGGACATCTAAGGGCATCACAGACCTGTTATTGCTCGATCTCGTGTGGCTGAACACCACTTGTCCCTCTAAGAAGTTGGACGCCGACCGATGGGGGTCACGTAACTAGTTAGCATGGAGGAGTCTCGTTCGTTATCGGAATTAACCAGACAAATCGTTCCACCAACTAAGAACGGCCATGCACCACCACACACAGAATCGAGAAAGAGCTATCAATCTGTCAATCCCAGAGAGTCCGCCTCCCCACTCCAGTGAGTGCAACAGTAGGGAAAGTGTTGGATAGCGTAGGGGTAAAAATTACTATTCCCACTCCAGTGAGTGCAACAGTAGGGAAAGTGTTGGATAGCATAGGGGTTAAATTAACATACTTATTAATTAAATAATTTTTGTAAAATAAATAACATAATAATTAATTAACTAAAAAATTAATAATAAATACCAATATAATTAAATTAATATTTACTTAAATAACATTAAATTACTTCCCACCCTATTCCCCCATAAACACACAACCCTCTACACATAAAAAGAACACAATTAATTTAATTACCAATTAATCAATTAATAAACATTAATTACCAATTAATAATAAATTAACAATAAATTAATTAACAATAACAATAAATAAATAATAATAGAAAATTAATTATAATTAATATAATTATAAATTAATCAATTAATAAAAATTAATTACCAATTAATAATTAATTAACAATAAATTACCGATAACAATAAATAAATAAATATTAATTAATTAATTATAATTAAATTACTTCCCACCCTATTCCCCTATAAACCCACAACCCGCTACACATACAAATTAACATAATTAATTTAATTATCAATTAATCAATTATTAAAAATTAATTACCAATTAATAATTAATTAACAATAAATTAATTAACAATAATACATAAAAAAATAATTATAATTAATATAATGATAAATTAATCAATTAAAAAAAAAAATACCGATTAATAATTAACAATAAATTAATAATCAATAACAATAAATAAAAACATATTAATTAATTAATTAATTATAATTAAATTACTTCCCACCCTATTCCCCTATAAACCCACAACCCGCTCTGATACTAAAACGCAAGATTTACTTAAAAAAAATTACTAATTTCTAAACATTTAATACATATATTTAAAAATAATAAAAATACATTACAAAAAGTGTTAAACATACATATAAAATACATACTAAAGTACATAACACTAATATAAATATCGATATTATTAACAACGATATTTTTGCTAACGATATTACTTACTTCGATATTACTTACTTCGATATTACTTACTTCGATATAAAAAAAAACGATATTACTTACCTTAAGGTCGATATTCTGGTCACCGATATTCTTGACATCGATATTCTGTCCCTACGATATTAAAAACTCGATATTAGTGTAGGTCGATATAAAAAAATCGATATTTTGACTGTGCACCCCTCCGAGCTGGGGCCCGCGGACACCTTGACAAGCAGGCGAAGCGGGGCAGGCTTGCACGGGACCGACGGACCCCCGTCCCGGGCCCTTGGCGCAGCGGCAGGCAGGGGGCAGGGCCCAGGGCTGGAGCACCCGACCCGGGGCCCGGCGGGGCCCCTGGACCCAGCCGGGGCTCCCGGGCCCAGAGGCGCAGGGGAAGCCTCCCCGTGCCCGCGGGACCCCGTCCCGGGCACCCTGCCACGCAGCAGGACTGAGGACGGAGCCCGGGGTGGGGAGGCCGTCCTCCCCGGGGCCCCTGCTGGAGCTCCTGAACCCAGCCAAGCAGGGGGAGGCTCCCCGGGCACGACGGCACCCCGTCTCGGGCCTTTGGCAGAGCGGCAGGCTGGGGGAAGGGGGCCCAGGGCTGGAGCACCCGACCTGAGGCCCGGCGGGGCCCCTGGACCCAGCCGGGGCTCCCGGGCCCAGAGGCAAAGGGGAAGCATCCCCGGGCCCGCGGGACCCCGTCCCGGCAACCCTGCCACACGGCAGGACAGAGGACGGAGCCTGGGGTGGGGAGGGCACCCTCCACGGAGCCCTCAGGGGCCCCGGCCGGAGCTCCTGAACCCAGCCAAGCAGGGGGAGGCTCCCCGGGCACGAAGGAACCCAGTCTCGGGCCTTTGACAGAGCGGCAGGCAGGGGGATGGGGTCCAGGGCTGGAGCACCCGACCTGGGGCCCAGCGGGGCCCCTGGACCCAGCCGGGGCTCCCGGGCCCAGAGGCACAGGGGAAGCCTCCCCGGGCCCGCGGGACCCCGTTCCGGGCACCCTGCCACGCAGCAGGACTGAGGACGGAGCCCGGGGTGGGGAGGCCGCCCTCCCCGGGGCCCCTGCCGGAGCTCCTGAACCCAGCCAAGCAGGGGGAGGCTCCCCGGCCACGACGGCACCCCGTCTCAGGCCTTTGGCAGAGCGGCAGGCCGGGGGACGGGGCCCAGGGCTGGAGCCCCCGACCCGGGGCCCGGCGGGGCCCCTGGACCCAGCCAAGGCTCCCAGGCCCAAAGGCGCAGGGGAAGCCTCCCCGGGCCCGCGGGACCCCGTCCCGGGCACCCTGCCACGCAGCAGGACCGAGGACGGAGCCCGGGGTGGGGAGGCTGCCCTTCCCGGGGCCCTCAGGGGCCCCGGCCGGAGCTCCTGAACCAAGCCAAGCAGGGGGAGGCTCCCCGGGCACGAAGGAACCCAGTCTCGGGCCTTTGGCAGAGCGGCAGGCAGGGGGATGGGGTCCAGGGCTGGAGCACCCGACCTGGGGCCCAGCGGGGCCTCTGGACCCAGCCGGGGCTCCCGGGCCCAGAGGCAAAGGAGAAGCCTCCCCGGGCCCGCGGGACCCCGTCCCGGGCACCCTGCCACGCGGCAGGACCGAGCCCAGGGTGGGGAGGCCGCCCTCCTCAGAGCCCTCAGGGCCCCCGGCCAAAGCTCCTGAACCCAGCCAAGCAGGGGGAGGCTCCCCGGGCAGGACGGCACCCCGTCTCGGGACTTTGGCAGAGCGGCAGGCCGGGGGACGGGGCTCAGGGCTGGAGCACCCAACCCGGGGCCTGGCGAGGCCCCTGGACCCAGCCAAGGCTCCAGGGCCCTGAGGCGCTGGGGAAGCCTCCCCGAGCCCGCGGGACCCCATCCCTGGCACCCTGCCACGCGGCAGGACCGAGGACGGAGCCCAGAGTGGGGAGGCCGCCCTCCCCGGGGCCCCTAGAGCTCCTGAACCAAGCCAAGCAGGTGGAGGCTCCCTGGGCATGACGGAACCCCGTCTCGGGCCTTTGGCAGAGCGGCAGGCTGGGGGATGGGGCCCAGGACTGAAGCACCTGACCCGGGGCCCGGCGGGCCCCTGGACCCTGCCAGGGCTCCCGGGCCCAGAGGCGCAGGGGGAGCCTACCCGGGCCCACGGGACCCCGTCTCGGGCACCCAGCCACACGGCAGGACCGAGGACGGAGCCCGGGGTGGGGAGGCCGCCCTCCCCGGGGCTCCTGAACCAAGCCAAGCAGGTGGAGGCTCCCTGGGCACGACGGAACCCCGTCTCGGGCCTTTGGCAGAGCCGCAGGCCAGGGGACGGGGCCCAGGGCTGGAGCACCCGACCCGGGACCCTACGGGGCCCCTTGACCCAGCCGGGGCTCCCGGGCCCAGAGGCACAGGGGCAGCCTCCCCAGACCCGCGGGATCTATGATCTATCAAGCTAGGCTCATAAAATGTATTGAAGTATTGATACTATTGGATTGTTATTTATGGTGTATGTTTTTTCTATGTCTAGTGTCAATTTATAGTAATTAATTTTGAAAAAGAAAAAAGAAAAAATATTTTTATAAATAATAAATACAGTTCTATGAACTCATTTTGGTTCCAGAAGATATTTTGGGGATATGTCTGATGTATGAGCCTTATTGGCCAGTTGTATAAATGATCTAGGTTGGTTTAGAGGTGTTTCACAGTTTCTTAATATCATGTTTGGTATCAAACATGTTGGAATCACACCCCCACACCGTAAATGGTGTGGGAGGTATGATTCGATTCCAAGCATTGGAAGAGCCCTCCGTTAGGCTCTCAGTGTTCCCGGTACCAGCCTTCTTGACCAGGACAGTACAAAATGGTTGCTGCCGACCAGAGGCACGATTCTGCCCTCCTGCTGCTGAGCCAAGCTCGAGCAGGGGAAGGCAGAACAATAGGCATCCTGACACAGGGAGGTGTGACCACCTCCCAGACAGGATTTAGTGTATTGGGGTGGGGTGGGTGTGCTTGCCAGCGCCACTCAGTCTGCATGAGGGGCACATTTCGTGTCCCTGTGCATAGTCCAGTTCAAACCAGTCCTGGAAGTCACTGGCGCAAAACTGGACAAAGGACATGGGAGTAACCTCCCCCCTGTCCAGACCCTCCCCTGGGAGGGTCCCCTGAATCTTCCCAACCCTTTCCCTAGGGTACTTAAGGGCTTACCTGGGTGTAGGTCCCTAGATTCGTCGTGGGATAAGATGCAGATCAGACACCACTTCTTTTTCTACCGTCTGGGCACTCTGGACTTTGCTGGACTTCGTTTGGACCTGACTTCATCTCCCTTCCAGTCTGCTGCATCGTCTGTGCCTGTGCATCATACAGGAACCTTCCAAGGCCTGTGAAGCATCAAAGACACTTGAAGGAATCTCCCTTGGCGTGAAGGAGTCACTCCTCTGCATTCGCAGGCACCGCAACTAAGTCAACCGGTCTGCTGATCCTGAGTTCCTCCAGACTCCTTAAGGTTCTGCAACACAGGTGGTAGTATTCCACAGCTCCCGAGGCCTGCCCTGCCCTCTCACTAAGTTTGAGGCCAATATCCCTCGTGGGGGTTACAATAAACGAACCCCTGTGCACCGCGTCTACTTGCAGTTGCAAAGGCTTGTTGGCTTCCTGCCAAGAAGATCTTCGGGCTCCAAGTAGTCCCAACCTCGAACACCTCCAGTGACCAGAATCTTCAGCCACACCACATTGTGTGCATCATGGCCTGCATCTTTTGGTGAGCTGCTTGAGGTCCTCTCGAGACTCCAGTGCCTCCGGCCTGTGGGTCCACTTGAGGGTCACACTTGTCTCTTTTGAGCACCCTGGATTGCTCGGGGCCTGCCCTGACTCCCCTGCTTGTGGTGAGTCCCCTGGACCTTGCTGGTCCTGATGTTGCTCCTTCTTCACTTCCTGTATGGGTTGCATTTGCCAAGGCTTTGTTGGTGATCCCGCCGGACACCGACCACTCAGCACTCAACATCCTTTGTGGGACAGCTCGTGCATGGCTCCTGGTCCTCCTCAGCCTCGCCTGGTCCTCACAGCTGCAGAGTCAAGGTCATCGTCACCCATCCTCCAACACCCGACATCGGAGGGCATTCGTCTTCCAAGTTGCCTGGTCACTCCTGAGTGACATAGACTCTGTCCCCTCTGCTTGCAGGTACCTCTCATCTAGAATTCACCTTCGGATTCAACCGGGCACTTTCTCCATCTGCAACAGCAACACTTTCCTAAAGTCCTCCATTGGGTTAGACGGGGGTTTCCGACACCACTTCAGACGTATGCACCCGGCTTCCCTGGTATAGGTAACGTGGGTACTAGGATATCCACGGGTGGGGTGGCTCTCCAACCTTCTGTCTTCCACGGGTTTTTTTCAGGGTCCACTGGGAAGGGTCCTTAATCTTTAAAAATCCAACCGCGACTTACACATAGAGTTTATGGAGCACCCGGTCGTGTTCCCACACTGCACCCGCTCTTAGTGGGGTCCCTATCTACTCACCTTGGGTGGTTCCTTGGTTCCCCAGCACTTCTACGTCCTCTCGACATTGTCTTGACCCAAGTCGCGGTTCTTATACCACTTTCTTAGTATATGGTTTGGTCCCCCTGGGGTCCACTGTGTATTACGTGCTATTTACTGTGTTTCTTTGCTAAAGTATTGTGTGCATTATGTTTATCTCCATGTAGGAGATATTTGAACGTACTAGAGAGTATTATATAATAAATACATATTTTTATAAATACTTGGTGTGGTTCTTTACACTTAATCTATACTATAAGATTGCATTCTGGTAAAACAAGCTGCTTTACACTCCTTCTGGACTAAGCCTGAGGCTTCTCTCCACAGCTACCACTTAGAGAGCTTTCTAAGGTTGTCTAAGACCTCTTAAATCACCATAAGGGTTGTCTGGACTGGTGCAAGGTGCCCACTTACATAAGTGGACATCATATACCAGGCCAGCTTCTCAAACTTGGATACAGACCGTTGTTGCCTGCTCATTCTCCTTGACTTAGCAGAAGCCTTCGATACAGTCAACCACAAGCTCCTCCTAGACTCCCTCCAAAAAAAGATCGGTGCGGAGGGGGTGGTGTTACGCTGGTTCACATCCTTCCTACACAACCACTCTCAACAAATAAAAATAAGCAACCAGACCTCTGAGACAACTGCAATAAACCAGGGTGTCCCGCAAGGCTCCGTCCTCTTGCCCACTCTGTTTAATATCTACATGGAACCCCTCACCATCATCCTCAACGATGCAAACATCCCCTTCCATCTATACGCAGATGACACCCAGCTATACATGGAAATATTCTCACTAGAAAACATACACTGACTAAACTCCACCCTCAAAGAAGTCCAACACTGGCTATCTCGTAACCACCTAAAACTCAACCAAGACAAGACCAAAATTCTCCTGATATCAAAATCAGAAGTGTCACCCCAAATGCAAGATTTGATAAACTCCATAGATGCTCTTAACTGCAATCTAACCCCAGCTAGCTCCGTCAGATCTCTAGGAATCACACTGGACTCCAAACTGTCCATGAAAAACCACATCAAGAACAATGCGAAGAGTGCCTTTTACAACCTGAAACTGCTAAACAAAATCAAACCCTACCTACGACTCAATGATCTCAAGTCTGCCACGCAAGCTCTAGTGCTGTCTAGATTAGATACGGGAATGCCACCCTAACAGGAGCTGCTGACTCCCACCTTGCTCCCGTCAGAACCACTCTCAATGCAGCAGCCAGAATGGTCACAGGATTCAAAAAATATGACCACATCTCCTCTGCCCTGAAAGAACTGAAATGGCTCCAGATGGAAGCCCAATGCAGCTTCAGAACTGTTTGTCTCACTCACAAAGCCCTCCACACAGGAAAACCTGCCTATCTTGCCTCAAAACTCAAAAAAGCAGGTCAGATAAGAAACCGAAGAAGCTCAAGCACCCTGCTCCTCATTCCACCCAAAGTCCATAAACAAGAAACTCTGGCACGCTATTTCTTGAGCAATGCCCCAAAAATCTGGAACTCCATACCAACACACATCAGGACAAACCCCTCCTTCTTGAGCTTGAAGAGACAGCTAAATGATCTCCTTCTCAACATACACCTCAACTAGGGGATCATCAATTGCCCAACGTGGACAGGCTCTACATCCCATGCTCTCTTATACCTCGCCCGAGCTACTTTTCTCCCTCTGCGCTCAACCAATGATTTGACTGAACTCAAATCAGCTGTTCTGATTTTAATTTTAATTTAGTGTAAACTGAGAGTGTGAGCTTTAAAGCGCTCTGATACCCTTGAGTCTTGCTAGCACTATATAAAACTATTAAATAATAAAAATAATAATAATAATAATATGCTTGTGTAAACCATATACTGATGCCCAGATTTACTTGCAAATGGATTTCCCACATAGCCCCCTGACTGTACCCATACACCTATCTGAAATGCAGACTTGTATGATAAAGATGTTATGTTAGGGAAACTTATAGAGCGCACGTACACCCAAGAGGTTTCTTGGCGCTGTGACAACCAGGAGGGAAAGGAGCGAGGTCTCATGCTAATTAAA
This sequence comes from Calotriton arnoldi, assembly GCA_963921515.1. NCBI lineage: Eukaryota > Metazoa > Chordata > Amphibia > Caudata > Salamandridae > Calotriton > Calotriton arnoldi. The sequence continues at coordinate 162,807 of CAWUFW010000995.1, read as the reverse complement.
AGCTTGCTTACACAGTCAGGCCTTCCAAAGCTTCCTGAACCCCAGGACGTTATGTTCCAGCCTGACCGAGGAAGGGATAGAGTTCCATAAGATGGGGGCCGGGACAGAGAAACTCCTACCTACTGCTCTCTGTCGCTTGAATTGAGGGATCCTCAACTGGTTGGCAAGAGAGGATCCGAGTGCTTGGCTAGGAACATATCTCTTTATTTTGCTTGCTACGTAGGCTTGAGCCTGGTCATGAATGGATTTGTAAAAAATACAAGCCATTTTAAAAGGAGTTTTGTGTTTGACTGGGAGCCATAGAAGATTCAATAAGGCAGGAGAAATATGTGCATGTCTACGCAATTTACTCATTATCCTCACTGCTGTATTTTGAATGATTTGTAGTTGGTGTAAAGAAGTTGCAGGAAGATCCAAATACAGGGAGTTTGCATAGTCCAAGTTGGACACAATTACTGCCGCAATAGTCACTTTCAAAGGTCCAGGAGACAGAAGAGGAGTGACCTTTCCAATTTATTTCAATAGGCCAAAGCACTTTGCTATGACTGCCTTGATCTGGGGGATCATGGACCATTGATTGTCTACCAGGACACCCAGACTCTCGGCAGAGGCCGCTGGGACAGGAGAAGGCCAACTGGTGTTGGCCCAAAGATCAGTCTTCTGATTGAGAATAGCCACCTCAGTCTTATCAGTGTTTAACTTCAGGGGGTTAGTGTCCATCCAGTTCCAAATCAACTTCAGAAGATAATGCTTAGCCCTGGTGGACCACACAGAAGACATGAGTCGTAGAAGAAGAAAGCGGGCCAGACTACACTTCCTGCGTGTGGCCTCCTAAGGAGGAGGATCTCCAGCCCAGAACCTGACCTGATAGACCGGTCCCCTTCAGATGATTCAGCAGAATCAATTAGTCGACAGTATCAAGGTGGCTGATCGATCTAGGAGAAGTAGCGGACACATGTCCTGAATTCAACTCCCATAGTAGATCATCAAGGACAGAAAGCATCACCGATGCTTTACTGTGGGCTGGGCGGAAACCAGCCTTCAATGGATAAAGCAATGGAACTACGAAGCTATGGATGAAGCAATGGATGAATGGATGAAGCTAAAACTGAACAAGTTTCTTGATGCTAACTAATCTGTGAACTTGCTCCTGAATAGACAGAATAGTGGAGCAAAATGGGCATCACACAAAAGGTCATCTCTTCCGCTAAGCCCTTAAACATTACCCTAGACTCAAAACTCAACCTGGGCTCTCACATAGAAGCCCTTGCTAAAGGAGCCAACCATCATCTACAAACTATTTGGAACATCAAACGTTTCCTGTCAAAAGCTGATTTGAAGAACTAGTCCAAGCCATGGTAATATGGTTGGCTGAGTACAGTAATTCCCTATTCACCGACCTCCCAAAAAACGATTTTGCACCCTTAAAACAGTCTTACCCTCTGCTGCTCAACTCATCTCTAGAACAAAGATATTTGATCCCATCACTCCAGTGTTGGTGTCACTTAACTGCCAACCTATCAAAACTTTCAGCACACAAACAAATGCATGTATCACCTTCACTGAACTACATATGGGAACCCCAAGCTGCCTGTACGTATGTGGTATGCATATATGTGGTATTTCTACAGCATGAACAGAGTCAAAAGGCAGCTGAGCGCTGTATAGTTTCAAAGACAAACATAAAGTCTAAGAGTGATAACGGAGGTTCTGTTTTGTGAAATCTTACTGCATTGTAGTGTTCTTTAAACAGGTGCATCTTTACCTCTTTCCTAAATTGGAGCAGCGTTGGGTCCTGATGGATATGAGGATACTGTTCCAGATCCTGGGTCCATAGATGGAAAAGGCCTGCTCCCTTGCTTTTTAAATTTGTTTACACTGAGGTATTTGCCCTGCTACTTGCGAAACCCTGAAAGTAATGCTGGCTTAGAAACTATCTTTAGCATGAGGAAGCAAAGACCTAAGGCAAGGCTTCTGCAAGATCTGGCCTTCCCAAATGTCAAATAGTTGCACCATGAAACATACTTTCTCTGACAATGCTCATAAGATCTGGAATACCCTTCCAACAAATGTCCACATGGCATGCCATATAACAGCTGTTGATGTCTATGCTGCATGATGGTTGGGAAATAGATGATCCAAAGTGAGAAAAGGTCCTACAGCTTGATATGTTAACAGTAATGTATATTTTTAGGTCTTGCCTACAGACCGCTTTTAGCAGTCTGTTGTCAAAGAACTATTGTGGATAGAACCAATATTTAAAGTGGGCTTTAGAAGAGCCCATTGCTTATAATTGGTTAGGTTTCTTGTCAATCTCATTTGCTTGCTTCATATTTGATGGCTTTACTTCCTCTTCTTGGAGCGAAGCTTATTTACCATCTTTTTGATTGGATGTCTTATATCCTCCACTTCTGACATACAGGAACTTCATTTTTCTTTTTCTTTAAGCACTCTATGCAAGTGCACATGTTTTGTTGCTCTCTCCCTCGTGTGGTTCCCCACCCAAATCACCATGTGCTCTTTGTTTTGCTCCCACCTCTCTGTCTGTTGCCAACAAATTGGCCTACTAGATACTCCTCGCCCTGTCTAAGGCTATCAGAATTAGCTGTGCTTGATCTTCCAATAACTTCTGTAGGACCTTTGACAGAAGTAGAATTGGTGGAAATGCAACTGAACCAGAAGATATTCCCCAGGAAACCATACATAGGAAAATGTTCCCACACACAACTTGGGATGCCTCTTGTTCTGTGCTGGGGTGCAAAGATCCATGTACCAACATAGGAACATACCGTCATACAAATCTGGAGCAGATCATATCCATCACTTCAGGGAGTAGCTCCCACTCAAGGTTCTCCAAGGAGAGGTGACTCAGAGCATCTGCACTAACACTGAGGGTGAGCCTGCAAAGTGTGCCCCCACTGGAAAATTGCTTCCCTTCAAGGCGTAAGGAGTGACGCAGTGTAGTGGGAATCGGCCTCAAAATGCATTGCAGGAGTTGCGTCGTGCTTGCGGCACGACTCCAGCAATGCGTGACTTTTGCCCCAACAGATGCGTCAGAATTTCTGACGCATCTGTCAATCCTTGCGCCATGGTGCGCCATATTGTAAATACGGCGCATCCATGGTGGCGCAAGGGTTTCTCAGGGTGGCGCAGGGAAAGTGACGCATCACTACAGATGTGTCACTTTCTTGTAAATCTGCCCCTTAATTTTTATGCTGCAGACACATAGATTCAAGCCTCCGTGGGTCCACATTGAATGGCAGATCCTGAACATGCACACAGACTTAGGGGCCGATTCCGATTCGGGCCGGAAATCTCTCCGACCGAGCCGGACCCGGAGAGATTTCCGACCGAATCGGACTCTGGCAGTCCGACCGAACGAGTACGATGCGCACGCATGCAATCGGACTCGAGTCGGTCGGACTCCCATTGAAGTCAATGGGAGCCGGACGTACAACGCGTACGCGGGCTCCCATTGACTCAATGGGTGCGAGGCGAACAAGGGCGCCCCCTACAGCGGGTACGCCTCGAAGCGACTCACGGCGTACATGCACAGGTAGGGGGACCCATGGGTCCCCCTGTGTGCGACTCACGCGGCTACGCGTACAGGGGGGTCCGACACGGACCCCCAAAGTCCGGCTCCGACAGCTCCATCGAGCCGGACGGCGTGAGTCGGTTGGACTGCTCGAGGCGCGCATCGTACTTGCCCGGCCGGGGAACGTCTCCATTGCGCGATGCGAGTCGTGTCCGTGCGAGTCGGTCGGAGCGCTTCGGACCCGCGAACAAGTCGGTCGGCGATTTCGCGTGCGCTCGCATCGTACTCGCTCGGCCGGACGCACGTACGAATCGGTCGGGAAAGAGGGCTCCGAATCTGATCCGGTTAAGCCGAATCCGATTCGGTGCCCTACCGGCCGAGATCGGAATCGGCCCCTTAATATCCTACTACATGTCCTATCCGGCTAGAAAGGACATTTTCAACACTATCGTAACTACTTCTGCCATTGCCTGGAATTGGGCCCACAAATTGTTACACCTTCATGATCATTTCGATTTAAAGGCCCCTATATGGCACAAAGCTGCTATCAAAATTGGGGGGCATGAGATCAGCTGGTCGCAACGTAAAAGATGTAACATATAACACATAGCACACATGGAAAACGTTCAATGACCTTCAAAGACAGGGGAGGCTCCCCCGTTTGAGCGGGGGAGCGTAGCCCCACTTAAAAAGCCCCCAAAGCCCCAGAGATTAAAAATAAAGTGATAATTAATTACCATTTTATTTTTCATCCCCCGTCCTGAGCCAAGCATCAGGACGAAGGCGGGGCCACTGGTAAGTGACAGCAGCAGGGTGGAGGGTGAGCTGGTATTGTACTGTTTAAAGTGAGCATGTCTTTTTGGCCGGCTGTCTTGCAATAGCCAGCCACACATCCGCCCTTTAAACATCTCTAACCCAGCTGTCTTAAGACAGCTGGGTTAGAGCAAGTGAAAGCCTCCAGAGTGCTGTGGAGCGCCGAGTGAGGCTGCTCCAACCAATCCTAGCACCACTCTCATGCTGGTGAGAGCAGCGCCAGGGTTGGCCAAGGGAGTTCCAGCATCCGGTTCCTGTGTCGGCGAAAGAAGAGGTCCGGAGCGAGGACGTCGCCGAGTTCGGTAAATTTTATTTTATTTTTTATATTATTTTACACACATGCCCCCCCCATATAAGCCAGCCGCCACTGCAAAGAGAAAAGAGACTATGGACTTCCAACCAATTGCGGCACTATCAGCAGTTGATACACACACTTAAAGCCCAGCTAGGCACCATCTTTCCTCCACTCCCTAAATCACCATTCGTCTACTATCTTCACACATGGAAAAACTTCAAAGGACAATAGCTGGCCTATAAGCCACCATGTTAGACCCGCCCTTTTCCCTACACACCTCAAACGCCCTGAAACATTGGTGGACAGACCAACTTCACACACAATTTCAAGACTACAACTGGGAATTCGTTCTGATAGACTAGAGCAGGGTGTTGAAGGAGTCTAGGGTAAAATACAGTTACTACAAGGTTCTGCAAACAGGGCTGGCTTTAGGGCTGTGCGACCAGTGCGGTCGCACTGGACGCTGACCTGTGGAGGGGGCGCTGACCTCAGGGGTGGTGTTGTGTTTAGTAATAACTTATTATTGGAGAGATCAGGGGCACTTACGCCCAGTGGTAGTAAGAGAATCCGGGGAGGCAGTCATGAGGTGTGGGGGAGCCAAAAATTATTGTCGCACCGGGCGCCACCAGTGCTAAAGCCAGCCCTGTCTGCAGATGTGGCACTGGTCACTGGAACGGTTGCCTCACTCTTGTTGCTGGCCCTCACTCTGGTTGTTGGCTCTCACTCTTGTTGCTAACCCTCACTCTTGTTGCTGGCCCTCACTCTTGTTGCTGGCCCTCACTCTTGTTGGTGGCCCTCACTCTTGTTGCTAACCCTCCCTCTTGTTGCTGGCCCTCACTCTTGTTGCTGGCCCTCACTCTTGTTGCTGGTCCTCACTCTAGTTGTTGGCCCTCACTCTTGTAGCTGGGCTTACTCTTGTTGCTGGCCCTCACTCTTGTTGATAACCCTCACTCTTGTTGCTGGCCCTCACCCTTGTTGCTAGCCCTCACTCTTGTTGCTAACCCTCACTCTTGTTGCTGGCCCTCACTCTTGTTGATAACCCTCACTCTTGTTGCTGGCCCTCACTCTTGTTGCTAGCCCTCACTCGTGTTGCTGGCCTCACTCTTGTTGTTAACCCTCACTCTTGTTGCTGGCCCTCACTCTTGTTGCTGGCCCTCACTCTTGTTGCTAGCCCTCACTCTTGTTGCTGGCCCTCACTCTTGTTGTTGGCCCTCACTCTTGTTGCTGGCACTCACTCTTGTTGCTGGCCCTCACTCTTGTTGCTGGCCCTCACTCTTGTTGCTAGCCCTCACTCGTGTTGCTAGCCCTCACTCTTGTTGCTGGGCCTCACTCTTGTTGCTGGCCCTCACTCTTGTTGCTGGTCCTCACTCTAGTTGTTGGCCCTCACTCTTGTAGCTGGACTCACTCTTGTTGCTGGCCCTCATGTTATGTTGGTAATTATGCTATTGGCACGGACCCTGGATTCTCTTGATGTTCTAGAGCCTTGGGTCCGTGCCGTGCTGTCTTCATGGGCAGTTGGAAGTTGGTACAGACGGAGCTGGATGTTTACTGGTGATGCTGCACTTATACGAATAAACTACTGTTTTCTACTTATTCGGACTACGAGTATTACATAACAATTTTGGCGACGACCTGGGATTTGGCGGCACCACCACACGGATCTACGTGTGCATCTTCTGGATTTTTTTTCTTTTTCTTTTCATCTTCACTGATACAAAAAGGATAAAGAAGGGTAACTTATTCTTATTCTGCTCAAGGACCCTGCCTGGAATTTATCTCATCGCTTCAGTCTTCCTCCTTATTGGATTTCTTCTGGATTTTCGGATTTGCATTTTTCAAAAACTATTGCTCTTTGGACTCACCGTTGCCGTTTGGATTCCTGTTGAGGAAGATTCCTTTCGCCCACTGGATTCCAGGTGACGGCATCCTTCCAGAAAATCCTCTGTCCTCGAAGAGTTCTGAGTGACTACGTCCTCTGAACTCCCACGTCTCTGTGGTTATGGGCATTTCCGCCCCTACGTTCTACAGTTTTTCAACGTCTCGATGGTTACGGGCATCTCTGCCCCTACGTTGCTTTGCGCTTGACGTAATCGCGCACGCTACGTGCCGCCATTTTAAGTTTCATGTCATTGCTTAGCAACCACCGCAGTTACAAGTCGGAGGTTTCAACTCGTCACATTTTTTTTTTTTTTTTTAATTATTATTGTTGTTCCGCTTTACTAACTTGACTGAACATTCATCATTACTACTGGTGAGCCTTACTTTTTAGTTCTTTGTTTCTCTTTCTCCACGCCATTTGAAAAAAAACTAAAAGGGTGAAGTTTGGAGGCTATTTTCCACTCAATTTACATAGCGAACAATTCCCTTTTTTTTTTATTGACTTTTGCATGTTTCACCATTCGACATGTCTACACAGAACTACAGTTTAGCCCCTCCTCAATGTTTCTGGCCTGCTGGTGGCACTCCCTGCATGCAATGGCCAGAATGGAAGGCATATTTTCTTAACTATATTGACACTTTGGATGTTAAGGGAAAAATGTCTCCGGCAGAAAAGAAAGGAATCTTTCTACATTCAGTTGGTCCTGAAGGCCTCAAGGCTTACAACCAAATGACTAAAGTTGGTGGTGGTAGCGGCCAAAATGTTTTTACTGCTGCAATTAATGATTTTGATCGTTATTTTTCTCCAAAGGTGTGCATTGGCATTCTTAGATACAAATGTTTTCAGAGAAAGCGAAATACAGATGAGTCAGTGGATAGTTACGTCTCTGCCTTAAGAACACTTTCTCTTGATTGCCAATTTGGGGGGTTACAAGAAGATTTCATTAGAGACCAAGTGGTCATGCATGTAAAAGATACTTCTATTCAAGATAGAGTGTGGGTTAATGGCGATTCCAAGCTTGAGGATATCTTAGCTATAGTAAGAAAGGCAGAAATGTCTTGTAGAAGTGCAAAAGAAGTTAAAGTAGATGATAATAGCAAAACTAGCAACATAGTAGCCAAAGTGGAAAGTACAGGAACCAAAGTTAATTTTAAAAAACAAATAACTACAAAGGAATGTAGTAATGTCTCTGATAAAAATAAACTCAGGTGTTATAGGTGTGACAGTAGCTTACATTTAGCAAATAACAAAAGTTGTCCTGCCATTAAACAAAAAATTTCTGTTTATGGTGTTATAGGACATTTGGCTAAAGTGTGCAGGAAACGCAAAAATAAGAAAGTAAAATGTGTGGAAGAAGGTGAGTCGGGTGAGAGTGATTGTGACACTAAAGACAGGGATTTTTAAGCTCATACATGTTAAATATTAGAGATGACCCTTCTGTAATTTTGAACATTGATAATAATGCTGTTAAAAAGAAACCTATTTGCGACATGATGATTGGTGGAGTGGAGATACAAATCTACGCTGATTCTGGGTCTCCCTATTCCATAATAAATGAAAATGTATGGAAGTCCAAATTCGTAGACAAACTTGGATCCAAACTAGATCCTTGTGACATTAATCCTGAAGGATATTCAGGAGAGAGGATTGAGATTATTGGTTTTCGTTTGCTTGTCTTTAAGTTTAAAGACCGTGAGTGTGTAGCTAAATTGTACATATCCAAACATGGACCTTCTGTTCTTGGATGGCTTGACATCATTCTCAATCCCAACAGCCCTGGCCCCGTCATGGTTATTGGAGAACCTAATAAATGTAGTAATAATATGTTAAATAAATTTCCTGAAGTATTCAGGGATAGTATTGAAGAGTTAATTAATTTTAAACACAGGATTGTCTTAAAGGACAATGCTTGTCCTAAAATATACAAAGCTAGAAATATCCCCATTATGGTAAGAAAGGAGGTAGAAAAAGAGCTTAATAAACTTGTGGAGAGTAACATTATAGAGAAGATTGAATCTTCTGAATGGGTTTCTCCCATTGTAGTTGCTAGACGAGCTAATGGTAATATCAGATTATGTATTGATCTGCGCCATCTTAACAATAACATTGTGGTCGATCAAGTCCCTTTACCTCGTATTACTGAAATGTTGGCCTTGGTTGGTAAAGCTAAATTCTTTTCTTGTATAGACTTATCAGCTGCCTATCATCAGATCGTTTTACATAATGATTGTAAGAAATACACTGCATTTATCACACCATTTGGATGCTTTCAATTTAAGAGAATGCCTTTTGGCCTTGCGTCAGCTGCTGCTGTTTTTCAGCGCATTATGCACAACATTTTTGGTGATTGTAAAAATGCAGTGTGTTTCCAAGATGATATTCTTGTTTTTGGCAACAACAAGACTATTCATGACTAGGCATTAGATGTAGTTCTCAGCAGACTGTCTGCTAACGGTTTAACAGTTAAGCATGCTAAATGTAAATTTGGTGTTAATTCTGTAACGTATCTTGGCCATGTGCTTTGTGAAGATGGCATTAAACCCAAACCTGACCTTGTAGAGGCAATTCGTCTGGCACCCTCTCCAAATTCTAAAGATGATATAAGGTCATTTCTGGGTTTAACGGAGTTTTACTCCAAATACATACAAAGTTTTTCTTGTAGGGTTTTTAACATTAGACAGTTATTGAAGAACAAAAGTAAATTTATATGGGATGCTGAATGTGAAAAGGAATTCAAGGATGTCAAGTCAGCCATTGGTAATGCTATTGCACTTAATAGTTTTGATCCACAGCTTTCTTGCATCATTACTACAGATGCCAGTTCGAAAGGATTGGGAGCTGTTTTAGCACAAAGAATAGAAAATGGTGGTGAAGCCATAATTGCTTATGCTTCAAGGGCCTTATCCCCGTCTGAGGAGAAATATTCCACAATTGAAAGGGAAACTTTAGCCTGTGTGTGGGCCCTAAAACATTTTTGAGTGTTTGTTTGAGGAAAGGAGTGTGAAATTAGAAGTGACCATAAAGCTTTGGTGCGTTTACTCTCTACCAATGGAATGATCAAAGCTTCTGCTAGAATTGCACGAATGTCCATGAGGTTGCAAGACTTCATTTATAGAATTGTTTATGTCCCTGGCAAAGACAATGTGACCGCTGATTTCTTATCCAGACTTCCTTTACCCCTCAAAGAGTGTGTTCAGAATTCATGGGATGATTTTCAAATCGCTTTAGTGCATGATGAAGGTGTTTTGCCCATTAAGAGTGAGAATTGGTGCGCTGAGTATTTAAAAGATGGGACTTTACAGGAAGTTCAAAAGTGCATTATTAGGGGTTGGCCTTCCAAGAAAAATCTTACTCCAGAACTTAGGAATTTTTGGGAGGTGAGAAACGAATTATCTTTTACTGAGGGTACCATTTGGAGGGGTGATAAAGCTGTACCTCCCACTGGCATGAGACACATCATTGTTCTACATGGCCATGAAGGTCATAATGGTATTGTCAGAACTAAGCAATCAGTCAAAAAAACGTTTTGGTGGCCAGGTTTAGATATTTTTGTTGAATGTATCGTTAGAGATTGTGTCAGTTGTGCTAACTCGGATAAATCTTTCAAAACTTTGAAACCCAATATGGGGGAACATTATGTTCCCACTGGTCCTTGGGAAACCATTGCCATGGATATCATGGGTCCCATTGGTCCTTTGAGTAAATATATTGTGGCAGCCATAAATGTATTTTCTAAGTGGCCCGTCATAAAAGTGGTTGAAAGAGTAAATACTGATACTGTCTTGTTTCTAGATGAGATTTTTACTGAGGAAGGTTTACCCATACGAATCATTACGGATAACGGAGTACAGTTCTTATTCAATAAGGCGAAGGACTAAAATCAAAAGACTGGTGTTATACATTGTACTACGTCTCTATATAATCCTAGTGGGAATGGGATTATTGAGAGATTCAACAGAGTACTCAAGGGCTCTAAACAAATGGTTGATGTTGAAGATGACAAATGGGAGGTTCAAGTGGTAAAAACCGTGTGGAAGTACAGAACCACCCCCAATGATATGACTGATTGCGCTCCTTTTGAGATTATGAGAGGCAGATTAAAAAGAATGAAAATTAATCCATCTTGGTTAATATCTTCTACCAAATGTCATATTGATTTAGATAAGGTTAAGAAAAGGATTGAGAGAACGCACATTGTCAACAAGCACAAGTTCGATTTGAGAAGAGGTTCTAAGAAAGATCCTATTATTCAAGTTGGTATGCTTGTAAAAGTTAAGAAACCTTGGAGAGTATCTAAAGGTGAAAGCCAGTTTATGGGACCTTTTGTTGTAAAGGATGTCTTAAAAAACTCAGTCAGACTTTCTAATGGTAAAGTTTGGAATTTAAATAGAATTGCTGTGCTCAAAGGTAACAAAAAATTATATAAAGAAGTACACATTGCACCTAAACATGATTTTAACATTGAGGACACTTCCAAGAATAGTACCATTGATGTCTGCAACAATGGACATTACAGTAATCAGAGTACGAGTTGTTCTGATAGTGTTGATGTTTCTACTCCTATTGTTTCTAATAATTCTCAAGAAAATGAAAGTATTTCTGTTCATCAGTTTGCTGAAGCTAAGCGCTTACGCAAAAAACCTGTATGGTTCTCTGATTTTGTTACTCGTATTAGAAATAAGTTGTACTCATAATTTTCTCTTGTTTATTTATTTATTTATTTATTTTTGTCATTTCGTTTAAAGGGGGAAGAGGTGTTATGTTGGTAATTATGCTATTGGCATGGACCCTGGATTCTCTTGATGTTCTAGAGCCTTAGGTCCGTGCCGTGCTGTCTTCATGGGCAGTTGGAAGTTGGTACAGACGGAGCTGGATGTTTACTGGTGGTGCTGCACTTATATGAATAAACTACCGTTTTCTACTTATTCGGACTACGAGTATTACATAACACCTCACTCTTGTTGCTAACCCTCACTCTTGTTGCTGGCCCTCACTCTTGTTGCTGGCCCTCACTCTTGTTGCTGGCCCTCACTCTTGTTGCTAGCCCTCACTCTTGTTGCTAGCCCTCACTCTTGTTGCTGGCCCTCACTCTTGTTGCTAGCCCTCACTCTTGTTGCTGGCCCTCACTCTTGTTGCTGGTCCTCACTCTAGTTGTTGGCCCTCACTCTTGTTGCTGGCCCTCACTCTTGTTGCTGGCCCTCACTCTTGTTGCTGGTCCTCACTCTAGTTGTTGGCCCTCACTCTTGTTGCTGGCCCTCACTCTTGTTGCTGGTCCTCACTCTTGTTGCTGGCCCTCACTCTTGTTGCTAGCCCTCACTCTTGTTGATAGCCCTCACTCTTGTTGCTGGCCTCACACTTGTTGCTGGCCCTCACTCTTGTTGTTGGCCCTCACTCTTGTTGCTGGCCCTCACTCTTGTTGCTAGCCCTCACTCTTGTTGCTGGCCTCACTCTTGTTGCTGGCCCTCACTCTTGTTGCTGGCCCTCACTCTTGTTGCTGGCCCTCACTCTTGTTGCTAGCCCTCACTCTTGTTGCTAGCCCTCACTCTTGTTGCTGGCCCTCACTCTTGTTGCTAGCCCTCACTGTTGTTGCTGGCGGTGTAACGTGCAGTAATGTGCCATTGTACACATCCTTTGGGAATGTGATAAGATACATACAGGATTTCTGGTGACAGGTGTGGACCTATAGGAACCCCACACTGCACACACACTGGAGCTTGATAGCTCGTATCGCACTAGTGCATGATCCAGCAGAGCTCCCTGGCATTTCCTGTCCCTTTCCCGCTGGTTTGCTCCTGCCTTAGGAGCGGCTAAAGTCAGAACTTTACGCTTATGGCACGCGGCCACAATTCCGTGGCTTAAAGCCCGGCTGGAAGAGATGCACGAGGCGGCTTCCTTCGAGAAGATACTATACAAATTAAACAAGAGGCTGCTACAATTTGAGGAAATCTGGGAACCCTTCCTCGCATAACACGCAACCTTAAGTTGACCCGCGTTGGAGCCTGACAAGCAGCGTAACACCCCACCCCCCTGATCCCCCCTCTCGGCTCCCTTACGCGCTTTACAAGTATTACGGCCTCCCCTCTTTGCCGATTCACCTCCTCCTCCCCCAACCCCCGGGATTGTGGATTTAGGCCCTGTTATTGTGTTATTGATACTGATATTAACACGGTGGTCATTATGTTGTAGTAAATTCTAACCCTATTGTCGTCCATTGCGCTCGCTGTTACCCTTTCCGTTCTCTCCCTTGGTTATTATTTTTATTATTGTTCAACAAGGGAAACTTGGGTGGAATACTTGTATATCTATTTGTAATATCTGCAGATCCTGCCTGCTGTATGTTTACACACCTATTGCACTAAATTAACACGATAAAAAAAGAAGAAAGAACGTGGCCTGGGATGGCATCTTCACGACCTGGGAGTGACAGTGCCTGAACCCAAAGTGCTGAAAGCCAATACCAACGGCAATACAGCACTATTCAAATCTCTCTTTAAATAACACAACATAACATATTTGTACTGGATTGCTATTTTGTTCTTGTTCTGTTCCATTTTGGGCAGCCGTGCTGTTTTGTATTAGCAAGAATCAATTTTCGTGTCTACATGATGCAGATATTTAATGGAAAGCAGTAAATTTACACAATGTTTTTATGCTGCTAAATTACACCTGGGTGTAGTTTAGCACAGAGTACAAAATATACCACTGACCAGTCGGTTTATGTGATCTGCCCCAAACAGCATGCTAATCCAGATGTATTTCAAAGCAAGCCCTATAGCTGAGTTGAAAGGTTGAGGTAAGTTCACAATACACAGAGGTTTCATTTTGCCTAAAACACCTTAGCACTGGCATGTGCTTGTGCTCAAGAAGTATAGTGTATCAACACGCTCGCAAGGGACCTTCTAAACTCACACACCATTTCAACGTCTTGTGGCCGATGTGACTGAGCTCTAGGCAACATGGACGTCTTGAGGTATGGTCTCAGCTTCTCCTCTTCTCTTTTGGAATGCTCCGTCCTGTGAGGCAACACAAACAGTATCATTAGATAAGGACCTGCCTTGCGCATAGAATCCGAGAGGAAATACGAATTGAGAGCGTGGGCTTTCCAACCTCTAGTACTGACCTGAACGACTGTTCCTTTCCACATTCACGAGGACATCACATGTTAAAGGAAGCAATAGGCAGGTGACTTTGGATAGCATATAGTTGTACTATATGTCTCCTCATTTGTACTCTACATGGCAAACACTCTGTAGCTCTATTTTTTGGAATAGGAAATCCATGCTAAGTTGTGGTTCAGGTAGCAGAGCAGATGGTGTGGAATGCCCGTTTAGCATCAGACAGATGAGTAGATAGTGAAAAACTGATTTCTAGCATTAGGTAGGAGAATGGATGGTACTGAATGACTAGCATAAGGTAGAATAGTGGATGGTGTGGAATGGCTGTCTAGCATCAGGTAGAAAGGCGGATGGTGTGGTATGGCAGTCTAGCATAAGGTAGAAAGTGGATGGTGTGGAATGGCAGTCTAGCATCAGGTAGAAAGGCGGATGGTGTGGTATGGCAGTCTAGCATAAGGTAGAAAGTGGATGGTGTGGAATGGCAGTCTAGCATCAGGTAGAAAGGTGGATGGTGTGGTATGGCCATCTAGCATAAGCTAGAAAGCGGATGGTGTGGAATGGCAGTCTAGCATCAGGTAGAACGCGGATGGTGTGGAATGGCAGTCTAGCATCAGGTAGAAAGCCGATGGTGTGGAATGGCTCTCTAGCATCAGGTAGAAAGCAGATGGTGTGGAATGGCTGTCTAGCATCAGGTAGAAAGTGGATGGTGTGAAATGGCTGTCTAGCATCAGGTAGAAATCGGATGGTGTGGAATGGCTGTCTAGCATCAGGTAGAAAGGCGGATGGTGTGGAATCACTGTCTAGCATCAGGTAGAAGGGCAGATGGTGTGGAACGGCTGTCTAGCATCAGGTAGAAGGGCGGATGGTGTGGAACGGCTGTCTAGCATCAGGCAGAAGGGCGGATGGTGTGGAACGGCTGTCTAGCATCAGGTTGAAAGGCGGATGGTGTGGAATGGCTGTCTAGCATCATGTAGAAAGGCGGATGGTGTGGAACTGCTGTCTAGCATCAGTCAGAAAGGTGGATGGTGTGGAATGGCTGTCTAGCATCAGACAGAAGGGCAGATAGTGTGGAATGGATATCTAGCATCAGGTAGAAGAGTGGGTGGTGTGGAACGACTGTCTAGAATCAGACAGACGAGTGGCTCAATACTGCAAATAGCTAGTAAGACATTATATTTTGCATAAGTCATTGTCAAACTTGCAGTGCTCACTTTATGTGATACAGCCTATGGTTTTGAAAAAAGAAAATGCCAGTCTGCCAGTATTTAGAAAGAGCTGAGCAGCTGGGGAAAGTAAGTCAGATTGGAAGAGACCAGAACATATAAAAAGCAGCATTTGTTCTTGGTCCAGTCTGATGTATTTAATTTAGTGAGTGTAAAATATAGGATAAAGAAAGTCTTTTACTGGTAAAGTTGTAAACTGGCAAGTGTTAATCTGTGCATGAATTCAACTGATAGTACCATGTTTGCTACTGTCATTTCAGAGCCCAGCTCTTGTTGCTACTTTGCTAACATTTTGTCCAGATCACCACCTTTGCTTGTTATTAATAACTGATACAATACATGTGTACTAAGTGATCAAATCCCACAATCCGGTGGAATAATTAGGCCCTTATTACAATTTTGGTGGTCCAGTGGACCGTCATACCGGCGGTGGTGGTCCGAGCATGGAGAGCTTGGCGATCCGACTGCTGTATTACAAGTTGGGCGGATCGCCTTCGCAAAGACCACAGTTGAACGCCAAGACCGCCATAGGCAGCCGCTATAGGGCGGTACAGGGGAGCAGCACCACTGTGGTTATTACAAGTTGCCTTTTCCACAAGCTGACCAAGGCGGTCCGACTACCTGCTTCAAGGTGGTGGTGACAAAGGTTTTGGGGTGCAAACTCACCCTTTCTTGTTATTCCAGGCAGATTCTAATGTGGATCCCTTTCTTCAGGTCCCCCTTCACAAGAAATATGACCCCGTTTGCAACGATCTACAGGTGAGTCCTTTTCGGACCATATACCCATTGCCTGGACTGTCCACATATGGGCCGAAACCTGGCAATGGGTAGATGGTATTTTTCCACATGTATCATGTATATGTGTGCATCCGGCACATATGCAATCGAAATGCACACACAGGCATCGATATATTTGGAAAAAGTATTCACCTCCACCGCAAGCTATCCACAGCCACACAGACGGCACCATGGTCAACTTGTAATACGGCGGTCTTTGGACCGCCAGCACCATGGGCTACTGGTGGGGGTGGATGCGGTTCTCCGGCAGTCGGACTGCCAAACTCGTAATAAGGCCCTTAATGTGCTGTTGACCATTGCAAATAGTCAACAGCACAACAGGCCTTTGTTGTCATTAATAGTGTCTAGTAATTATATTTAAACACAGTTGTCTGATTTGCACTGACCTAGCTACCCTGATAGTCTGGTTCTATGCTACAGAGCAAGCCTGCCAAGCTTTCAGATTACTTATGTGTGACATTTCTATGGCTTTAGTGTGAGTGACATTATCTTTACAAAGTGCGGAACTTCAAGTCACACTTTCTAGTGAGTAAATCAAAGCAATGACCAGTATTTGAGTACCTCTCTGTGAGTTTTCGATTAATGTAGCTAAACAAACATGCCAGACTTATTGGTGTTGCCAATGCTTGTAAGCAATATCAGATCAATGAGTAATAATGATTTTCTTGTAATCAGAATTGGAAATGTTTCAATTCTGATGGTATTAGACTGTATATTGAACATTACTTGGTCTGCAGAAGGGGCAATGGTCTTCGGAGTGTCTCAGTCACTCCTGTCCTCTCCTTTACCCCACTTTCTTCTGCAGTTTCTGACTGTGTTATCCACTTAAACCATTTGTCTCCCTAATTCTTTTCTGAAAAGCTCCATCTGCATTATCTAACAAGCCATCTTCCTCTTTATCACTCTTTTCACTCTCTTTCTGGCTGTTCTTTCTTCTGCCGCTCCTTCACCATGCTCTCTTTCTCACACACACATGCTCAACCACCCACTCAATCTCTCTCTCCTCACGTGTAAATCAGCATTTTCTTGGTGGTGGTGTTAGTATTTTGACAACTGTGTACCCCTTTTCACCTAAAATAAGTAAAAAGTGGCACATGTGTCACAATAAGTCTATGTGCTTTTCAGAGAGGCCTTGGGTTAGATGAGGATTAGGCCTTGATTAAATTAAACAGTGAGCTCTTCTCCCTTTACACAGGAGAAGAGACGCTGGGTATCGTCAGCATATAAGATAACCTTGGGCTCCTAGATTCTCTGCTAAAACAGCTAAGGGTGTGAGGTATACATTGAACAAAGTAGAGCTGAGTGCCGAGCCCTGAGGCACTCCAACCATTAGCTCACGAGCCTTGGAAGAAAAAGGGGGCAACCAAACCTCTTGGCTTTTTCCCTCCAGAAAGGAGGTGAGCCACTTCAAGGCTATGTCCTTGATCCCATAAGCTTGGAGTCGATCAAGGAGTCTCTGATGGGGGACAGTATTGAAGGCTGCCGATAAGTCCAGCATGATGTAGATGGCCTCCCCCCATTGTCTAGGGTGCCCCCTATGTGCTCTGCAACCTCTAACAGGGCCGCCTCAGAGCTAAAATGGGGTCTGAAGCCCGATTGACTTGGGTGCAAAAGATTGTTTTCCTCCAAAAATTGAGAAAGTTGTGAATTAACTGTTGTTTCAACACTTTTGAGAAAGAGAATAGAAGAGAAATGGGCCTGCAATTCGCTGGGACTTTAGGATCCGCAGTGTGTTTTGTTAAGTAGCAGCAGCATTTTTGCATATTTCCATTGAGCTGGGACCGTAACAGATGCCAATGAGGTGTTCCACACTCTATCTGCAATCTGCCAGTATTCTGTTTGTTTATTCCTCCCAGATAGTGATACAAAGGGGACTAGCTGTGGGCAGGATGGGCCATCCTATCAGGATGGCTGGGGGTAGAGCTGTACCCAGCTCCACATACACTTCAAAAGGCTTTGCCTCCAGCACACACAAAGAAACCTGACACCAGCCTTTTGTTACCCCAGACATTTTGGAGCCTTGACAGGGGAAGGGCATAACTTTCCAGAACCAGATATGGGGTTAGGGCATGGTGTCACCCCACGCACAAAGACTGGCACCAGGTATAAATATTGGACACACAAAACCCCTCTTCAGATCACTTCTGGACCTGTGGAGGACTCAGAAGAAGGACTACTCTGAGACCATGCTGCTGGAAGGACTGCCCTGTTGTCCTGCTGCTGGAAGGAGTGCCCTACTGCCTAAGGAAGGTAGACTGGACCTGCTCCTTGATCCCAGGACCACTAGAGTGAGTCCAAGGGCTAGCTGGCTGGTCTCCTGTATGAGCAACAGGGATGAAACAAGCTCCAGAGCCTTAAACCCTGCTGCTGACCTCTTCTGGAGTGAGTCTGAACCCCCAAAATGGTGCCCCTCAGGTCTTGGACCCTTGGAAGTCGTGTTGGTGGTAATGCTCCTGCCTAACCCAAAAAGCTGCGACTTAGACATTTTCAAGGAAATCTGCCTGCACAACAGACAGATCAGCCCAAAGCACATTGCTGGTCGGCCTTACTTTCCTCTCTGCAGCAGCAAATCATCTTCTGCAGATCCTCCCGGTAGTGGTATCCAGTCTCGTGGAGCCACCTCCGGCTACAGCCTCATCCTGCTGGGTAAATCCCAGCTCCAGAAAAAACGTCTAAGTCCAAAGGCAGAGATCTTCACCGGGCTGGACGACGACCAGCACTCCATCGACGACCTCCTTGACCTAGAAATCTAGATTCTCCCGCCTTCACCGAGATCTCGTCCAGCAGCTCCCTGTCATCGACGACTCATCCTTGGGTACAGCTTGCTGCCATGCCCCACTGAGAATCAACCTTCACAAGAACGTTTTCAAGAAAATGTCTGAATTTAAGCCGAGACCGGGCCCAATCCACATTTGTATCTGACATCCGACCCGCGTCCATCGTGGTCAGCCATAAATTTTGACTTGTGCATGATCACGAGTGACCAGATACCCGTGGTTGGCGCTTTGATCTTTTAGGCACAAGATTTCATTTAAAACTACACATTCATAACTCTTATTGGATTGGATTCATTTTGGTGTCATTTTATTTGTTACATTTTACTCTATTTTCCTGAATTGCTGTAGGATTTTTCTAGTGTTGCGTTTTCACTTTAATATTGTTTCTGTGCTGCTTAAATACTTTACACATTGCCTATAAATTAAGCGTGACTACTTTTGTGCCAAGATAGCAGAGGGTTAGGCACAGGTTAATTTAGTGAATTTATGTGTCTCCCTCTGACAAGGCTTGTGTTTATTATTTGAGTGGGCCTTTCACCCCATCCCCTCATCTAATAACCCAATTAGTTACAACTTGCATTTCACGTAACTATGTGTAATTTCACATCACTTTGCTGTAATTTCACAGGAAAGCAAATTTACCCCTAATGAGAATATAATCGAAACAACTTTATGATCCGCCAACAGACACTGTCAGAAACTTGCACAGTCTTCAGCTCAGCTCCAGCTCCCACGATCGTGACCCAGTATGAATTCTCACCCAACTTGAACTCACCCAGGTACATAGAGGGGCTCGGTTAACAGTATGCACTATAAAAGAGTCACATGGAAAAAATGATAGAAACACAAGAAAAGCACATGCTCTTAGGAAATGAAGAAAACATGAAATGTAGATAGGCACTATATCTCTGACATAGATTACCCTAATGGAAGGGTATGGCGTTGTCCTGTACACTTGAAAGGGGGGCAAATGAATAGACAAGCATTTGATCTGAAAGCAATTATAAGCCACCAACAGACACTATGAGAAACTTTCACTGCCTTAATCCTCAACTCCTACTGCTCACAAATGGCTCTGCCAATGCACATCGGTCACAACTGCAACACTGCTCCTATTCCCGATCTGAGACACACATACAGCACAAACAAATCCTCCCATTTTGGCCCTGCAACACCCCACATGTTCCAGAGCATAACTCCACATCCAGCTCTGCCAATACACCAAAAACCTAAGCTGCAGCAACCCTAACTATGGATGAATGCCACATGACTCGTGATACCTGGGGACGAGAGACTGAGGTAGCCTCCTACTATCAATCAATCAATCAATCAGGGTTTGTAAAGCGCGGCTAATCACCCGATAGGGTATCCAGGCACTTGCAGGCCCCAGAGGCTTATTCGAACAGCCAGGTTTTGAGGGCCATTCGGAATTCCGGAAGTGAGGTGATGGTCCGGAGGTGCGTGGGGAGGCTGTTCCAGGTCTTTGCTGCGATGTGGGAGAAGGAGCATCCTCCACTTCTGCTTCGGTAGATGCGGGGATTATGGGCAAGTGTTAGGGAGGCAGAGCATAGTCTTCTCGATACTAAGCTACATTAGTCTGAAACAAAGCGCACCACAGTGGTCCAAGGCTGCCTCAGAGGGCTGTATCCATAGTAACCACCCCACCTCGCACATCAATGCTGTCTCGACTCCCTGTTTGCATGAAAGCAAGCGTGCTGTAATAACACCACCATGGTACATTGCATTGTGGAAGACTCAGAGTTTCAATTATAATATAATGGGACCGTCCTGCCTTTAAATATGTATTTACCAGGCAACCGTAATATCCTCATCAATAAACCATATGTTCTCATACGACTAACTTAAAAAAATGTTCATATGACCAACTCCAAAATATAAGTAACTCTAATCAAGGGAGTAGCCAGAAAAAGAAAATACCCTCTACTTTGAATGATATGCCTGCCACTTAGTGGTGAGCGAAGTGTGTGATCCTGACCCTCTTAAGAAAGGTCCCTGGGAATTGCTTTCCAAAAGAAAGTTTCCTCCCTTCTTCCTTTCCTCTCCTTCCATTTTTCTTTCCCACACTCCAGTTTTGTTTCACTCCTTACAACCTTCTAACCCTTCTGCTCTTTTTCCTTCAACCTGTCTTTCCTTCTTTCGCACACATTCCATTTGCCTCTCACTTACATTTTTGTTGCAATTTTCATCATTCGTCTTTCTGTAACCATTTGTGGTGCTTTTCCCAGGCCTTGGCCTCGACCCCACGAATATTTCTTTCTGTTATTGATGAGTTTCTGCTTCTGTTTCTGTCTTGCAGCTCAGAGGTTAAGAAGAACTCCAAAAACTAATGTAAACCGTCACCTGACACCCTCGCTCAAGCTGGTACAGAGTGCTTCACTCTCCATTAATCCCCATTCTATGATTTTGGCACGGTATATTACACAAATCTCCAATTATTTGCATGTTACTTAATACAGTGGTTTTTTTCAGGTATTCTGCACTTCCACTTTGGCAGAATTTGGTACCGTGGCACCTGGAGAGGAAACCACTAGCCATCCTCGGACAATGCGGTGCAGTTACAAAGCTAGGATTAGAACTCAGTGTATCACTGAATTACAGTCAGCAAATGGATCACTAGCCAAAGATAGCCAATAGAGGTTAGGGGGACCTGCTTCATACCATATTTTAAGGATACTAACCAAAGAGCCATTTATATACACTTCATTATTTTCTTAGGGGTTAACAAGAAAATATGACATGATGCCAGCCCTTCTCAAACTAGGTTATATATCCGTGCACTAGACCCCATCTCATGAACAACTTTTGTAAAATAAATCACTAAAAATCCTTCTCACTCATATTTAGGTCGCCAGCCATTAGTCCTTATCACACAAGTGCTTTCTACAGAAAATATTATTTCAATTAATTGCAGAGTATGTGAACGGTTTTTGGCCTATAATTTGCTTTCAGTTTTTCACTTTCTATTTTTCATCAAAGGACCATAAAAGCGAGTGTTGGAGAAGTCAACTCGAGCAAAATGAGAGATGATACGATTTGCTGCACTGATCACTGTAGTGTGCGTACACCTTTTTTGGGATGTTCAGTCAGTGCCTCAAGATGCTTTCCTGCAACCCACCTCCCACGCTCTTCAACCTTGTTTCATAAAACTAAACATATTGAACTTCACCCTGTGAGAATTGTGCATTCATGCCATACCAATGAAAGCACACGTGAGTCTGTGAAGTATGTTATATGCAGCACGTGTACTCAAAAACATGCATTCACGATTTAGAACTATAGTGCAAAAGCTAAGTCACACTTTATTACTATACAACAGGCTCAGAGATTCAGGTTACATTCAGAATACCAGTCCTGGTTAGCAATGCAACGATAACTTGCCCACAATGCACTTCTCGTGACCACACACATGATGTCACAGATGACATCATCAATAACATCTCTAGCAACATATATTATTTATCTCGCCTAGGTCCCGGCCATGCACTCCCATTATGTTTGCGGACATAACATGCACCCATCAGCTGTGTAAAGCATACCACCTACTCCCTTCCAGCTTTTTTATTCAGGCTTTTTCTAATTCTTTCTTCTCCAGCTCTCCTAGCTAGACTCCATAACATCTCCCCAGTAATACTTCCTGTGTCCTCTACTTGCCCCTTTCCTGACTCGCTCTTTCGAGTGACCATGCGCCTGTCTCATGTGTCTGACTCTTCTCTGTATCTGCCCATTCATTCCTCTTTCGCTTTTCTAGTCACTACTCTTTTCTTCTTTTACTTTCCCTCTCTTTCCCGCCGACCTAAGTTCTGTCTCCCCTCCTCTACGAATCTTCCCCAGTAATATTCGTTTTCTAGCTAGTCTTACACTCAATTGCTTATTGCTGTACAAATAGGTGTGTAACCCACAAGTGACACATTTAAATCCTGCATGTATAGACTCAGCCATTCATCATTCTGCTGTTGATAACATTCTGTCAGTAAATGTTATATGAAAACGAGTACTGCCGGTCTTTCTCTCTCTCTCCGGGCATCCCCTCCTTTTTTCTCGCACAACCTCTTTTCTTTAGTTTCTTCTACTGTCCTACCCACTCTTTTAGTCCTTTATTCGGAATCTGTCATAACGAATGTCCATTGTTGCCACTTTGAAGAGCTGAATTCTAATCCTAGCAGTGGCAGCCTCATTTGATCACATTGAGTCGTGCTGAATGAATCACAGTTGCTAAATCGCCAATAGCAATCTCCAAGCTAAAAACAAAAAAAGGTTCAAACACACGGTTTTATCTGGCGAGTCCAGCTGTTGTACTCAAGATCAGATCACCTCTTCACTTAATGCTGCACGCTCTATATTAAGTCGCGCCAGTGCTACCTTTTCAACTCATGAGGAGGCCAAACTATTGCTCTTGGCAGGCAAACGTGACTGTGAGGAATTCCACTATCACAATATTATAGTATGCGCACCACGTGACATTCACTCCTCCCCATTACCAACATTTTCCTCCCCGCTATGCCCAAGAACTCTCAGAATCAGAGTATGTTGTCCAAGACGTAGCCTTTTTATTCACATCAAACCAGGTAATTCATCACAGACCAATAGGAGAACAACATCCTGTTTGGATAAATAAAATTATTCAAAGCATCATGCTTTAGCCGCATCAACCTGTCAAAGGCATTAAGTACATTAGGCACGACATTACACTTGAACTTCAGTTTGGCAGTACACTTTAGTGGCAACAACATGTCAAAGGCCGTCAGAAAATTAGGCACGACATTACACCTGCACTTGAGCTTGGCCGTACAGTTGAACTTGGCCGACTCAGCCCGCCAAGCTCCCCACTCAGCTGCGCACATTGTGCCGGCAGGCCCCAACGCGCTACAGCAAACAATTGCATTACTTGACATCCAGAGCACCGCATAGCGGCAAAGCTCCCCACTCAGCTGCGCACATTGCGCCGGCAGGCCCCAACGCGCTACAGCAAACAGTTGCATTACTTGAAATCCAGGGCACCGCATAGCTCATCGGCCCACCGGGGTACCTGAACACAGGCAGCCTCCCAGGGTGCTACTCAGTCCATACATTGCGGGTTAGGGCAGTAGAGTCCAGGACCACCGGCAGGTCGGCCCCCCTTTTCCGCCTACCCTCTGTACACATGGATCCTACCCCCTCCTGGGGTCCATCCAGTCGCTGAACTTCCATTATTGTACATCCCCCTTTGTTGTTAACTGTCAGTGCTCCGCGAAGCCTCGCTCTTCTGCCGGGTGGGTGGGTGGTCAACGACGCGCCTCTGCAGCTTGCCGGAGGTCTGAGGGGACAAAGAGGCCAAACACCCCAGGGCGCAGCCTTAAATAACCTTCCCAGGAATTCCTGCGCACCCTGATGACATCAACGACTATTAAATAACATACCCTCAGCCTAAATTATGGGTCTTTATTATTACATGTAATCATCATAATTACTAACTATAGTGACATTTAAAATTATGGTTAAACAATTATGTTTCATATGTATGTGAAATACACATGTTATCTTTTACAGAGCATAACATTCTGAGGTGGAACTCCTGATGAAGACAGTGTTTCTGTCGAAACGCGCGTAGAGTCATCTGTGAAAACCACCCCAAAAATGCTAACTTCTCAATTAAGTGTTGGTGTTGTTTGTTCGTCATAATCTACAGATATCCAATCATGTGGGATAAAATAATCATGTATATCATCTTGATTATATGTATGTAGTATATGTCTGAATGTGACTGAATGTGGTCAGAATGTTGTTTATTTGTTAGTCTCTGTATGAAAAACTATTTTTTATGTATATGTGTTTTTACAGTTATCTATTATTGAGATTAAGATAAATTATGAATAAAACCTTTTTTATACATCTCTATATCATAGTGTCACTATAGTTATTATTTAGTCCCTTCTCAGTTTGAGGGTTCGAGGTTTGAAGTAGCCCTAGAATATTTACATTAACACCCTGATGACATCACCGGCCCTCCTCTTTCAATCCGCCCCCTTTCTTAGCTGCCACGGAGGAGGCTCCGTCTCGTGGCGCAACTAAGGGCGCCCCTCCCCTAGGCGCGGGGGGCGCCTGTTCATTTCCTACGTTCGAAGCAAAATTGCAGCTAATTTAAAACTATCTGAAAAGTCACCAAAATACCACAAGCATTGGCAATGCCAAGAGGTCTTACATTTTGGCTTTGCCAATGCCGATTTATTAGTTCTGTCAATGCGTTTGCAATTCTAACTATTATTGACAAAAAAGAAATGGATATAGCTAATCTGGATAGCAGCAATCGGCAAAGAATAAAAAGTAAAACATGTGATGACATGTATGCGCACATGTGTTTTAAAGCATGTGGACCTATGCACCATCACGCTGTGGCGGTGCAGACTTATGATGTAAACTCACGAATAGCATAGCGGCCAATGTTCTGTTTTTTTTTATTAATCCATCTTTGAACAGTAAATAAAAAAATGAATGAAACTTGCTCGAAAGCGCATTTTAGGAAAGGAGTGTCCAGCATCAAATTACAGCTGCCAGACCCTTAAATAATGAAATTAAAAAAAATAAAAATGGACATGATGGGGAGGGGCAGAGGGCAGTGGTCAGGCCAGTGTGAAGAAGTAATCTCTGACGAGCGGTGGGGGGAGAAGCTAGGTGGGGTGAGTAAAAAAAAAAAGGACCATAAAAATGTACAAAAATAATGTAAAACAAAAAAAAACTGTGCGGGACAGGAATCTGTGGAGGACATAACATAAAAGTTTGGGGGAGGCCAACATAGAGAGCATGAGGTGGCGGGGATATCAGGGGGAAGCAACACACAGGTGAGTGTGCAAGAAAACACATGCACTCTCATGGAATACTGAAAGCAAAAGAAGAAAAGATTTCCCTGAATATGAGAATTCTCAGGATACAAGTCATCAATCAAAAGGATGGCAAAGTAGCTATGCTCCACCGAAGGGATAAACACAAGAAGAGGACCGATAGCCATTGATAAAGAAACAAGCAAATGTCATTGACAAATAAGCCACCCAATTATAAGCAGTGGGCTGAACCAAAGGTCACTGTAAGTATTGGTATTGTCTACAATAGGTCTCTTGACAGACAACTAAGGTTGTTTGTAGGCGAGTCCTAAAACCTCTTGCGATTACCATAAATTCCCTACTGTTGGCATCAAGAATAAACTAACATTTTTCGCATTCAGAAAACATCTTAATATCCTCCTACTCCATTTTTATTATCTCATGGTCTCCCACTGGTATACTCTCTAATAAAATCTTTCTCTGTGATGGCCTATCACTGTAATGTTTCTCTGACATGGCCTATTGTATGTAAAAAATCTGTTTCATGTAAATTGTCCCAATACAAAAAAAAACAATCTGCACTACATATGCATGGGAAATAAAACAATATTTCTTCCTGGCCCATGTTCATTTATCTAGCCGAACTAGATGCACTTAATACTGATGTTCAGCCTGTTTCTATGAAAAAAATGCCTCAATCATTGCAGCAAGGGAGTGCCAACAGATGGTTCAGCTCAGGCAATTCACATCTCCTCACTCACTTGATCCATTTGGCCATTGTCTCTTTCACACTCTATTAAGCGCCTCTAAGTCTCCCAACATCTTTTCCTGTCTCAGACCTATAGAAGAGAAATCAGCCGAAATATAAATGTCCAGTCACAGGTCTCTTGCACCTATGCTCCCTGTTCACTGTGAAAAATAAAAAAGTGATGTCTGGAATGCTTGAATATATCTCAGCCACTGTTAATTATTCTTGACTGCATTCCAGTCCATTATTTTTTTGCTCACTCTGCCACTTCAGTAAGGGATAAACCTCATGTACGTTCGGACATGCTTCAATAGAAATAGTTGAGCCAGAACTAACAAACGACAACCCCTTCTAATGAGAATACAAGCTTTAAGCACTTCCAGGCCAGTTTTAGCCTCGTTATGCCTCATCAGTGAGGTACAGATCGAATTCTGTAATACCACAAGAAAGGGACCAACACCTGATATACACAGACTCATCTCAGAGGACATTAGCAGCAGCCCTGCCAAGTGCCACGCATCAGGCGTTAGACTAACGCATTTTAATGTGGTGGTCCGCATCACGGCATTAAAATGCATTGATCACGCATTTTGACCACCTGCGTGCTGAGGGTGAAGCAAGTAAGTGACCACAACAGTGGGAACTGCATTTGCAGCAGCGCGTCGTCCGAGTGGTAACTGAGTGCTGGGGCAGCCGTGATGGGAGCACAGCGAGCTCCTGCGACAGGGCGGCTCTAGAATGACAGAAGCAGAACTCTGGAGTCAGCCTCTGGAGCCGCAGCCAGCCGCCACATTGCAGCCTGAAACATTGGCAGCTATGCACACACCTTGCGGCGTGATCATGTTGTTACACTTTGTACTTGGTTACTACTGTTGTTAGCTACCTGGTCTCGGGCTCCCTGCTTTGCTCGGCCGCACCAGCTGTGTGGAGAAACTAATAAGAGGGTAGGGTCGGAGTCAGATGCTGCCAGGAATTCCACCACTGTCGATAAGCCAGATAATTGGCACAGCTGTGAAGTACACCGGCACTTGCCTACCAGATTTCATAATCGTTGGAGAGAACTACTATGCCTGTAAACTTTTTAAGACAAAAATGAGCGTGATAGTTGCGCTTGCCGTTTTTAAGCACTGGTTGTTACCATGGTGAACATTTTAGAACATCGGTGATCTTTATTTAGTTGGAATAATAAGTCCTAAATAAGCCTGTACATTTTGTGGTTTCCCTGAGGGTGCTTTACGTGGCTTATCTCGGAGGCACTGATGAGCAAAATTCCCCATAATGTTCGGGAATTATGATGTTAGATGAAGCAGGTAAATATAACTGAGCCACTCATAATCATCACAGAACAAAAGAAGTTATATTTACATCTGCAGTGGAAAATAATATCGGGAGTGTTATTGATGGCACCCCGGGGTTCTTCTGAGAAAATACTTTGAAGTTTATCTTTGTTCGTTTTCTATATTTGCAATATTAGATCAGAAAGTACTCGATTGCTTTCCAAATGTACTTCTGTAAATAATCTGGGATTTTTATGATGTTGTATTACATTTCTGGGTGTCTGTGGGATATAGAAAAACTCCCCCAGGACCCTCCCTAGGGAGCGTTTCTTTACCCTTGAGGCCAGTCAGAGTTCAAGTTTAATATCATAGTTACACATTTGTTTTACACTTCATTACAGTTACAAGAGCACTTTCGTTTCTGGTGCTTTGCAGCAGCTGTAAGATCTCCTTACAGTTTCTGGTTGCTCAAATGGGTGACGTTTCTGATATTTATATGTTTTTCCTGGTCTTCGTGCTTGGTTTTGCTCATGAGCAAAGTGTCACTCATAATCGTTGAATATCACTCATAATTTCACTGAAATTATAAAAATGTCACACATAAGCAATCTGAAACCTTGGCAGCTATGTAGCAGGTCAGGGCCAGATGGGGGAACCAATAGCATCCCTGAAATAATGTAGGGGCGAAGCTTAGTCAGCGAGATTCAGGGGAAGGGGGTGAATCGTACATTTCTCAACTAAAAAAGCAGTGGGCCACAGGGTCAATGTGTGAGGTGAACAAGATTTGGGATGGACTGTTCCCATGAGGAACAGAGCCAGTACTGATGTGTATTAGATGGGCCTCTGAGGTTGATTGAGAGTTTGGCAGACAGGTACTCTGTTGAAACGGCGAGTACCCTGTCTGCCAAACTTAGGGTTTGCCCACCATCATCCATCTGCACAGGAAGTGACATCACTCTTCTCTCCTCCCAGGACCTACTTAATGACTGCTACAGCGTGGATGCACAGCAGATGTGTTGCTGGCGAGCCGAAGGCAAGCCCATCTGCGCCTGTCCGCGCCTAGACCGCGCCTAGTGCCAGGAACCCTGGTCCTCTACCATACTGCGACCCTCTGCACCCTCAACCCCGGGCACTGCTCCACGTGCTGCTGCCTCGCCACACCACACAACACCGTGGGGGCCTTCTGCTGAGCTTCCTGCAAGTTTTGATGCACTTGCTTACATGGACGTCAATTCATCGAAATGCCACGGGGTGGCGGAAGTGACATCACACGCCCTTTGACCTCCACTTTCACTCACACACACATACACACAAATTCACACATATGCACTCTCTCCCACAAACACACTCTAACCCACAAGCATGAACACAACATACATTAAAAATCAGTTTGTAATTACCTCAGCTGCCATGGAAGGGCATATTCCAGCTTATTTTACTCCATTTTTTATTACACTATTAGTGAATAATATATTTTATTTATTCACTATAAGTGTAATAAAAAAGTGACAGAAAATAAAGATAGTGGAGCCCCAGCTGCCCCTGTGTTCCTGGCACTGGATTTGCCACTTCTGAGGCCAGAGGTCGCAAAGGCAGTTCTAGAGGTTGCAAAGGGCAAGCCAGGGGTCGCAACTGCGACCCAAGGTGACCCCTAAATGACATCCATGCTTACCCACACTCAACACTGACCGCACCAGCAGTACACAACACCCCCTCTCTGGTGCTCACACAGTCCTGCAACCACCCACACAACAATTCACACTTGCATGTATGCTCCTCAGCACCCGCTCACTCACCAAACATGCCACAGAGATCTGGGACCTGCTGCATGACAATGGTCCTGAACTACTTTTTCCTCACAGAAAACCTGCTGAACTCTGCATCGGCACCTGACATTATCACAGCCATCCCCACTGGCTGCAAGAGTGCCAGGCAAGACAGACTTCACAGGCACGTTGGTGAAATCACTATCATCCACAAGATTACCATCAAGCTGCATCACATCCACAGACACGTCATCCTCCAACATGGACTCTGTCATTCAAGCTTACGTTAACAGCCAACTTCACCCTAAGCAGCACTCTCATCCACAGACCACTGGAACCGCACACCAACTTTGCTGACACCATCATGGATTTGACATGGATCTGCATAACATAACCTGATCTTGAGTCAGACGGACTGCATTTTTTACACTGATGGAGTAAAATTTACTCTGTCAATGTAAAACTTCCTTCGAAGGTCAAACGGAGTGGGTGCCATCAGAAAAAATCCATCCGACCGTCTGCCCTATTTAGAGTGGACGGTCAGATGGCATTTGTTTTTTTACTGTCCCTCACTGCCAGGATTTACATGATATATCCTGGTGGCAAGGGACAGTAAAAAAAAAAACAAAACAAGACTGATCCCCCATACAAGGAGACATGGGAAGTATCAGATATTACGCAGAATGTTTTTTGTTATTCCACTGCAGCCCAACGCTCCAGTTCAGGGACAGCCAACAGGGGCTCATCCATTTGACTGAGATTATCTCTAAATGCCATGGTTACTTCTGTTAACATGGCTAGTCATGTGATTCAGGCACTAACTATTAAGTGTTGTACAAATTAATTTTAATATTTGCGCATTTACATTTTCTTATTAAAATATTGCCAATTTTTAGACACTGCTCGAGATTGTAGATAATATCTCCACTCAGTATAGGTGCTTACTGAAGTGTATTCATGTCTTATGTGGGGATTATAATGCTGTGTTAAATATCAGCAGTTTGGACCTGGATTAAAGGACTGACTGTGCTTTATCAAATCCTTCTTCATTCATAATATGTTCTAATCTGAGAGGTGGTGAGTTGGGGAATTATATCACGGAGAGGGATTTGCTTAATATCAATAAAACACAATGAACCAAAATCCCTACTGTGCCAACCTTTTTACAGAGGTTGTGGAACCATTATAGATTATATTTCCTAGCCAGGATCCTTTATTAGCTTGGTCCTCAGTAGTGAGTGTCAATTTGTCTATTGGTGATCATAACCCCTTACACTGTCCATTGAATTTTTCTGATTTACAAATTCCACCCTGCCCAGATTCTACCATTCTTTTATCTACCAAAAATAGTCATCAACATTTGACTTGGAAACTTCCTAAACCTCAAACCTTTCTAACAAATCTAATGAGGAACAATTTGAGAGCTGTCTTATTGTAGAGATTGGTAATTAATTAGTTCACCAAATGATTGGTTAGCTCTTTCATTGAAATATGCATTCAAGCAAGAGCGTTGCATACGAAACCTGTTTTAGACATAGTTATATAGACCCAAAGATGGTTTGACCCTGCTTGCTTTCTAGCAAATCCAACATGAGACGCGCATTGGGTACTAGGCCTAGGAATGTGGAAGAAGTAAGGAGATGTAGGGTTAGTTACAAATGTGCCCTTCAAGTGAGGAAGAATGAGATCAGCGCTAGTAATCTCTGTGCCTTAGTGGTAGCTAATAAACTCAAAGATACAAAATCATTCTGGTCAATAGTAAACCGTATCGGAAATGGCAACAGCAACAAAACACTAGGCTCACACGTTACTGCAGACTGCTAGGTATCGCTTTTCCCAAGCGTCCACCATGCAAATGGCACCACTGATTTTCCAGTGAATGAAATTGTTGGGTGTGCCTTGAATGCCAGCTTAAAGGTTTATTTGGAAGGAGTGAACACAACCTTCTTGGAACCTCCCCCAAATAAAGCTCTGGGGCTGGATCGAGTCCCAATTGACTTATTTAATTATCATTTACTTACTTATGCCTACTACCCCTCCTGGGGTATGGGCCATCAACCAGGACTCTCCAGCCACCTCTGTTCTGGGCTTTTCTTCAATTCTGACTCCAGGTGTAACCCATCTTCTTGAGGTCAGCTTTGAATGCTCTTTCACTACCTCCTTAACGGTCCTCCTCTTTGACAATACGAATAATCTAAAAGGGGGATTGGTGTGATCCCTGCTGTTACCGGCTGACATCCCTTATGGACTCTTCGGCCAAAGTCTTTGGAAGAGTGATTTATGACCGGATTAGATCCTGGACCAAATCTCAAAACATGCTGAGCTCTTGTCATTATGGGTTTAAGTAGGGTCTTGGCACTGTGGTGCTGTGTTTGAATCTCAAACTTCTCTTGGCAAATACATTGTTGTTAGGCAGGGCCTGCTCTACTTAGCCTTCATGGACCTAGCTAGCACATTTAATTGCGTTACCCGGTCTAAGCTATGGTCTTTGTACTTGACAAGGGGCTGGATGTTGCACTGGTTAATTGTTTGCACTTTTTCCACCAAAATCTATCGACCAGGGTCCGTTTTGGACAGAATGGAGAGTGCACTGAGGCGTTTGGTCTCCACAGGGGGGTTTGTCAGGGCTGTATATTAGCACCAATCTTATTTATCCTTATACCAATGCTCTTAGCCAACATCAGATTCAAAATGGGCAGGATGTACTGCAGATCCATCAGCAGCAGGTCCAAGCATTACGGTATGCTGATGGCGCTGTTTTTTGGCTCACACACCTAGGAGTCTGACAAAACAATTATTGACGTTTTCCACTTTCATGTGGACCCTTGATATGGACATTAACTACTCTAAGTCCCATATTATGGTGTGTGGAGCCGAGAGTCAAAACATGAGATCAATTCATTTTAATTCCAACACATTATCAGCTGTGGACAGTTTTCCATACTTGGGAGTCTGCTTGGATTCTAATGGAGTCTGGCACATTAACATAACTACAAGAATCATTAAATTCTCATAGTCTTTTGGCATACTTTATAACTTGATTCCTTTGATGGGGGGCAAGCCGATAGTCTTTTTATATTACACAATGTGTTCCTGCTGCTACCTATGGTCCTGGTATTTGGGGTTATGCAACTGCTAATTGTATACAAACTGAAGAAAACCTTTTTTGCCTGAGACATTTGTCCCTGCCTGCTTGTTGTCCACTTTGTTTGTCATGAGGAATTTAGTTTACGGTATATTGAGGCTCTAATTAAACTTTCTCCTTTGCAGTTGTGATTATCAGCATTGAATAACCCCAAGGCAACTTTAAATCAGCAGGTGATTATGTACTGCATGATTTGTAACATTAATATGCATTTGACACCTGCCTGTTAAACATTTCCTACATTGACAGGAACCAATGGGATTGCAGTTCCAGCAAGTGTACAGAGATTTGGCAGGCAGAGTAAAGGCAGTAAAGACCACCACCACTCTGTCTAGAGTGGCACAGTGGGTGAAAAACAATGGTTTGGAATGCTACCCTGAGGGATTGCAGTGGTTAGACTATTTGCAAATATTCGTCCCATCACCTTTTAGGAGTATGATTGCCAATGGTTAAAAACCGGAGACTGGCGTAGTTTTCCAAGCCTACTGCCACCAAGTGTTGTGAATTCCAAAAAGGAGTAAAGTTGCATCCATTCAAGGAGTATTTCTATGGGTGCAGATTTGCTACTTTTTTGGTAAACTGGTCATTATGGAACATATTTACAAAGAAGTGGCACAACGCAGAGAAGTAAACAAAGTTGCTGCACTGCATTGCATCACCTGAAGAGAGCAAAACTGTGCTAAATCTTTAAAGAAATGGTGCAGTTCTGCTCTCTCCAGGCACTGGCGCACTTTGGGCTGCGTAGCACCAATGCAGGCACCCTTGCGCCATAGTGCAAGTGTGTCTTCGTTATGGTCAGGATAGTTAATGTTCAGCAAAAGGCTACCTTCCTGTACAAATACTATCCTTGGAGGCTTTTTCCAGTCTGTATATGTACTACAGGGTGCAGGACACATGCAAATAGGAAATAACGAGGCAAAATAAAGATACTTTTCCTCAATACACCAGCCTCTGGCAGGCACTACATTCTGGCGCAAACCCATGTTGACAACTCTTTGTAAATATGCGTTTGAATCAAAATCCATAGAACGCCTTCCTGACAAAGTACCGCAAAGCAGTGCAATAAGCTGCATTGTGTTACTTTTTCTTACAAAGTCATGCAAATTGACATTTGCATTGTTTTGTAAATATCAAAAAGGATTTTGCATTGGGCTGCATCAAAAAAAGTGATGAAACCCAGACACAAATTCTTTGCAAATCTGGGCCTACTGAAAAAAGGTTTTGCATCAAAATCTGTGGGTGGATGCACGGGAATGCCCATGTCCCACCATGGAACGCCTACCTGAGGCAGAGTAACGCAAAACAGCACAATGAGCTGCGTTGCATTACTTTTTCTTACAAAGTCATGGAAATAAACATTTGTGTGGCTTTGTAAATACCAAAAAGGATTTTGCGTCTGGACTGCTTCAAAAAAGTGATGCAACCCCAACGAAAAATCTTTATAAATCTTTGTAAATGTAGGCCTAAATATATTTACATTACCGATCCTAAATCCTCTTAGTGACATCCGGATGACAAGAAAAGTCAACATAGACATAGTAGGCCTGACTCAGGGCCCCCAGAACCAACTACCAAGCCAAGAATGCACTTATTACGGGGGTTGTCACCCCCCAAACACCCCCTGACGCTGCTCCCCTGAAATAATGCTCAAACCAGTCCCGGTCCCCTCGTCTTCTCAAGCAATCTCTCTCTTTCCATCCATCCATTCTTTCTCTCGCCTCTCCTTTTTCTCTGATCGCTTTCTCTCTACCTTCCCCCTTCCTCCCTCTATTTGTAGCTCTTTTGAAGTCTCGCTGTGCCTGCTGCAGCTATCTTGGGGAGCTGGTAAGGCAACAGTGGCCCCAGAGGCAGCTCTGGGCTTTCAAAACCGGGGTCCAGCCCATCGGGGAATGCCCAGTGGAATAAAAGCCCAGTCCGGCCCTGGGGCAGGTGACCTGTCTCTAGCCCTGGCCTTGTAAACTGCAATGGGCCGAGCTCAGGCCTATCAGGTCTCCACCCTCCCTTCTCCTCCCATGGTTTGAAGGTATTTTTAGAAACTAAGCTGAAAACAGTTAAAACTTTTGACCCAGATAGTTACTTTGTACAGTGTGCTTGAAAAGCTACACACTTTTGACACGAAGAGCTAAAAATAGAATTTCACTTCAATGAGAGAAAAATAAGTTTCCATTCCGTCTCTGATTCCACAGCCAAATAGAATCTTTAAAGGAATACTTCCACTTAAAGGTCAGCCTTGGAGGTCTTTGCGCATGGTGCTGTCCTTTAATGTTAAGTTACTGCTATTAAAGTGTCACAAACCAAAAAGTAAGAATTGTAAACTAACCTGAGAAGCTGAACTCTGGACTCCAAGGCAGGCAGTCGCGCCTTTGTAGACGCTATACGGCTTTCTAGAGTGGTTTTATTGCCTGCATCTTGCGGAGGAGCTGAAACAAGATCAAGAAACTTTAGTAAAGGGAAATGGAATAACTATAAAAGCACGAACCATTGTCTAGATTCCTTTACATGAATGTTCAGAGGAAAGGAAGTACATTCAAAACAAATGTGAAGGCCAAGCACTGGCACGAAACAGTGAAACGTATGCGTATTTGTCTCTAACGGTGCAAACAATGATAGGTGAGGAGGTAAAAATTATTGCCCTCTGCTGTGGGCAGCAGCAACGAGTAAATCCTAAACAATAATGGGCCTGAGCCCAAAACGGGAACTGCCTGTGGAGGGCGATTAATAGCTATTAATGTACAGCATAATATTCATCAGTGATGATCAAGTAAAGCACTAAGAAACGGAGAGCCAGTGACGTTATCAATATTGGCAATGCAATGCAAAATTATTAAAATAAGCTTGCCATAGGTGATGTGAAACAAAGAAGCGCTTTGAAACAAAAAAATAGTATGTTACTAACGCATTAACTGCTAGGTGTCCGCCCCCCTCCCCTCAGTGCTGAGCCCTTTTTTGGCTATTTGAGGTAGTTTGCACTTAATGCTCTTTAAGTTTTTTTCCACATAAGGTATCCATGACAAATTTGCACCCTTTTTTCCAACATCCTGGTGATTCTAAAGGTACCCGATAAAATAGGCAACGTATGGCTACATTTTGAGTTTTTAGGGGGAAAAAAGCAAAAAGTGCTCTGGATAAAAGTGTCTGTTTTTTCCCCCTAAAAATAGCATTAACAAACCGTTAGCTGTGCTATACTCACTATCTTCCCAACTTTCAGGAACATGCAGAGCTGAATATAAAAAACCTTTTTTTTCAACCATAATTTTGGCATTTTTCAAAGAAATATCCAATTTTTCCCATTTTTTGTATTCTCAACCTATTTCCAGTTTGTGGTGGAAACTAGTGTGCAACCAATGGGAGCAGGAAAGTTATAAAAGTTTGTAAAGTTGACAAAATTCAGAATTCAGCAAGGTGTCATGTGTAGATCTCTCAAGGTTTTCCCAAAGAAACTAACTGTTGAAATAAGGAAATATAAAAAATGAGTAGGAAAAAACAGCCATTTGTGACAAGGTTTTCATCTGTATCTTTTTCTCATGATGGCCAATTTACAAAAGAAATATACTATTATGTCCGCTAGACCCTACTGTTGGGGGGATCCATAGGGTTTGTAGGTTCTCCAAAAACCCAAGCCACCCAGAGCCAACAACTGAGCTGCACCATACAATGATTTTTCATTGTGTACCGAGTATAGACCAATTCAAATGGTGAAATATGTAGAGTGAAAAATGGGTATCAAGGAAACCTATGTATTTCTGCAGTGGGCATAAGATGTGGAGTTTAGTAGCAGTAGTTATTTGTATAACTCTGAATTTGTGGGTACTCGTACTAGCATTCGATGTAGAGGGCATTTTTCAAAGGGTCTTCTTTCTTACACACTGGCTTACATTTGGAAGGCAGAAATGCAGTGAAATGCAATTGGTAATAAAAAATGTTCTACTAATCTGTGCTCCCACATGTCTTCGATAAAAATGGTACCACACTTGTGTTGGTAAGCCTTGTGCCAGCGCCAGGAAACGGGCCAAAAAACAACATGGATGCATCACATTTTTCCACTCAAAACTGACTTGTTTTTGCCAATCTGGGTAGCTGTGGATTTTGGGCCCTAGCTCAGCGGGCACCTAGAAAAACCCTGCAAATCTGTACATTTTTGAAAACTAGACACCTAGGGGAATGCAGGGTGGGGTGACTTGCATGGCTCTCACCAGGTTTTGATACCCACAATTCCTTGCAAACCTCAAACTTTGACTATAAAAACATATGTTCCTTCTATTTCTGTGATGGCAAGTTCTGGAATCTGCAGGGAGCCACAAATTTCTTTCTACCCAGCATTCCCCCAAATCATCTGATAATAATGATAACTCACTTGTGTGGGTAGGCCTAGTGCCCGTGACAGGAAACAGCCCAAAACGCAACATGAGCATATCACATTTTTTCACTCAAAAATGACCCTTTTTTGAAAAGTGGATAGCTGTGGATTTTGGGCAATATTGAGTTGTAAATATCGATACACAAAAATATCAGAAACAAATATCGTCATACAGAAATATTGTCAAGAATATCGATTTTTATAGGCCAGGAATATCATTGTTAAGAATTTTTTGTTGTTGATTGTTTTCAATATAGTTGTAAAAAATGTTGCTTTATTATCTTAATGTGTTTTAGTTCGTATATTAATTTTATGTGTTATTGTTGGTATAATTGTTAATATATTTAAATTTAATTTGTAATTTTAAGTGATTTATACATTTGTAATTTAATTGCTAATAGTAATTTATAGTGTTGAAACGGGCTGCATGGTTTTTATGTGACTAGGGTGGTAAGTTAATTAAGTAATATTTAGTTATTATTTAATTATGTAAATTGTGTAATAATTATTATTTTTTGTTATATTTTAGGTGCGGACTGTTGGGTTTGCAGGGGTACCATGCCTTGGCCATGAAGATGATGGAGGGCATGATGAAAGTGATCCAAAGTCTCCCTTCACGGTAAACGCAGGGAGGGGAGCCATCACATCTGCCTGCAGCACATCACACCCATACACCTGTACCAAAAACTGCACAGGACCACAGCAAGGGTACACACCCACCACCGCCCCCTATCCAGGCACTCCACCCACCTGCACATCCATCACCACCCCTGAACAGGCACTCCCCCACCTGCACAACCACCACCACCCCTCAACAGGCACTACCACCACCTGCACAACAACCCCCTGTCCACGCACAAACACCAACTGTACAGACACCATCCGGCCCTGCACATGAACTTCACCCTGTACAGGCAGATGCACCACACCAACCTGCACCTCGGCGACAACCCAGACATGATCCCTCACCGCGATCCTCACCTCCGAAATTGCCAAGCCGCAAGCACGATTCCCATTGATCACATCCCAGGAACTTTTTGACCAGTGTGAAAATGTGTAAATAAAAAGAAATTCTCTTCACAAGTCACAACTCTGTTGCGTATCATGTCATGATAGGCTAATGTTCACCAATTTTGGTGGCCTAGAGATGTGAGGATGTATGTGTGTGTGTGACACATGTACAAGTGTAACCCCGTCATTGCAGCAAGCCCTCATGTGCAGAGCAGATGACTTCCAAAATACATGTCCATATTTTGAACAAGACATTCACAATGAAGTTAAACAAGATAGAGAAAGTATGATTCAAAATAAGATTTTATGTAAAAAAAAAGTGTGGGGTTAGAAAAACAACAACAGTCCGTTTGGAAGGGAGAAAGGAAAACAAAATGATGTTCTTACTGCAGAAGGAGACGGGAATTTGGATTGGGGTGGGGCAACATAAATATAACACGTCAGGGAGCGTCAGGGAAACCAGTCTATTTACAAGGGGAAAAATAAATAATTGTCCATAAAGAAAAATCTGTCCAACAGGTCAAGTGTCCTTCTGGTCATCCTCTAGTACCACAATGTCCAGATCCTCTGAGTCTGATGCGGGCTCCTGGCTGGCCGGTGCAGGAACAGGCACCACACGGGGTCGGGACACACGAGGAGTACGTGGGGCAACGGGCAGGGGGAGACATTGACGGTGGTGTGGGAAGGAGGTTGGGATACGAAAGACGACATGGCTGCAGTCAGGGAATTGACACTGGCAGTGAGGGTGGCCAGAGCTTGGGCAATTTCCTCTCGCATCATGCGCACCTCTAGACACATCTGCAGCATGATGCGAGAGGACATGTCTGGCTGACCCTCACATGCCCACATCAAGACCTCTGGTACAGCCACAGAAGGAACAACACAGGGAGGGGTTTGGGTTGAACAAGAGGGGTGTGGTACATGAGGGGTCTGGTGCCTCAGGTTCGGAGCCAATGTTGGTGTCGACCTGGCAGCTATGATGAGGGGGACTGGTTGCAGGGGTTGCAGCTGGAGGCCCCGATGGAATGGGGGCCTCTAGAGTTAGGGAGGGGCTGATGGCAGGCCCAGGTTGCGTAGTGGCCTGCCCCGGGGACACCTCGGCAAAACTAACAGGTGATTGGTCCTGGAGTGAGTAGCTCTCCACTCCCCCTGGCCAGAGGTGTCCAGTTCTTCCCCCCCACTTCAATGTCCTCAGCCTCCACCCGGTCCATAGCACCAGAGTTGGCTTCCTGGTCAGTCCGGGTGGGCGCAATCCCCCTGCCTCCTGATGTTGAGGGTCCCGCCTCATCCTCTTCTTCCTCACTGGTGGAAAGAGGTCGTAGCCGCCGGCGCACAAAAGATGTCCTGCTCCGAACCATGTCCTGCATTTGTTCCTTTTGGCCAGCTGAGCCCACTGAAATGTAAGACAAATCATTATGTAGTGGTTGACGCGTCAGGATAAGACACATATCAAGATGAGCCAAGGTCAGACTTTGTTCTCCTCTGATCACACTATACACTTGTCAGTGTATATGAGCTTAAAGTCTGACATGGACATCTCACAAGATTTTTGGTGGCTTGCACATCTGTACTGGCCAACCCTCAACTTTGGCATTATTGTGACCTGTGTGTCCTGTCACTGCTACATGGGCAGGTTCCAAACCCAGTCTACAAAAGGAGATCAGAGGGAGTCCAGATGGTATTGAAAAGGGCCTGTGATATGGAGCCTCTTTTACGTCTGGAAAAATGTTATCTGCTGTGGAGCATTGTATGGGACAACACAAATGCCGATTGGGGGTCACACATCCATATAGGATCTGGGCAATTAGGTTTGCTAAGTTGTGAGTCTAACCTTTTGATATTCCCTCACAAAAGCTGACAATCCAGTGCCACATATTGGCTTCGGAGACTGATCAGGTAGTGCTGTGCACTGGTGAACAGTAGTGTCTCGTTGTTACAGCTACCTGTACATGAAAAATGGCATACAAGCCACTGGGGGTAAGACGTGTGTCTGTGGACACACTTGGCAAAATTGGAAACACTTAAGAGTGAGGCAAGGATCTCAAAGTCTGTCTTGACTCCATGGCACATGATGATCTGTCTCAATCAGAATCCAAACTAACCACAAGCAATGCAAGTCACAGCATCCAATACCCATTGGCCTCTCATACATACACTGGACAGTGTCTGTACCATTCCTCATCCAATGCACACATCAGTTATGATTCCCTTGTTTCACTATTAGTGGTGCTGGCAGTGCAAATTTCTGTAGAAATGCAACTGTGTGGCTCAATTCCCCAGTTGTCATGATGAAACTACAACTCCCAGAATGCACTCTGCCCTGTACAGTCAATGCGCTACAGTGAGCCTTTTGCTTCATGATGACTGCTGCATAGACACAGAATAGGTGAATGGAGGCATGGGACACACGATGGTACAGCTCTGTCTTCACTCACATCATACTTCCAGACACATATTGCATATAATGCACTTACCAGGTCTCTGCTGCTCATGCTCCTCCAGCTGAGCATGGAGGGTCGGATGAGCTGTAAGCAGGACCCTCCTGTACAGTGGCGAGAGGTGAGGATGATGCACATG
Organism: Calotriton arnoldi; assembly: GCA_963921515.1. Lineage (NCBI taxonomy): Eukaryota > Metazoa > Chordata > Amphibia > Caudata > Salamandridae > Calotriton > Calotriton arnoldi. The sequence continues at coordinate 122,676 of CAWUFW010000995.1, read as the reverse complement.
GTGCTGGGAAGACTGGCCCAGTAGCTCCTCGGCCTTGTGCCGGGCCCAGCGTTTTAGGTCCTCTCAGCGCTTGCAGCATGCCCTCGCGTTCCTGGTGTGAACGCCCACTGTACTGCAGCGCTCACCAATGTCGGCCCAAAGTCTGGCCCGCGCTGCATTACTCAGCTGGTCCTCTGGCCCCCATATAGCTGAGGATATTTGAGTATCACCCCCTCAGCTAAGATGTCTAATTCCCTTTCACTGAAAGGGGGTGCTTTCTCTTCATAACCCTCAGCCATTTTGGGGGAAATAAGGTCGAAAAGAGCAGCAGGATGGTAGAGGATCTGATCTGTGAGAGAGGATGACTCAGAATCAATACAAAATGGCTGCCAACAACTTCCTGTGATGTATTTCCTGTCTCCCACTTCCTGTATGTCATTTCCTGTATGAAATAATGGGTTCCGGTTCAATCTCTGAGATTCCGGCCCGGAGGCTGAGATTCCGGCCTAGAGGCGGAGATTCCGGCCCGGAGGCGGAAATTCCGCTCCGGGTGCGGAACTTCTGCTCCAGGTGCGGAAATTCTGGCCCGAGTGCGGAAATTCCGGCCCGAGTGCGGACGTAAAGTTAGTAGACGTAAGTAATTTCTGTGAATACCATAAATCGTAAGTGCCCTCTGTGAATACCAAAAGTACTAAGTTTAGGATTTTGTCTCAGATTAGTTCTGTGAATCGGCCCCATAATTTTTTGGGGCTAATTAATAATGTTGATAGTAAGAGTTTTATATTTGTTCAAAATGAATAGGGGTATTCAAATATATGTTGTGTTTGAAGTGAAGTGCTTTCCCACCTGTTGCCCAGACAGGAGTGGGAATTGTAAATATTACCCCCCTGAAGTCCAACACTTTCTCTACTACTGCACAGACTGGAGTGAGAATAGTAAATCTCACCCTGAAGTCCAAAGCTTTCCCTAATGTTGCACAGATGGGATTGGGAATAGTAAATCTTATCCCTCCGAAGTTCAACACTTTCTCTACTGTTGCACAGACTGGAGTGGGAATAGTAAATTTAACCCTTCCGAAGTCCAATGCTTTCTCTACTGTTGCATAAATTGGGGAGGGAATAGTATATCTATTATTCCCAGTCTTCAATATTTTTCTTAATATTGTTTAAATACATCTATTAAACATACACATATATGTGTGTGTATAAGTATATATTTACATATAGTATAAAATATAAAAAATGACATTATTTTAATGTTATATATTACAATATTTAAGATTTACTATCTTAAACTATATGTATATATTTAAAACTATACTTTTGTATGTTTTTTAATAATATTAGTATGGAGAAAAAAATCAGATTTTTGGTACCTTTCACCAGTATAGGGAAATTATATTTTTGAAATTATATTTTTGAAATTATATTTTTGTATCACAATATTGTTGTTTTCGATATTGTGTCAGTGATCCTTTTTTATTCATTCGTCTATAAAATTATTTAATGTTTGTTTATATCTGAATTTAGCAAACAACAGTTGTTTTTTCAAAGTTCAATGCACTTTACATTTTAACTATGTCAGTGACTTCATTGGTGCCTGACATTGCCCTTGCCTTCTCCAAAAGTTACTCCATCTCACATCTTGATCGAGAAAATCAAATTGGTGGCGTGGTGGCAGTTATTTATCGCTTTAAGTTTGCCTGCACAATAAAGCAAACATTTGCAATGCAATCGGTCTCACCTTTGGGACCTTATATGTATTTAGCTATGCAGCACATTAGCCTGGGTGCGGAAACATCTACTGTTCTTTAACATGGAGGGAAAGTAAGCACCAAACTGCGTGACACGCCGGGTTTGGGAACACATGGAGAGAAATATTGCCTTTCAGCAGGAAATGGTATAGTCCTAAGCTCTGTTTTTAATATAAAATCAGGGCCTTCGGTGGTTATATCACTGAAAATACAAGATTTGAAAAAAATATTATTGTCTACAGGTGCTCGTGGAAGACAATTTCTATGGACTGGAATCTAGAGAATGCTAAAGTGATTCTGGCATTTTACTGACCTCTGCTGGTCGTCTTCTATCAAGAAAGTTAAATAGATGCAGTTGCCAGAAAATTTAAAAAAGAAAGTCCCTCAGCAGAAAGCAATTCTGGTATTTTACTGACCTCTACTGGTCGTTTTCTATCAAGACAGTTAAATAGAGGCAATTGAACAGAAAAAAGTGGAAGCAGACAAGTCCTAGGGCTGATCTCCAGAGCCCACAAAGTACATACACATATAAGTATATACTAAAGTATATACAAGAGGTCTCGAATGCTGGACCTAAAAACTAGTGGGTCTGGGAATGGCGGAAGGTCTCTCCTTCTCTCTAAAGCTATCTGACAACTTTACTTTTTCAGGCTCACTAATATATCACCTCCTGGACTACTTGGTCAAATTTGGGGAGCTGTTGGCAAAGGTGGTGGCACCACTAAACATACAATATGGCAATTTTAGAGTCCTAGGGGAGTTTAATGTACATCTGGATGACCCAAACTGTAAAGGGGTGTCTCTGCTGAGGGAAGCGATGGTGGACCTGAGCCTCTCGCTAAAAGTCAGCGGTCCACACACCAAAAGGGGCACACACTTGATCTAACTTTTTCCAATCTAACTACGCTTGCAATTGCCAGCCCTTACCCTGATACATGGTCAAACCAAACCATTTCTGAGCCCCATATTCGTGGACTCTGCCAGATCCAGTTATACCAACAACTAGAACAGTCGTGGAATCGTGACCATGGCATAAAATTTCGGAAACCAGTTTAACTAACTCTCTTAAACTAATTGACATCTCTTTGGGTTCCAACCTGGATGAAGCAGCTAAGGGACTCAATTTCTTCCTTACACAGGCCTTAGACGAACTGGCATCTATAAAAAACAATATGCCAAAACGGAAATCCTCCTCTGCAGCACTCACTGTTTCTACAGGCCGAAAAATGCCTGTGCAAACATTTCAAAAGAAAATGGAGAAAGAGGTATGAGCCTAGCAACAAGGTAATTTACAAATCAGATATAAGTGTTTTTCGAAAAAAGATCAAGAAAGCACAACTAGACACCTTTGCTAAGCGAATGAATAATGCAGGATATACCAATAAAACGTTATTTGAGATAGCCAAGTTGTTGCTCTCCACAGGCAGAGATAAACAAAACGTGACTGCCTCGCAAGCTCTATGCGACAACTTCTCTACTTCCAGGATAAATTTGCTAAAATGTATTCTAATCTGGTTCTGGAGAGTGCTGCTTCTGTCCCCGACCTGTGAAACAGAGAGCCACTGAAAGCAGAGAGAGAGAGGAATTAACAGTTTTCGAAAAGATCCCTTTGCAGATTCAGAAGAATCCACTCTATAGGGCAGTTCCGACACCTCCGTTAGAACCTTATCCCCAAGAATTCTTACATTTGCAGTATCTTGCCTAAACACACAGATAAATCAACTATTTAACAGATCCTTGAAATAAGGCATTTTCTCAGTGATTTGGGAAACAGCATTAGTGCTCCCACTAATAATAAAGACCAGTGCAGATCTGGGCTGTCTGAGTAACTATAGACCAATATCCCTTGTCCCAGCACTTGGGAAAATATTGGAGCAGTTGGTCAATAAGCAGACAACCCAATTCATAGAAAAGAGCGAAATCCTGCACTACACTCAGCCTGGTTTTCGGCAAGGCTTCAGGGCGGAGGTTGCTCTTCTACTAGTGGCTGAGTTTGTCAAAACTAACTTAGACACTAGGAATAAAGTAGTGGTCATCCTCTTGGATCTCTCTGCTGCTTTTGATATGATCTCTCATGAGATTCTATTAGAGCGACTGATGGCGGCCAGGATAACCAGCACAGCAAATTGCTGACTAACGTATTTCTTATCAGGGAGGGAGCAAGCGGTCTACCTTACACCTTTCACTTCCAGTTTTATGGAACTGGCCTCAGCGCTCCATGCTGAGTCCTACTTTATGTAATCATCTATATGGCACCACTGGGGAAGGCTGTTGAGCAATGGGGCTTCAACCTCGTATCTTATTTAGACGATACCCAGCTGTTACTATAATTTCAGCAAATTGACAACTCGGTCATGGAGAATGTCTGTGGCTGTCTTGCTACAGTTGCTAACAATGAAATGTAGCTGTTTGTAGTGGAATTCAGATAAATCTGAAAGTTTGATTTTGGTAATACCACCTCCCTTGACATCAGAACCTTGTGGCCAAAGGATTCTCGGGGAACCTCTGACTCTCAAAATTGAAGCACAAAATCTCAGTCTAAAATTTGACAATGATCTCTCCTTTCAATCTCAAATAAGGGCTACTACAGCCACTAGTTTCGCATTGCTGAATTCACTAAAAAAGACACTGAATTTCCTTCCTGGGCACATGCGGAAAAGGGTGGGGCATGCCATGGTTACTGTTAATTTGGACTATGCAAAAGTGCTGTACTTGGGACTCCCGGCGGGACTCCTGATAAGCTAAAGCTGGTTCCAAACACAACTGCTAGCCTGATTTTGAACTGCCCAAAAAGACAATCTTCTAGTTAGAACCTTAAGCAGTTGCATTGGCTTCCGATCAAAGGATCAAATGCAAGGCTATGCTAATCTTCAGAGCTTTACACCAAAAGAGACCTTTATACTTACGGAGAAGATTCAGGATGTATGATCCAGGTAGGGCACTTCGCTCCTCCAATCAAGTGGTCTGCATCCCACGGATCCATAAGGAAAGATCAAGTGGACAATCTTTCTAATTACTGGCAGCAAAATTATGGAACTCTCTGCCGAAAGCTCTGAGAGACCTTGATTCAAAGAAGACTGCACTGAAAACTCATCTGTTTAGGGAATTCTAGCCCGTTTATAATTAGTGCTCCTGGTTTTATGGTATTTATTTTTTTAACATTTCCGTCTGTATTTATCCATATTTATTTTTTGGCCATTTTATGTGTATTTATCCATATGTATTTTGTGTATAACTGAAATTGTAAAACTGTGCATTTTCATATTAATTTAACTGATAGACGCGCACTCATGCTTTTGATGTCTGTCGTGATTTAGTGTTTTAAGCTGGCAAATATTACGTAACAATACATCCACTAAATATTAGCATTATACCACAAATGTATGTTGAGATATGCCATTATTTACAGTAATTTCATCTTGTTTTTTAATTTCCCATGCTGTCCATCAGCTCAGCTGCTGGGCTACAATTCATGAAACACAGCACTGAGAGTCACTTCAAAGAAGCACAATTTTCTGTATTTATCCACTTTTAAAAATAAATGCAGACAAAAAACACATTATTTTCTGTCTGTATTTATCTGTAAAAATCCATAAAAACGGAAAACAGGAAGCCTTATTTATAATCCACTAGCCTACTGTTCAGAGCACCGGGATGCTTCTTTCCGAAACAGCTGTATGCTTTATAAATGGCTCTTCATTCATTCAGTCATTCAAGGGCCTCATTTTAAGTGTGGCAGGCAGCACACCAGTCGACAGAGGCCATGGCCACTGCTCTCTTGATGGAGAACCACCCGCAATAATGAGAAATTCTGCATTTCCTGGCATGGATCTTGATGCCTTGAGTGCATCTGCCAGTGTGGCAGATTGCCTGAAAGGAGAGCATATAGGCTGAGCAGGTGCCATGTTTTTTTAACCCGTTGAGCATTCTTTTTTGTTTTTCTGAAACAACTTGCTATCATGAGAGATTGTTTCAAAAAAAGAAAAATCCAGTGATCCTGATATGCAGGATGTCTCCCTCTTGCATGTTAGGGTCATTGAGTGGTTTCCCTGCCCCAAACCAGCAGGTTCCAAATGACAGTCACAGTTGCCCCCTACTTAAATATCGTGAGGCAACCGCCACTGTGACTTGCCAGTGAAGTGGCGGACGGACTGCCAAGTCAAGGATTTGCAACACAGGAGCCAGTTAAGCTCTGCCTTCAGAAACCCAGTAGTTCCTCCTACTGTAAATGAGGAAGGGAAAGCGTGAGTTTGGCCGGGTGGGAGCTCCGTCAAATTATCGTAAAGCTCCCACTCTGCTAATCTCTAAACTAGGTGTAGTCTTGTTGATTTAGACGAATCTTCTGTTTATCTATATTCTTGCTGCAACAAGAGCTTTGTATAGGTTCGGGGTTATCCAGTGTTTGATGTCCCAGTCAACATATACGGGAAAAGTTGATATATTTTTGGAAACTTTTTCCTTAATGTCTTGCACAGAGAGAAGGATGACTTGGAAAGTAACTAGGGGGCGCTAACCTGTTATTCAGCATCTGGCCATAGATATGTATATGTTTCCACAGCAATCAGGATTGTCATAGCCATAAAGCGGCATTGGTACATTTCTGATGTTTTCAGGCTGGCATGACAAGAATATTGTGCTCTTTCTTACAGAGGAGAAAACTGATCAAGGGTTGTACCAAACACAGTAAAAACATATATTTTGTGATTCTACATATTGTGAGCAAACCCTATGAGGGCAGCCAGTATGGTTGTTACCTTTTAAAAATCGTTTTTAAACGTGCAAGACATGCAATTATCACGTCCTCTTCTTGAGTTTGGTTCTCCTGTTTTTGGGGCTACTTTTTTCTTTATGTTCAAGCGCTCCATATGAATGCTTGTGTTTTTAGTCTGTCTCCCATATTCCCATCGTTGTATACTACATTGTCTTCCACCTGTCCCCCTTCCATGTTGATTCTTTTCCCTTCCACTCCCCCTACCCAGTACTCTATGCCACTGCACTCTACACCACTCTACTCTTCTTTGCACCACTCTATGTCACTGCACTCTGCGCCGCTCTACTCAACACCACTGAACTCTATTATGCACCACAGTACGCCACTGCACTTTATGCCACTGCACTCTACGAACCTCTACTCTGCTTCACACTACTCTATGCCACTGCACTGTAGACCACTCTATGTCACTGCCCTCTACTGCACTCTACCCAGTGCACTATACCCCACTTCACCACTCTACCTCACTGCAGTCTACTCTGCACCACTCTACTTTACGTCACTGCACTCTATGTCAATCCACTATATTCTAAGCCACTCCACTCTATGCCACTCCACACCACTCTATGCCACTCCACAACACTCTATGCCACTCCACACAGTGCCACTCTACCCTACTCCACCCCACACAATGCCACTCTACTCTACCCCAAGCAACTCTACTCCACTCCACTCCATGGCACTCCACACCACTCTACACCATGCCACTCCACTCTAGTCTACGCCAATCCACTCTACGCCACTGCACTCAACGCCACTCTACTCTACGCCACTCCACTCCACGCCACTCTACACCACTCCACTTCACTGTACACCACTCTACGCCATGCCACTCCACTCCACGCTGCTGTACAGGACTATAAGACACTGGCACGGCCAATAGCTTGTTTACATGCCGCTTACATGTCTGCACGCAGGCTATTCACGTGGATGATCCAGACATTTATGCTTTTATTTAAAGTCAAGTTATATGTACCATTTGTAAAGTGTTTCATCTGTAATTGAAGTTTGGCCAGCTCTTTCTTCAGCTCCTCTTTTTCTTCATTCAGTTTTCTGGAGAAAAAAAACAATTTAAATAACACCAGCAAACAACTGAAGACGGTATTTCTAGGTTTCATTATGCTTCAACTAACTGTTATTGTTAATATTTTAAGTGTGTTTTCACAAATAAATTTGACATACCCAGTTGAATACATACGCAATAATAGATCATAAAAACCTACTTGGACGAGGTCATTTAAAGCAGGGGGTGTGCGAAATTCACGTAATCTGCTCTCCCATAACTACGGGAAATTTCAGGAAAATTATACAAAATTTAGCAAAATGAAAATCTATCATTTGGTGTTATATTTTAGCGTGAAATGTGTGCCCCCTTCAATGTTTAACATAAGAACACATTTTACGCAAAAAAATTGCGCGAAAAACATGACTCCGGCAAAGAACAGTTACACGTGTTCTGATTGTTCATATTGTTCCCGCGCTATAATTTTGCAGTAAACGGTAGTATAACTAACGACGCAGCATAATGACAGGAATACGAAATAACACTGGCGTTATTTAAATGTTGCCCAAGCCTAATGTAAAGGTGGACGAAGTGGCCAGGGATTTAGAAAGGTATGTGAAATGATGGGATATATTTATTAGCAAAGTAACGATAAGCATGGCAACACTGTAATAACACATATGGATTCATTCCGTTCATAATTGGTGAATCAGAATCAGAACTGTTATAGACCAAGTATGCATGTGCAGCCCTCCCATGCGCGCTTGACCAACTCACTGTCCACCCTCCACCTCAGGTCTCACTTAGTTAACATGGAGAGATGGGTGGTGTATGAAAGTTCATTATGAAGGGACGAGGCACAGGATTAAAAGTACATTAGAACATTGGAATGTGGAGCACTCCATTGAATACAATGGAGTGCTTCAAGCTTCTACGCGCCGATAAAAGCCCAAAAAGCAACATTCCAATGCTGTTTTACAAAGGCCTCTCGGAGCCCGAGGGGATTTAAACCCCCTCGGGCTCTGAGAGGCCCTTGTTTTATTTGTTAGAACATTCTGCCCTCTAGTGGCAGAATGTTCTTATAGCCCTCCGTAGCTGGGCCATACCGGCCATTAAAGTCCCGCCCCCTTGTTAACGTTGGAGCGGGCCTTTAATGGTCAGTATAGCCCGCTACAGCGGGCTATAAGGCTATACGAAATCACTACAACAGCTGAGTAACAATTTGTACTCGTACGTCCTGGGTTCTCTCTAATTTCCACCTTGATGATGCCCTACCATGTAGTGGTGTACAGGAAACGGCTCATCAGGTATTTAAATCAGGGCATATAATGTGGCCCACAAAACGTGTCATGACGTACATGCAGGCCTGCTATCTTCAGCCATGCCGGTGCAAGGCAAGTAAGAAGAAAAAGAGTTCTGAGGTAAGACTAGAGTAGGCTCACCCAAGCACCCTAAATGCACAGGAAGTGACTAACCTCTGGCAACATGAAAGCAATGGGTCATATAACCAGATTATCCCTGGTACCGGACTTGTTATGGCTGAATCCGGTTATCGAGATAATTTTGCACATGGAAAAAGTGTACCTCACTCAGAAAAACAAAGCTTTTCGAGACAACACCTTTGATTGTATGTAAGCCGCCCATTTATCCAATGAACTGTGGTGTCAGCTTATGTCTCACTCTGGGTATGGTGTCACTGGAAATTTGGCCTCCACTCTCCTTGAGCACATATCATGCTCCACTAATCAGCAGGGTTCCCACCAAAGAAAAGAGCCAGCCTCCTATCATGGGTGCCTGCCAGCTGTGTCACGTTCTGGTAAAGCTTGGGGAAGCTAAAATGGGAAGTCCAGCCAGCCAGTCCTCTCAAATGGGGTCTATCGGACTTCACAGCTGGGCATGGCCTATGCATGCATGCATGCATGTTGTATTTGTATATTGTGAGTCTAACGAAAAACAGTGGAGGGCAGTACAGGGTCAAAGGCAAGAATACAGTTGGTATGTGGTCAACAAGTAGAGTCAACAGGTGATTTGAGAGGCTGCTGTTTGGTGGACTCTTACTGCACTATGATGTAGTATTCTTTTCAGAGGCGAATTTTCAACTCTTCTTTGAACTGGAGCAGGATTGGGTTTGTTATGATGGATTCGGAGATACTGTTCTAGATTCATACCATGTCTTTTACACTTCTTTGTCTCTAGGCTGAATATGTTCTTCCTGGCTACAGGTGAGTCAATGCTAGAAAAATCCTGAATTAAATGTAAGTAAAATGTTGCAAAAGCCAAGGAACTTCTAGATATCTTTTATCAAAGAGGATTGTGCCATTTGATACCAACTGACATTTTTCCTGAATCCATCGGCACTCTTGAAGAGGAAACCTGAAATCCCAACAATATGATGCTGTATGTTTCAAAATTGCCCTTTTCTAGTTTGACATATAAAGAGTGAAAACAAAACCTTCTTAGAACTTATTTTGCATTTTTTTCTTTTTTAATTTTATACAGTGTGACCTTGGAAACCAGCATTAAAGTGCTTTACAAGAGAACACGATTACGTAAAACATTTTTTTGTTTTGCAATTTTATACAGCGTGAGATGGCATTAGAGTGCTTTACAAGAGAACTAGATTACGTTAAACATTCTTTTAAGGCACAGAGATATTAAGTGATTTGCCCAGAATCACATGATGTTGAGCCAAGGCCAGGATTCAAATTTGGTTCCCCAGTTCCAAAGTCAGCAGCTGTATCCGCTAGGCCACATTTCCTTTCTTTATGTTGTCTGCATTCCAGTACCATTTCAGACAATACTAAAATATCATCCAAATAGATGATCACGTGTGTACAAGACTTCCCTCACAAAAGTAATTTAGAAAATGTTGAAAGGCTGCTTGTGCATTACAAAGGCCAGATGTTATCACGAGGTGCTCAAAGTGGCTATGCCACGTATTAAAAACAGTGTTCCATTCAGATCCTTCATGTATGCGTACTAATTTGTACGCACCCTCAGATATACCTTAGTGAATATCTTGGGACTTTTAACTTGGTTGAGTGCCAAAACCAGTGTACAGGGATATCTGTTTCTAATAGTTATTTCATTTAATTCTCTGTAGTCTACGCAAGGACAAAACTGCAACCCAACATGGGTATGAAAAAATTGGTGAACCAGCTGGACAGGTTTAATTAATCCTCATTTCAGATTTTCCTCTATATATGCTCTGAACACTTTGTCTTCCTTAACAGTCAGCGGGGAAATCTTACCATCTGGAATCTTTGCTCCTGGTACAACTGTGTTGCAGTCATAATTCATGTGAGGATGTACTCTTTCTTCTTCCTTGGGCTGACAAGATCAGCAAACTCCATGTATTGAGGCAGTAATCAGATTTCATCCAAGAATATGGTAGAGAGACATATAAGGAAGTGAGTTGTCCTCAAGCCTTCTCTGGGAAAACAAGTTTTCTTACAATAGGATGAGATAATGGGATTGGGGACAACTGCTAGTTGATCTTTGGAATATGCCTTGCGTGCCAGGCATGTACCAGATAATTGCAACAGAACGAGTGCCTATAAAGTCAAAGAGACAGATTTAATATGTCCAACAGTTGTTCCATCAAGATAGGTGCAGTTTGACAAATAATATTTTTCGAGGTCAAAGAGATGTCAATTTCCTGGGATCTCTTCTTACTGTTTTTTCTGTAGGGGAATTATGGTTCGAGAACGAAAATCATGATCCATAAACAATCCATTGTTCCTCAATCCTCCACAGCCATGACCTTTAAGGGACCCTCAGAGGGGGCCAGTTTGACAGCAAGTTCAAAATGGATCTTATCGTTAGCAAACACTTGTTTGTCAGTGGCGCTCCACCCAGGTGTGTGGTTTGCCGTCGAGTTGTTCTCGGAAGTAAGGGCACTGTTTGACAAAATATCCTGCCTTCCACAGTATAAACAGACCACTTTTGAGTGTTTGCTCTTTTTCTTCCTTTGTCAAGGTACACTGGATGTTGTACTGGATTTGCAAAGGTTTTGGAGATCCATTATCATCATCCCATGGATCTTCAATTATCAATGTCTCTGCTGAGTTTCAATTTGAAATGTGAGACATGTCAATCCTTCAGTAGATGCAGAATGATTAACTATCAATGAAATGGTGCCTTAATTCATATCCAAGATTGCTATGAAAAAATTGCTGCAGCGGCTTGGTCTGTCCAAGCTGCTTCCTTTCTTAATTCCTGGAAAGGACTTATGTATGTGATAATATGTCACATTCCTTGTCTCATGGCTAGTAGTCCTTTGTGTGCATATTGCGTAGCATGACATAGACCAAAATTTACTAAAAATAGTCATGAACATATTATTTTGAGCAAGGACAGGATCAAGGTTGTTTATTAGCAGTGAAGCCTATATTAAAGCGCCTTGAGTGAGGTAGGATAATAATAAACTCCACCTTGGATTGATACTGTGAGGCAAAGTGCTGGCAAGACAAAAAAATGCCTTAAAGCATGCAGGATTCCCCGAGAACTTAAAAAAGGAGGTGCTGATTGAAGCTGCACCAGATCTGTGGAAGTATTCCCTGAAGCAACAAGAGGGGAAGTTATTAAGTAATTAAGTTTAGTTGACAGAAAGGCCTACTCCTATCTTGCTATATCCTTATTCTCTTGTATTTTAGGGATTGTTTTTGCCATGATGTGTAAGAAAGTCACATCTGAGTCCATCCTGCTAAAACATGGCATATCAAGTTGTCAGGATCCGAGAGATAGTGGTAAAATCAGATCAGTCTCCCAAATGTCCACACAAATATCACCTAACAACACAGTGATAAACACTCCTTGGGTTATATCTAGTTGGAATGAGACAGGTAGGGAAAAGAAAGAAGATAAAGATGCTTGATGTGGAATAGGCAACATCGGAGACATCACGGTGGTTGCAGAGCAGAGGAACACAGTAAGGATCAATGTGATAGGATGTTAAGACCAAAGAAGTGTGTAAACCAGCAGAAGCTGTGATTCCAATGATGTAGACTAATAATGTAAATCATATGCAAAAAACTACAAGGTGAGGAAGATACATCTTTGTGTACTTACTGGCTTCTCCAGAACAAAGATAGCAAATGGAGTAACCAGGAAATATCCCGGAACTCAGGAGAAGTGACACCAGCCTGGTTATGTTTTGTCAATTTGTATAGCGCACTAATCACCCAAGAAGGTATCCAGGCACTTGTGCAAACCCTGATTGGATGGTCCACATGATTATGCTTGTTGGGTTTGAAGAGTGTGAGGGAGTCCGCGCAGTTCTTGATCCAGTTGTTGAAGTTGTTGATGTCCTTGTAAGAGCAAACAGAGGTAAGAGCAGCAAAACAAACACAGGAATTAAAGGGGACCTCCGCAAGTGGAACAGGAGAAGGAAAAAAACTAAATACATGTGAAGGATATCAAAGGCCAAATGGAGACTAAGCAAAAGCAGGCATCTTACAGTACGACAATGCTGGGCAAGGTGACTTCATTCTCACTCTGATTATATTGACCCAGAAGCAAAGTTGAATCCCGGTATGAGTCTAGTCCCTCCCTACCATTGTAACCCAGCCAACTCTGGCCCAATCTCCAGGAAGTCCAGTGTGGTCTATGCAAAGGAGTATACGCTGTCTATTCTTCACAGCACCTTGATCTGTCCTTATATTCTGAATTCCATTATCTGTGCATGGACCTTTCAGGAGATTTCTTACACATCATCCTCATCAACCTACATGTCTGGCACCCATACTAATAATATTCCCATACCAGCTAAAATATTAGAGACTATATCTAGCCTCAAGCTTGATTTGCTTTTACATTTTTCTTACATGTATTCACAGCTAAACAGATGGTGACAAAAGATAAGGCCACAAGAGCTTCATAGTCCTGCTACAACAACATAGACTCTAAATGGTCTACAACTTTTCCAGCAGAAATTAACTCATACTCTGGATCCTTTGAATAGAATTTGGTCAACCTCATTTGCCAAAGAATGAGAACTTGTCCAGAATACATAATTCTATCATTTGATACATGATGGTAATTCTTTTAGGTTACAAAATATGAGTTACTTTCAAATAAAAAGTAGCTTTATCTACTTTAACACATCAATGTATCAAACTTGTATTCGATGATCTTCAAAAAGTGAACATTGGTGAGCAGTTTAATGAAATGTATTGATTGCATGTTCATAGTGAGACATAAATCAAGCGTTGTAATTTTCCAAGACAGAGTACTGTTTTTCACTTTCAATTTGCATCTAATAAAGGCCATAGTTGTCATATGGTTACCTGATGACTTCTTCATCTATTTCTTTCTTTTCAAATCGCTCAATACTTCTTCTGGCCAATACGGTATCAATCAATCGCTGCTTAGGAGTTGATGAAGCACTGCTTGATTGGTGGCCTTAAAATATAAACATTTTTATTCCAAAGGTAAAGTTATGTGTTTAGTAAATCAGTATGAAATAATGTTTCAAACTTGTGAAGTCTAACAGATAAGAAATACAATGTTACTACTATTGCAACACAGTACAATTAAAATCTTCGTACTTTTCCACGAAAAGTTGCTGATTTTGGAATCACGATCTTGTGTTCTATATTTTATTTGCCATAAAAATGATGTATACTTTACGGATAACTTACCTTTTTCTTTACTTCACTGAGAGATTACTATAACAGTCATAGACACCAATGTATCCAGCATGACATTTCAGGGAGTGAGGGAGTACCCAACACCTAACTTCATCAGGGTTATGCTTGCTCCATTACCTGAGATATCACCACCAAGATAAAGATGTACATAAGTCACCTGGCTATTTCCCAATATCCAGAAAAAAAGTTATTCTGTTTACTTGCGTTACTCACCTAAAATAATTCAGTACCATTATTCAGAACCTTACGAATACCTTCCTTTTCCCCAACGGATTTCAATTCCTACATTAGAGGCGAGCTAAACTATGCACTGAGCTGAGTATATTGCCCATTGTAGCTCCCACAATTTCCCACTTATCACACTTTGCCTGCTTCCCCAGTGTCCCACATAGCCCAGAATGTAGTTTCTATAATGCCCACTTAGCAATTGATTGTATTCACATTGTCATAGTCAGCACAGATTTTAGCTGTCAGAAAGTTTCTGAACAAACTACCAATGAAATGTGTTGAACTGAGTAATGCAATATCATGTTTATTGCAGATACACAACCAATAACATACAGACAATAACGTGATGCAAATGCAGTTCATAATCACTTAAAACAGCTGCAGCACAAAGTGCACAATGGGTGAGCAATTACACAAATTCATTAAAATACATAATACAACAAGCTAAAACAGCAAAATGCGATCAATCATGAAAATCAGTTTTACAAATTTAAGAATGAATGTGGGGTCAAGCAAGCTGTTTTGACAACAAAAAGGAACAAACGGGTACAAGTACATCGCTAGTTGGAGCCGTCAACCATGTAAAAATCATGCTAAGAACATTGAGCTCCATAGAGAATAAACCTTTGCAGATTCAATGAGCAACGCAAAAATGAAGTTCTGGTACATCAGTAACAGAGTTACAAACTGTTGCCAATTATGAATAAAATGACCTAATGGGCAAATTACAAACCTAATACATGCATACTATTTTGCAGTATTTAAGGGCTTTCTTTCTCCTATGCAAATTAGTATGTATATCTGATCATCCACTCTGCATAACTGCCTTGGCCCCAATGGTTTAAAAATGTTCCTGACTGTGTACATAGATTTTAAAACCAATTTGACCATGCAGATAAGATGATGCTACGGGCCAAACTTACAAGATTTGGGGGGTTCCCAGAGCCTTGCATCAGTGGGTGCAACTATAATATATGGATACATGTGAGATCATGAAAATATCAGTGAGTTGCCTAACTTCCTGAGCGGTGAAGTGACACTGTGGGGTCAAGGGGTCGGCCTAGGCTCTGTTACTTCTTAATGTTTATCTGTCGGGTCTTGCAGAGGCACATAACTTAACACCTAAACTGGGCTACGAAAACATCCTTGTGCTGTTATACACAGAGTACACTAAACATCTTGACCACACACCAATAGGACCGCAGCATTCAACAGATGCATGCCATACTTACCATCAAGCCAACAGACTACCCAGAAACCACTCTAAAAAGCAATTCTTTTAAAACCTGGTAATAAATAAAAATGTTGACTTGAATATGAGGCTTTAGAGAAAGTGGCCAGTTATTGCAATCTGGTAGTATGGACTGATAATTAACTGCAGGGGTCACTCATGGTAGAGCCTAGAAAGCTGAATGCTACTGCAAATTTGATTGGCCATGCTACATATAACAATAAATTTGCAATCTATGAAAGAATATAGGAAGATGGTAGGCTCTGGTTAGCTTATGCAGCATCTAACTTTTGTCTAGATGTTTGCAGGGATTGGAATAATGTGGAGGTAAACTGTAAAGAAAGGCATTGAAGTTATGCAAGTCTACTCCATTTGGATATTTTGATTAGAAATTGCCTTGTGCTTGGCCTCTGCACCAGTGCGATAGGCAGCACTATTACGATTCTTTGATATACATTGAAGAAGTCAGGAAGGCCTATTGTAGATATTTGGCTCTGCAATAGACAATGATGTCTTGGTAAATTAATCAGTGGCTCTGGGTGATACTTTAGTGATTATCCTAGGGAAGAAGTTGTAATCCAAATATGTTGCATAAGTTGCTAAGGTCACATGTACGGGAGTGGTATTACCCAAATGGTGCCCAGTTGCTTGGAACTAAGACATCATGCAAGAGCACAAGGAGAATTTAGCACATGGCGTGCCCTTGACTCCAATAGTGTGCTGAAAAAACATGCTGTTTCCCTCTGGTCAACTACCAATTTTAAACAGAATGGGAGTTACATTGGCTTATCCAAGAGGGTGAATCTCTAGGGTATGTGGTTGTGGAAGGGAAACTTTTATCAATGTGGTTGTTATTGCGTTACCTTGGAGGGCTTGAGAAAGCAACTCTATTTTTAAGAATAGTAGTATTAATTAAATAGCAGACACTTCAAATAGAATTTTAATGTAGCATTAAATATGTAATGGCATTTATATTGTAAATGTTATATGTTTGATTAAAACACCTCCAACGGCAGTGAAGTGCACGGTTATCATACTACTCAAATTAGCACACATCACAAAGTTGATCACAACACACCTGCTCATCAATGTGTGTTACACTGTTACTATACTCATGTGGATGCTTTCCAGAGTAAGAACAGGAAAACTGTAATGGCAGGCAGTGGCGTAGCGTTGGGGGGGGAGCCTAAAGGGGCGGTTGCCCCAGACGCAAAATTCTTAGGGGCGCAAAATTTTAAAACAAAAGTGGAAGGATACATGCCTGCCCCGGGCGCTGGCAACTCACCCTATGACGCTGATACACATATTCTGAGACATGGCTGGGAACAGCAACAAGCCTTGGCAATCTGCTCGACCGGCCCCGGCAGCGAGGGGGGGATGCTAGTGAGAAGCACCGCTCCCGCTTTTGTTACAGGGGGACGATATTGCAGCACTGCTGCAAAACCGGACCCCGGCAAAAAAAACGGCCCCCACAGGTCGAAAACTGGTCCCACCCTTCCGGCCCACCGGGAAAACGCCCAGTGCCCCCTACAGCCAGTCCGGCCCTGTTCTGAGAGCTTTTTCAAACTATGCTTACTTTTATGAATGTTTTAGGTACAAAGCATCACTGCATTTAACTCCCACGTGGTTAAATAAGCAATTAAGTAATTCAAAAAGTCTAACCTTTTAGAGTCTTTTGATTTTTCTAAAATTACAAATATAATAAACTTGCTTACAGGAGCCTTTCAGGCAGCCCTTTTCATCCACTGGTCTGTTATGGTTTTGTTCATATTTTTCTTCGCCCACTACAGTAAACAGCATGGGTCACCGGGTCAGCCCACTTCAGCTATTGGCTTACCTCTCTGTGAGTGATGACATTCCGCTCTTGCACATGCAAAAAGTAGTCCATTTGTACAGTTTAACATAAACTATTCACAGACATTGGCAAAGCCAAATGTTGGCTGCCAGCGCCAGGCCTATTGGCTTTGCCATTGCTTGTTAGTATCCGATTTTTATTATTGGACCGTGTGCTGTGTTTCTCAAATGTTTCTCACAAATGTTTGAACAGATTTATATTGTTCCTCAAAAACTCTAATAAGTGCAAATTTTTTGACTGCATACTGTTATCATTAGCATTCATACTCACTTATCCGCAGAATCTCAGCATAGCCCTGCTTCAATGACTCAAGCCCAGACTGGCCGCTTTGTTTCTCAACTTCTTTTGGAAGTTCCTTACCATACAGGTATAAGTCAATTAATGCTGCCTTTGAAGATCTATTCATGAGCACATTCTGAGAAGGTGGCACCTATAGGAAAATACAATAAAAATATACGTGACTCGATGATATAGGATGCTTAATCTCTGTAGCCATGACCAACACGTTAAATTCTGCATAGTTTCAAACATCGCTAACCTTCGATTTTCAAATATATCATCTCTTTATTCACCATTTTATGTTTATGTTTTGTTTTTAAAGGCTTTAAGTAATAGCTCCATTTAGTGATTGACTGCTATATGAATTTGTAATGAATGTTCATGTAAGCTACATGTATGATACCTCCATCTTTCATCAACTCAGTGTCATATCATGATGCATGCCTATCCAGATACTCGCGGCTTAAGTTGAATTATGGCTATGGCTCTATTTAATGTTCAGCTCAGTAAATACATGATCTTTTAATAATAAATAGTGGACGATTCATTCTCAAGGTTGATTTAGAGTAATATGGAAAATGCTGAAATTATTGTTAAAATCTACAGGAACTGCATCTTTGCTGAGACTGGACGGGGGGGGGGGAGGGGGGCGTCAGATAGTAGCACATCAGCCATAACATACAACACATGATCGCTGTAGCAAAAAATCTGCTAGAAAAGCCATAGCAATCTGCTCACTACAGCATAGATTTTGGCCCAGGTCTATATTCATGCCCTTCTGGGTCACAATGATCACTGAATAATAGCAGCAGGTAGCTAGACTCTACAGCATAACCTCCACCCCACACATTTCCAAGTGTATCATCCATTTATTTTAGTAGTAGTCGTTTTTATTGTTTTAATGATTCAGTCTAAGCATCCCCATGCTAGTCATATGTTCTCATGACTCTTGCGTAGGGTTCGTAGGCATGCCATAGTAACGGCAGACTGTACTCGGTATAAGCGTCAATTACCAACAACAATATTTCTTGAATATTCCCTGTGCATGCATTATTGTTATGTTTTTATCAAATGCTAGAATAATATAGTTTTAGAAAAAATGAAATCCCCTTAGTTAAAGACTTTAACTAAGCAAGCAGTTGCTTTATTTTACAGAGACTTAAAGACAACCTTTTCTACAGAGTTGTGTTTTCAGTAGGCTAAGGTAGAAAGAAGATTTACTAATGCTGATAAACTGCGTTACGTATACAGAACCAAATTCTACCCAAAACCGAAATGTTACGATCATACCTGCTCATGATGATGCAATCCGTAAACCAACAGAAGCAAAAGCATGCAGACTAAGCCTGTAACTAAATAGTCCTCAATAAAAGTTTCAGCCATGCATCAAATAGACTATCAGAAGTTTTGAATTTTACAAAACATGGTCTTTCTGGCAGATCTTCTGGTAGACCATTCTTTAAGTGCGAAACTAGGATCTTCTAAGGCCTTCCATCTACTGTTCTTTCTTGTATTTATCGATGTGAACCTGAGTGCCGACACCGCTTAGGTTCATACACTCCCGTTCGACTTTTGAGCCCATCTTCAACCAGTGCAGATCTCCAAGCTGTGGCCCACCTAGATGGAGACCAATGACTCGTTTTCAGGGATTAATGAGAGCCCTTATATCTCTGTTCTAAACAGTGTGTAAATTTGTCAACATTGTTTCTGTGATATGTCCACAAACGGTCATTTAATATTAGAGCCTGAATTAAGGATGGAGTGTGTTTACTACTCAACATATTGGCTTTAGTATAGTGTAAGCAAACGGTGGCAGACAACAGATTGATAGATGCGCAACACATCTACAAACATTAACAAACATCTAGGCATTGAAGTACGCAGAGCCACGATCTAAGAGAATCATCTGCAGCAGGGTTATCGCTTCAGTGGAGCATATGATGGCGCACAAGGGGGCGCACAGCAGAGAGAACATGTTGATGTATCTAATGTAATGAGAACACATTTAGCCAGTACTAGTTTTTTTGGCCAACAGCCTTTTGCCTGATGGGAGTTTTAAACCTATACTTACAAGTCAAAGAATGCAAAGTTCTGTTAGTTAAAACGGAATTATCTGAAGGTGTCACACATGACACCTGGTATCTATGCATATGAATACATGGCTGTAACAAATATTTACACGTCCTCCTTCTTGCAATGTGGGGAAAGCACAGAATTCCTCTTCATGACAAGTTGACATTGTATTTTTGTACTTTAAGGTCGGCACAATGTTTCAGTGTCCCACATTCTGAATACAAAAGTGTCCCCTAAGTAACATTTTCAAGTATTTTTATTGAGTTTGATCATTTGAAAGTTTCTATTCCAAATACAAAATTACTTTCCACTACATCTGTTTAATGGTAGATGTAAAGACAACAGAGGCATGCTAAGCCAGCTTTTCTCTCCACCAAACCAATAACAGTGAATGTTGTTCAATAAATAGAGGGAGAACACAGAGGTCCCTCCCCGAAGCTTGCCGCAACAGCTGATCCAGTTTCAAACAGAGCAACACTTGTCACAGCACAGCAACCATTCCATATTACCTCCAATAAGTTTTGCATATTTAAATGATGCGCTAGGGCTCTCATAAAGCCAATCCCAAAAGAGCTCAGTTTAGACAAATTGTTCACATAGAAACGTACAATAATGGCAACACTGTTCACCTCGCTTTCATAGGTCTTCTATGAATCTCTATAAAAAAAATTATGAATACATCATTAAAAGAAATCAGCTTTCCACCCACTGCTAAATCGGCTGCTTCCCCCACTATCTGCGAAGATCCAGCAGAATCTGGGCATCAGTGAAGGAATATATATGGGGGCGCTCCATGGGGGAAGGAGTGAAGTGGGGTCAGCAGAAGAGATCTGTCCACAATGCGTGTCTCTGTTTCTGACTGATATGTCCTTCTGCAGCACAGAAATTAGAAATATGTTTCATTTTTTTTAAAAAAAGGAATCATTAGCAAGCCTACTAGTACACTTTGTTTCTCAACAGATATTGAAAATTGCAAGTCACACCAGCAGTTTACGTAAAGTTTATATTCATCATAATTTCTTGGGATCCAGTTTGGCCTCCTCTGTACTAAAGAATTCCCAAGATAAGCAATGAATCTGCAAGTTTCACAGCTTGTTGATGCTCTCCTGGTGTTGGAAGGAGCGCGGCATATGACTTACTGATGAGTTTAAGCTGCTCTCTGTACATGCACAAAACACTAAAGTTATTTTTTTCAGAGAAGGAACTGGGTGTCTTAGAACACTGAGGCCCTCATGATTCTGACCATGGCAGAGTGTCTTGGAGGAGGAACACTGCTCCGCCATACAACGAGCAATCCAGTGTTTCACGATCCGAAAATACTGGGCCACTTAAACACCGGACCCAGTTTAGCCAGGTGCAGAAGTGCACCAGGTGAAACCACAGTTGGAGAGGGGCTGTGGGTCCAGACCGGTATCCTGCTCATCCCTTACAGCACCAAGTGGGAGCCGACAACGTACCTTAGCAGAAGCACCGATTCCTTTCTTGTCGGACATCCTGCCTGCACCCTCCAACTGGCACCTGCTCTGAGCAGGGGCTGAATGTCAGTGGGACAGTCCCCGGAGTCTGCAAAATGTGGATTTTCCCAGGTCCACTTGTTTATTCCCAACTCATAATGAAACAGTTTCTTGCATCCACTGATGTACATCTTTTACTCAGCCTCCCAGATTGTTGAAGAGGCGAGGTTATTCATCAAAAAAGTGGCCAAGTTAGTTTGCAGCTAGCTCCCAAAGTTCAGGAGGCATGCAGATGTCTTACAGTAAAACGGCAGAATGAATAAATATCCCTATAACTAAGAAAAAATTCAAAAGCAGCTACCGCTCTTTTGGCACAGACTGTTTGTTTAATGACATTTGGCCCCTTTGTTGTTTTCGTCATGTCCTTCACACCGGGCTGCATTTTACAAACCCCAAGTATCTGTAGTTCGGTGTTTCCAAGGGACAGCCATATCTATTACACAGGGGCAGCATACTGACTATCTGGGGACTTGCTTGGCAATCAAGTTTGTGAATATGGTTACCTCGGTCATCTGTGACCAGGCTCCTTTGGGGCATAGGATTGTCTACCAGACGTCGCAGACGGCAGGTGAAAAAACTCCTCTCGACGAGGCATACATGATCACTGAACAGAGTCACACATGCAGAGTCAGATACTGGCATCTAACATCACTGTCACTTCTCACCTCCATTCCCTCCTGCTTCAAAAAAACGAATAATAGGAATCTGCCTCTGCAAAAAGTAAGCTCATCGCAGGGTAATTTCTGTCATTTGCTTGCAACTTCTTTTCCTACCCAAGTCACTCTCTGTCAGTACTTCTCTAATAAACCACTCCGAAATCATGGGCTTTTATTGTGAGGGAGCCTCTCGGTGATTTTAATCAGGCAAGAAACCACCTCCCTACCAGTTACTATGATGGACACAGGGATGGCATTTAATAGGGTGTTGAAGAGCTTTCAGTTTGCCCACAAGTGGGTCTTGCGCTCACTGTGCCATTGGAATCAAGCTACACCCGACTGACAAGCCTCAATCAGGGTGAAAATGGTCTTGGGTTGCTTGTGTTCCAGTGCAGGGAGGACCTGGCTTGGCAGTCTGGGCTGGACTGTTCCTATTGAAGCAGGACCAAGACTGACTTGCATACGGCTGGGTCCAAACTGAGGTGGCACTGTGGGCATAAGAATGATGTGCTGGAAAGCTACCCTGAGCGATTGCGACCGGTTAGACTTATTGGAAGCGTTCCTCCCATCACCTTTTGTGTGTTTGGTTAAGCATTCAGTGGCATATAATAAGGAAAGGGAGCTTGATGCTAGGATTATGGTTATGTTCTGACATCTTATAATGATGTTACAGTTGTAGTAGCTCGGGGGGGGCGTGGCCAAGATGGCGGCCGAAGCGGACACTCTGTAACTAGCTCCGCTCCGTACCCGCTAAATATCCTGATTTGCAAGCATAACTGGCACACAAAATTTGCTGTAGGCGGCATGCTGTTTCTCTGGACTGTGCTGATACGGGTGCTGTGCTGGGGCTGCTCCCACTGTGACTCTGCGACCGAGTACGCGACCCGGCGTTGCAGAAGTGGGCCTGCTCGGCCGACAAAGCCCGATCCTATTAAGCCCCCTAGCCATGTGAGTGGCTGTGACGGGGCTTTGCGAGACGTGCGGACTGCCGTCTTAGCTGATACGGAGGCGGGTGCCCTAACCTGTGTGAAGCGGCTTCGTGGGACGCGGAGTGAGACGAGGCGGAGCGGACCGGGGCCTTGCTCATGTGTGTGGCAGGCTGAGTGCCCTAACGTGATTACCCAGCTCCTGGGCAGACTGGCCAGCAACGCGGCTGCCGCTGCCCGCAGTGGCACCCGGTGAGGAGCGGGGCCGGGGTGGCACAGCGGGCTGCGTGCGGATGCTGTGTTTGTGTGCCCTGTGATGAGTGGCAACATACTGCGAGGGGGCCTGGCCTGTGCATGATGGTGTAGACAGGCAGGGAGGGACCCGATCTGGAGTCCTCGCCCAGAACGGGTGGCCTGACCTTGGTAGGTGCCTGAAAGCCATAGCTCTGCATATGCTCTATGGAACTGTAATCAGCGCTACTAGGGGGGTGCAGTGGCGGGGTGCAGTGGGGCCCCTCACCCCTGCTAGGTCCAAAACAACTGACAGAGGAAGGATTCGGAGACCTGGGCGGGCGGAGCAATCTGGGCCCGCACTGTGGCTTGGGCCTTGGTTCTGAACATGTGCCAGATAATCGGGGCCCCACCTCCCCTTTTAGTACAGCTGCTCAAAACAAGAAACCTGCGCTGGAATACGCGCAAAATTGATCGCAGGTCACGTGTGGCCCCAGGGACAGTACAGTGCAGGCTGCCCCGGAGTACCGGGGCCCCCACTCCCTGCTGACTGGAACATCGTACAACTTCCTCTCCCCCCATGATGGGTAAAACAAGGGTGGACAAGCCGCAGGCCCAGGCTGGGAGTGCGCCGGAATCGGGGGCTCGTTCTGCCGACACCGCCCAAACCTCGAAGCCGGTATCAACGGACTAAATAGACCACTCGCACCGGTTTGATGAGCTTCTGGCAGTGGTAATGGCATAAAAACAATGCTGGGGCCCAAAATAGACTCACTATGTGCGGAAATGAGATTCCTGTGCAAAGATCATAAAAAACTGAAGTACAGGGTCAAGGAATGTGAATCCACATTGGCGATCATGAGACCTACGCTGGCGGCTGCATCAGAGCAGATAAAGTCACTGCAAAAGGCAGTGGAGGACTTAAGAAACCAAGCAGAGGACCAGGAACGGAGGTCCTGGAGGAACAATGTGAAAATAGTGGGCCTACCGGAACGCATCGAAGGCCAAAGTATGGAACTATATCTCGAGGCCTGGTTCTCCAAAGAAATACTGAAGGGCAAACATTCCAAGTTCTTCTCCGTGGAAAGGGACCACAGGCAGGCCTCCCCGCCCGGGTAACCCCCCCCAGACCGGTAGTAGCACATCTGTTCAACTACCAAGACAGAGACCATATTTTGTAGGTAACAAGGGCCTGCGGCCTGTGGCTGATTGAGAACGCCGAAGTGCACGTATACCCAGACTACACACTAGTGGTGCAACGCCACAGGTTCTCCTTTTTGGAAGTTAAAAAATGCCTGAGGGTTCACAAAGTAAATTATGCTCTGCAGTTCCCAGCCACGTTGCGGATCCAACATAACGAGAAGTCCATATTCTGCTTGTTAGAAATTAGATTTCTGGTTGGCTAGGGCATGCACCTAAGCCAGGCAGAAACCACCACTCTAGTCAGGGCAAGGGAGTTACACGCGGAAGATAACCCCTGCTCACCCCCTTGGTAGCTTGGCAGAGCAGTCAGGCTTATCCCAGAGGCGATGTGTTAAGTGTTTGCGCAACACACTCACACAGCAGCGACACACTAGGCACACCACAAAAGAAACTCCACACAAGGTTATATAAAAATATTTGTATTATCCATAAAACACATTAGAACATATCACATATATACACTGTGCCACCAGGCACTTGTCATGTATTTACAGGTATTTGCATAAATCCTTAGGCCAAATCGGGCCACATAACATCACAACTCACAGTTAGTGAAGACCACCAGTAACTACTGGTAAGGGTGCGCCCAGCACACCACATTTGGCATAAACCTCCGCCATGGGGCACCACAGTAAACATTGGTCATAGTACACATATAAACCCCAATGTGCCACAAATCATATCAACCCCTTTACCCATAGGCAATGGTTAGAACATCCTGGGTAGGGCAATACAGTAAATACAATTGCTGCAGCTGTTATCAAACATCATGGAACCCTTAGGCATCACCAGGTTCACAGAGCTTAATCCGCAATGTGTAAGGGCAAATGGATGCCACAATCCCGTATTTCCCCAAAGTACCAGGAATCCTCCTGGCTGTGCAGGTACTCCCCCTGTACGGGTGGCGGGGATCCCTTTGACCCCCCCTACCAACACAAGGCTTCCAACCAGCCCGTGATTGCAGCCGGGAGTGCCGCAGACTTTGGGCCAGCCCTCCCGAAATGTGATGGGGGCGGAGACCCAGCACCCAGCTACACGGAGTGCAAAATGAAAGACAAGTAATGCCCCCCCTGTAGGTCCGAAACAGGAGGTCCGTAACAGGACCTCGGTCCACAGACACGGGCCCAACTACAGGCTTGGCAGTTCGTCTAGAGCTCTCCTAGGCCCCGCGACGGCTGTAGTGAATGCGCTTGAGGCGGCCTCACTTTGGAGCAGCAGAATGATGGGCAGGCCACTGGAGGACCTCGGTTGGGCCTCGCCGGGCCTGGCAGACACAGAGGAATGTCCCCACTCTCCTGGGCTAACCGATCAGGAAAGCACATGGGGCCCTCCTCGCTGTCTCGGGGGCCGGGCGACGCTGCTCCCTCCTGTTGAGCGCCCCTCAGCTTCCTTCTTCCTGGTGGAGCTCCGCCCACAGTCAGGCTTTCTTTGCCTGACTTCCAGGTTGCGGCGAGGCTGCTCTCGCCACGTTTAAAGAAGGAGCCCACTTCTCAGGCTCCGGTTAATTAAATTAAAGGTGTCCACACACCCTCCTAGTGGGCAGACACAGCGTGGAAGGGCGCAGTGCAGCGGAAGCGCTCCACACGCTGCACTGCCCAGGGCTACAGGACGAGGAGAAAATGAAGCACTCAGCCTATCTCCCCCTTCCAGACACAACCAGGGAGCAGGTAGCGCTCTTTCCCAGGGATCCACAAGGGCAGAGCTGAGCACAGACAGGCCAGCACGTAGGGCCTCCCAGCAGAGGGCAGCCCCTCCCACCCCTTCAGACAGCAGCTGGGTCCCACGGCGGTTCCTCCTGGCAGAGTGCTCTTCACATCCAAGTCAGTTCAGTTCAGCAGACATGGGGTCACAGCCCCAATATTTATAGTACCAAGTGTCTTTGGTCTTCCCCCTGGCACAGGGCTCGGAGCCCAGTCCAAACCAGTTCTGGGAGGCACTTAAACATATCTTTTCAGTGCACAACACTCCCCACTGTAGGTGTAAGCCCTGGCCCCAGACACACCACAGGGGGACGGAGCCACCATTGTGGAAGGCAGGCACAGCCCTATTCAGGTGCAGGTGCTACTCCTCCCACCACTCCAAATGCAGACCAGGCCTATTCAGCCTAGCGCTGACTCATCCAGACTCTCTGGAGCCACTGAACCTCCCCAGCCCCTGTCACTCCAAGGCCAGACAGTCAATACACAATAGGCAGGCAGAAAGACACACAGCACACAGAAATGCTTACTTCTAAAAGTGGCATTTCGAAAGTAGTGATAATAAATCCGCGAACACCAATACGCAGCATTTATTACCACTATTCCAAACATACCAAACTTGATTCCGCTACCCCTCTCATGTCAGGAATTACCACTGAAGCACATATCAGGGGATCCCCAATGCATTCCTATGAGAGGGCAGCCTCATAGCAGTGAGAAACCAAATAGGCTGTTTGTCACTACCAGGACATGCCACACAGTTAAGGCACATGTCCTACCTTTTACCTACACCGCACCCTGCGCATAGGGCTAGCTGGGGCCTACCTTACGGGTGACTGATATGTAGTAAAAGGGGAGTCACAGACGTGGCAACCACTTTATGTGCCACGTCACAGCGGCAGTAAACTGCGCGCGCAGGCCCTGCAGTGGCAGAGGCCTGAGACAGGTTTGAAAGGCTACTTTGGTGGGTGGCGCAAGCAGTGCTGCAAGCTCACCAGTAGCATTTAATTTACTGGCCCTGGGTATGTGAGATACCACTGTACAAGGGACTGATAGGTAAATTAAATATGCCAAACAGTTGTAGACCAATCTTACCAAGTTTACCATGGAGAGCACATGCACTTTAGAACTGATCAGCAGTGATAAAGTGCCCGGAGTCCTAAAACCACCAACAACAGGTCAGATAAAATACAGGAGGAAGGCATAAAGTTCTGGGATGACCCTGCAAAAAGAGCCAAGTCCAACACAACCCCCTTCCAGCCTAAAGCCAGGGTAGACCAATCAATACCTTGATGGGCTTCCCTGCTTGGGGCGATAGAACACGGACGTGGGCCCGCAACTGCAGGGGCACACTCCAGTTCTACGCCAATCTGAACCCATGTGGTTCCCTCTGTCTAAGCTCCCAGGACCTACTAAGCTACCCCACTGGGACTCCTTAGCTGTCCGCGGCCAGGACCAGACCCTAGGTCATTCAGATGTCTCTGGCCCTTGCCATCTCACAGAGTGGGAGGCAGTAGCCCTAGGTACATAGTATCCATTCTCCACTCTACCTCTCATCAGTGCAGTTCTACACTGCCACTGATCCCTCAAGCCAGGGTCTGCACCCTCAGGCTGACCAGAGATCACGGGTGAGGCTCTCCTCCCGCTACCTCTCCTTCTGGGGTTCCGCACTCTCCTCCTAGGAGAGGCACCCTCAGAACATAAAACTGTCAGGGCGCTGGAATCAGCCCTCCCACACAATTCTCCCACCAGTTCAGGACCTTGATCCTGCAACTGGTCTCCCAACCCAGGGACCAAACCCTCAGGTTGAACCACGGCCAGAGGCGAGGACTCCCTCCACCTGCACTCCCTTCCAGAGTTCTGCACCCTCCCACCTGGAGTGGTACCCCCAGAAGTCAAAATGGTAGGGACATTGCTTACAGATGTCCTTCCCTCCAGGTCAGACATTACCTCCTGAACCTGGCCTCCCAACCCAGGGCAAACCCCATGTGGCTGAGCACTTGCCCGGCAAACCAGGACTTCCTGGGGAGCACGCATGCCCCCCGAGGGTAACACATACCTCATGTGTTGTGTGACAGTCTGCCTGGCGCTGATCTCCCGACCCCTGCCCATCTGACAGTATGCGAAGACCCCCCAAAACAGAAGCGGTGTCACCATGGTCACTCCTAGAAGACTCAGCCCTTAGGACTGGCCTCTGACCCACTGGTTCTCCCACTGGGGACCGTATCCTCCTCTCACCCCTCCATCTGGACTTCCGCACCCTCAAATCAGGAGTGGTGCTGCCAGACACTAGAACTGGTGGAGCTCTGCTTACAAAAGCTCCTACAAGTCCCCCTGACACTAGGAGATCCCCCTCAATGGATGGCCTTCCAGTACAGCCTAGGCTCCCCTCCTGGTGTTCCCCTAGGGAACCCTCCAGTCCCTGAAACTGGGTTTCGGGCACCTTGGGACGCATCCCATTCTCACTCCTTCTCCGTGGAGACAGGACGTGAGTCCCTATACCCCTCCCACTACACCGGGACCTATCTGGGCTACCAAGAACCTTTCCCACCACCCTCAGTTGGAAAATACCTGAGCCACTCCCTTGAGGGTCACTCCAAAATGCCTTTTCAGACCCTCTGGCACTTACCCAGAGGTCTGCCTCCCGTGCAAAGTTCCCTGGGATCAGAGAATTCACACTCCAACAGGTGTTGGCATAGCCCTGGAAAACAACAATGGAGCATGTGCTCTCTGACAATCAGATTGAACAGCCCTTCAAAATTGTTTGCTGTGCTACCCTTCACCCATCCTTCCGGTGCATCACAACATTCATCCACAAACTCCCCCCAAGACTGGTTAGACAGTTTCCTACTGCCCCTGAACCTCAACCTATGCCCTTCAGGTGTGACACCCTCCTCCTGGGAACTAGGTACCATGCTCTGGGATCTGGGAGTGGAACTTCCTACACTGGACTCTATATTGCTGCCACCACTGGACTCCACCCTGACTGGTGAATCTACAGTCAGGGGACAACCTATCCTCAAGAGCTAGCTTTTCTCTGGCGAAGGCCCTCTCTGCCTCCGCCATCCTCTCCTGTGCTAGGACCCTTTCAGTCTCTAGCTTTTTCTCCTCCACCGCTAGCTGCGCTAGCTCTGCACCCAGCTCGGCATGCTCCAATTTGAGCTTCTCTAACTCCAGCTGGTGCTCCCTTTCCTTCTGCCTGTCCACCAACTCCTCTGGGGACCCAGAAAGGGATGGGGCACTACCCCTGGCACTAGACCCAGCAAGGGACCCCCTCTCTACGGGGTCCTCACTACCTACTGGCATCCCTGCCCTGTCATTTCCTTCCTCCCCTTCAGACTTTTCAGGCCCTCCCTCAAAACCACCACTTAGGTATGCGGGGGTAATATACAGGGTCCTCCCTGGTCTCTAAGGCTACTCCCCTGCGGTTTCTTTCAAAGCAAAACAGCTCTAGGCGAAAGTTGCCCTCTACTGGTATCCCTCTCTCCCTGCAGAGACCCTTTACATCCTCCACAGTGTAGAAATATAGGTCATCTTCATCATAGACCAACCCCATTCTGGCGAGATACACAACCAGCAGTGCAAAACAAGAGACCTAGGTGTCAGAGCTGAAGTACACAATAAAAAATGACAATTTGAGGAGAAACAAAAAAAAAATCAGGAGAAATCCCAAAACACGTGATTTGTCTAAATGTAGAGTTTGTAGTGCAACCATGCGTCACTGTGGTACTGCGCAAATGCAAGTCCTATCCTCACCGCTGACAACCAATGTTAGAAATGGGATTTCTGGTTGGCTAGGGCATGCGCCTAAGCCAGGCAGAAACCACCACTCTAGTCAGGGCAAGGGAGTTACACGCTGAAGATAACCCCTGCTCACCCCCTTTGTAGCTTGGCAGAGCAGTCAGGCTTTTTCAGAGGCGGTGTGTTGCGCAAACGCTTGACACATCGACTCTGGGATAAGCCTGACGGCTCTGCCAAGCTACCAAGGGGGTGAGCAGGGGTTATCTTCAGCGTGTAACTCCCTTGCCCTGACTAGAGTGGTGGTTTCTGCATAGCTTAGGCGTATGGCCTAACCAACCAGAAATCCCATATCTAAAACTATCCTACTTCCCAAACTCCTATATTTCTTTGCAGCCCTCCCTTTTCAGCTCCCTAGCAAAATATTTAGAGATTTGAGGACACTCCTCATGTCCTTAATCTGGGGCAACTCCAGGGTCAGAGTTGCCCTTTCAAAGCTCCACCTTCCTATCTCGGAGGGAGGCCTAGGGGCACCCAAATATGAACACTATTATGCGGTGGCACAGCTCCAGTGGCCCATGCGCTGGCTGGCTGGCCATAACCTTGCTGAACTGGACCCAGAGGCCCTGGGCCTTCAGCAACCCGAAATGCTGGAATGGTTGTTTAGCTCTAAAATGTCGACACTGAAGAGGCAAGGGAATATCCTAATGTCAGTGGCCCACAGAAGCTGGTTAAAATATGTACTAGGCAGACATAAATCCCCACCATACGCCCCGGATCTCCCTCTCGAGATACTACCTGGCTCGTATACCTGTCTTAAGAGACCGGAAATGACAGAGTGGGCTGCCGCCGGCCTCAATACTTGGGGCGATCTATACACAGACTCAAGTCCGGGCGACTTTGAAACACTGACGGATGATTACAGGGTGTCCCCTGGGACCTTCTTGCTGTATAAGACACTCATGCGACAGCTGACGTGGACGTTGGGGAACTCACAAACCAAACCCACAATATCCAACATGTTACAGGTATTGCTGACGCATGGCGCGGGCCGGAAGGTGATAACCATGCTATACAATTCCCTAAGACCGGACGCATTGCTCCTGCTGTCGCCGCTGCATGAGTACTGGGACTCGGCACTGGCAGTCACGATCACAGACAAACAATGGCTGCAATGCATAGGGGTCCCCAGAGTGATATCCATGAACACCAGACTAAAATATACACAATTTAATTATCTCCATCACACATATCTAACTCCACACAGGCTGGCGTGCATGTATGCTACGTCCACTGACATATGCCCCCGGTGCCAGAGGCCACATTTCCCCATATGGTCTGGACATGCCCCCAAATAGTGGCATACTGGGATGACGTGTCTACGATATTATCAGAGGCAACGGAAACGGAGCTCACGGGCCAGGGAACACACCTTATACTAGGCATAACAAAACTAAATGCTCGTCGAAAGAATCTCAACAAATTCTTGGACCCGGCACTCAGCCTGGCCAAGCGCAGACTAGCTATGGCCTGGAAATTGGCAGCGACGCCCTGTGTCACTGTGTGGCTCGCTGACCTTCATAGGGCACTAGTGGCGGAACATGAGGTCTTCCAATCCAACGCGGCACACGCGCCCACCTCTGCAACCCCCATGAACTGGAATAAAAATTTCGTTTATGTAGAAACAAAATTAAATGTGGCAAACAGCACCCCACAACAGGCCCCGGATAGCCTGCAAGCAAGTGCACAATAAAAAATTAGTAATACAACTGGCCCCTCCGGCTCCGAACGTCAATCCAGTAACACCAGGAATAACCTGCATCGACATACGCCACACTGTACACACTTTGCTCACAACAGACCTGCCCCTCACCCATTACACTAGACAAACAAACGTATCAGGGTGTGAATAGTGACGCGCCTATTGACAGCAGACACCGAACACATATGATATATTAAAGGACAGCTTCTAATAAAAGTTTATTGAAAATGTTACTGTATTATGTATGCAACTGTAAGACCCAGTAGTGTCACCAACGTCATGACACTGGAATATTTGTCTATCCAATGTTACCTGTAAATTTTCTTATCCATGCACTTTTTGTAACTGCATGGATGAAAATATGCACGCCACATAATGTCATGTTTAAATGTTCAAACTTATGAAAATTAATAAACAGCGTTAAAAAAAAATAATAATAATAATGATGTTACAGTTTCATCATTACAAATATGCAACATATGATGATAGTTCTATTAATGTGAGAGAAACAATGCAAGGATGACCCATTTCGTCCCTCCAATGTTATATCTTTTTTACAGTTACTATCCCAGAACCGATCCATGAGGGGCGTAGCTATGGCAGATTATCAGGCTAACTACATGCATACACATTCAGTTAACATACATGGAGATCACCTGCAAAGCCAGTAATAATCGTGAAAAACATGGCATGTTTTCAGCTCTTGGGTACTTAATGGCTATTGTGGCTTGGCCAAGCTCCAGCAGTGTTATAACATTCTCAATTAAAAGGTCTAATTAGCAAGAAACGGAGACGTGCTGGCTGTAAAACAAAGCAATAGCTGCTATATGAGGTACTGGTATTTGGATCCTTATCTGAATAGCAGATGCATTCAGATAAAACAGATCATCTCATTAGAGTCAAAAAAGAGAAGAGGTTAGAAGGGAGTAAAGATCATTAAATGTGTTCTGGACATTTTAAAAATAAACTACTTTAAGCTTTTGAGCAAAAGTAAACCATTACATCAGCCCTGAGGTCATGGTCTGGTTTACCTAAAATATATGAATACTGTGACAATATTATCAAAGTTTAACTTTATCTTTGGTAACTTTCCAATATATCTCCCATCTTTGTTCTCTTTGACTCGGGAGAGAAAGGAGTAGTTTTTGGCCTTATCAATGACCGTGTCCGTCAAGAAAGTATTTAACATATTTTTGAAGACTGGAGGATGAACTCTTCCAAAGTTTTAGTCAGTAATGTTTGGGCAGCTCAATTTAAAAGAAAAGACGTGGTTTGCCCTTTAACTAGAGCTGTGCTTTGGGTGAAAAATATTTTGATATGAGTGTGCACCCTTAATATGTCAAGATGCCATGCCTGTATGTAGATTTCCTTGACTTCCAAGGTTTGTTGATTTGGGACTCACCGGCCATGCCAGAATAGTTTCGTAACGAGCGCTGCAGTGCTTTGCGTTCTGCAGGGACTAACTACAAGGACAGGTTTTCTAATAAAACGTTGATTTGAAATTAATGCAGATGTGACTGTGCTATCGCACCCAAGCGTTCCTACTAAGGGGCCAATTCCGATTCGGGCCGGAAATCTCTCCGACCGAATCGGACCCGTGCAGTCCGACCGAACGAGTACGATGCGCACGTATGCCATCGGACTCGAGTCGGTCGGACTCCCATTGAATTCAATGGGAGCCTGTCGTACAACGCGTACGCGGGCTCCCATTGACTCAATGGGTGCGATGCGGACAAGTGCGCCCCCTACAGCGTGTACGCGGCGAAGCGATTCGCGCCGTACACGCACAGGTAGGGGGACCCATGGGTCCCCCTGTGTGCGACTCGCGCGGCTACACGTACAGGGGGGTCCGACACGGACCCCCAAAGTACGGCTCCGACAGCTCTTTCGAGCCGGAGTGCGCGGCTCGGTCGGACTGCTCGCGGCGCGCATCGTACTTACCCGGCCGGGGAACGTCTCCATTGCGCGGTGCGAGTCGAGTCCGAGCGAGTCGGTCGGTGCGGTTAGACCCGGGAACGAGTTCGTCGGAGCGGTCGGGACGCCCGGACGAGTCGGTCGGCGAATACGCATCGTACTTGCTCGCCCGGACGCGCGTACGAATCGGTCGGGAAATAGGGCTCCGAATCGGATCCGGTTAAGCCGAATCCGATTCGGAGCCCTACCGGCCGAGATCGGGATCGGCCCCTTAGAGTATTTCCAGACTACCACACAATCTACAGACTAGCACAAAGCAACTCTTTAAATGGTATTTCTTCAACCAATCTTGCAAAAAGGTTTGTTTGTGGTATGGCTGGTTTAATAGAAGGTAAAATACAAGTCGTTTATTCCAGAATTTAATAAGACAAATACAGGAATGTCTTTCTTACAGAGTTCTTCCTCTTCTTTACAAGTCAGTCCACAAGGCTAATCTTAAATACAGGCAGCTTAGTCTTACTCTTCACAGACTGTATATCAATCTAGAAAGAACAATCATTGGCTACAAGCAAACAGAGAATGTCTGAGATGAACATTAGCAGAGGCGCCAGCTGAACAAATTATACGTCAATTTTATATCAGCCATTTTGTAGCATTGATGTATAGCTAGTGGTGCAATGGGGCACAGTACATAGGAACGGGCATCCGGTTGACATAAGAGTGGAGGATATGGTCATGTACGTAGGACAAATCAACTAAAGCTTACAAAGCTGGACATATAGCCACGAGCCAGGTACCTACCAGTCGGAAAACATAAATAAGTAGTGGTTGGAAACAGAAGAAGTGGGCATTGCTAAAATGGCTTGAGTAGGTATTGCAAGTAAAAGAGAGCCTGAAATGTGTTACAGCATACAGGTAACATGTTCAGAGCTGGCCAACAACTGGCAAAAGTTCAATGAGTTAATAGAGGTCCTAGCGCCTCTAATCACATCCCGTACAATCAGCAGCAGGAGATTTTAAATCGTCTGTCTTATGAAATCAACTCAATCTAGTATTTCCAGTTGGTGTAAACTGGTAACAGCATGAAACTGATCTAGTCAAACTCAACACAGTTGTGTGCAGCTAAAGAGAACATTCAGAACCACCATGTCTCAGTGTAGCAATATCTTGGGGACAAGAGGCCACACGTTCATAGTTCTTACAAATACATAAAAAGAATTACAAGCGCACTGCCCCTGACGCAATTAATTACGCATAAGAAAAATATTTACATCTCATTCATGAAAATGACAGCTCAAATAGCTTTGTGAATTTGGAAAACAGCCAATGATTATGTGCTGAAAGGTTTGGTGAACAAGCTGCTGTTCTGCGATTCACACCATCAACACTGTGTCATATGAGAGTGAGCAATACTAGCACTGCATGCCAGGAGGAGCCTGAGAACAGATGGTATCCCAGCTGAGTTTTATAAAATCGTCACAGATAAGTCATAGGGACCCTAGTTCGAAAACAGACACAATATAAAGAAACGTTCTGCAAAGACGGAGTTCTCTGTCCAGCACAAACAGTAGCCCACTTGAAGAGATAAAGGGGCTACAGAATCTACCATCTTAATAGTCTAACGCATGCTTGTCCGTAACCTTCCACACATGTCCATGACACCCAGAATTTCCTCTGAATTCATCTTAAACTGATTCAAAGCCTCCAGACTCTTAGTAGGTTATGTGCATGTTTGGATGGCGTGGTCCCAATGGCAACACATCACAGCTGCTCTTCGTCAAGGCTATGGGAGCCAATCACAGTTAAAATAGCTACGGTCCACTTCAGTTTCCATCTTTGGCTCTTTCAAAATGCGCCACATATAAATTTGCCGCATTCAGTGCCGTACTGACCATAGCGGGCATCGGGTGTTTCCCCGAGAGGCTGGAAGGGTGGGGGCCGGTTTTGCAGCAGTGGAGACCGTTTTTTTTTACTGGGGGCCAGATTTGCAGCGGTGCTGCAATATCGGCCTCAAGTAACGAAAGCAGCCGTGCTTCACAGTTGCGCCGCCCACCCCAGTGGCTGGTCCGACAAAATTGCCAGGGCTGCTTTGACTTCCCAGTCTGGCCCTGGCCACATTCTGGTGTTTCGGCACGATTGGCTGACAATTGATGCAATTTTTTGGCCCTGCTACAACAGGGGAAGATGGAGTAAAGCAGACTGCAATAAAAAACGAATATATATGTTTTACATTCTTTTTCGCAAAACTGATTGTCTGTGTTCCGAATTAAGATGATATTTGTAATTAAGGTGTTTCAAAAACAAATAAAAGCACACTGGGCTCTAATATTCTGGTTTATTGGCACCTAGACTGATGATGTAATATAGTAAACATTGCACATTGTTGGTTCATGTATGCATGAAATTCTGAATGTTCAGTTGCCTTAAAAAGAATTGAAATTGTACGTAAAGAGAAATGCTATGCATAAAATATGGCAGGTATTGTGGACATAAGTATTTATCTGTTTCATAAGTCACAGTGAATGCGTAGATTATGCAGAGGCATAATATGATTGTCCACTGACCTCTATGAGTAAGTGACCAATTTTGTTGGAAATTTACAGATTTGGGATGGCACATTCTGCTTGTTTAATTGAGTACTGCGTTGAGCAGAATTTTTGTTTAAAAAAAGAAAATGCTGAGAAATTATGATCTTTCGGGTCATACTTTGAATAATTATTGAGGTAATGTTATCACTGCAGAAATAATTGTGGATGTACACAGAACGACCCCATCCTGATGAGAATTCATTATAGTTCTTTTTAGAAGGATCAAAACAAGGGAGCAGCAGTGGAGGCTCGTGACATTTGAAAGTGGTGGGGCGTAAAGGTTGGGTATGACTTTTATGTAGCAAGTGAAGCGGGCAAACTTAATGGACAAAGGTTGGGTCTAGGAGAGAGGGGCGTGCATGTGTGGGGGTGGGGGGCGAAGGGGAGCACTCCTCCCGAGAAAAAGTTGAAAATTGATTGTCTAATGTTGCATTTTACAGCAAATGGATTTAGTGAGAAAGCAAGGTTTATTGAGCAGTGGGAACATATAGTCTTGAGATATTAAGCACATTAAAAACTGCCCCATATCTTACTGCATTAATATGTTCAACAGTTACTGTGATGTGCAAATTGTACAGTGCAACAACTTCTGGCCCTTTCAAGGATGTGCTTGGCCATTGTCTTGCACTGCATGCAGCATCGACTTTGGGAATAAATGCTCTAACCAGGCTTCGGGAAGCACACACAGCTACTGGCTGCAATCAGTCAGCAGCAGCGTTTTCTTCAAGAAGGCGGCGGGGCTCCCCAACTCAGTTTTCGAGGTTAGGAGGATGGTAATTGCTTAGTTCAATTAATATCCACATAACATTTAATAAATAAAGCATGTGCCGTCAGGTGCTGCCTTCAGTGCTTGGCTGCCTCTTGTGGCTCGTCCTCGCTGACAGAAGAGTCAGGCAGCCAGGCACCTTCCAGACAGACACATGCGCTAGTGCGCATGTGTCAAATACTATTTACTTTTTAGTATGTAAGCAGGCGAAGACGGGCTGACCTAGTGCCAGCTCTGGCCTACAGTTCTTGGGGGTCTGAAGAGACCACCCACTTATGACGCAAAGCAGCGTCAAATTTTCCAAGTAGCCTAGGGTGTGTAGGGCATCAGCCCTCTATTTTCCGGGGCTGCTTGTCAATTACTACAGAGCAGCAACACTCTTTTCCAAGTTGTCACAGGGTGACGAGTTCGGAAAGGGTGAGGTTACATGCTGCCTGGTAATGATTTCACATGCATGCTGTAAACAGATATTCTCTGCGCATGCTTCAGCGTGTGCAGAGTATTTGTTTATTACATAGCTGAATAGCTCCTTATCATTCTGTTCGGGCCAGCACTTGCCTATGATCATGTCCCTGGAATTGCCCGGGGTGCATGGTGCATGTACTGGTATACTATTTCCACAATTGCCGATGTGTTAAGCCACAAAGGCCACAACACTAGCAGAGTCCTGTGCAAGGCGATGTGGCTCCATTGATGGTCTCTGCAGAAGTAGCAAGTGCCCATGAAACCCACCCATAAAAATTACAGTAGGCCCTCAAAGAGTCACGGAGTATGACGTGCAGTCCCGAACCAGCGATGGGGGCACCAAACAGGACCCTTACGTTCATAGTCCTGATTGAGCTGCCTAGGACACCTTGGCTCTACTTGGGCCGCAGCTGCCACGATGTGAGTTGACCAGGTTTCTGGGATAACGTCCTGTCATGAGCACACTGAAAAATAATTTACCTCATGTGACTATGGTGTCCCCCTTCAGACACATTTACACAGAATTTCAATTGCTCCTGGAATATATGAACATTATTCTGTGTGTTCTGCAGAGAGGCCAACCCATTGATAGGCACTTTGCTTTACCATCAACCTCAGTGCCAGAGCTCTCAATCAAATCCTTCATAAACACCTGGCATGACTCAAAGTATGAACTATACAAGAGTAATAACATGCATGAAAAAAATACAGAAACACAACATGATGAAATAGCTGACACTCTTTGGGATTGCAAGATTAAGTAAAACGTAAAATAAAAGAGGAACTAAATCGCTGACATACATCACCTTAATGTTTTAAACATTCATTGTCCGTAAATCAATCCACGTTTTTGGCGTTAATGTGAAGGGCATGAAGATAGGGCCAGTTTTCACACCATACACCATGTCATTTTCTTTACTATAAGCACATGATTCTCCCTTTGTGCTTGACTAGGTTATTTGGATCAACTTTGCAAGGAAAAAAAAAACCTGCTTGTCTTTGAGATCAATTTCACAGGGGAACAAATACATCAGCCCCACTTCTAAAGGGGCCAGCGACCTGCAGTCAGGGCCTGGGGTGTCACAGTGGGGGAAGTTAGAGTAACCAGGGATCTCAGCACAATATACATAACACAAGATTAGCATTATGACACTTGCCATTACCGAGGACAAGGCGCTAAATCACAGGCATGTGCATCCAGTCCCACTGTGTGACAAATGGTAAAGGGTGGAATCTATACCTGTGAATGACGAATGTCTGGCCTCACGCAGGGATGCAGACTCCGATGCCCAAAACCGGGACGCTAACAGCATCACTGGCCTACAGTGGATACCACAATAGACTAGAATGGCACTGAAGGGCTTTAGAAAGGTAAGCCCTGCGTCGTGCGTCACAATGCAAAAAGCAGAGTTACTGTCTGGCTTCTATCTCCTGCTTGAGAGCGCGCCGGGGCAGGCCGTCTGGGACAGACAGCCCAAACTTAAATACATCAATTTGTTTAGAGATAGCATTGTATCTCCAAATAAATTAAACTATTTCATATTTTTTTAGGTAAACATGTATTAAATTAACAGTATGCAGCCCCAGAGCCTTAATGGAGAAACCACCCTTGGCAACAACTATTGAGTTACTAACTCATTTTATACACCGATATTGTTTGATGATTTCACTAATTGTATTTCTTTCCCACATTTTATATACTCACTTAATGATAAAATACATTTAGTTTGCTTTCTGCCACATGATTAGGAACCTGCCATTGTGAGTGTGCCAAACTCTTAATGGGATGTTACTTTTAACGGTGTATACCTCTCTGGGTTGAAGGAATGTTGTCACTTCAATGTAAAAGTGTGGATTTAGTTTGCAAGTTAAATCATATTTCTACAACAAAGGAATATGTTATGTGTGCTTGGGCATGCCGCCGTGTAAAACTGCAAGTCACCCAAACAGTTTATGTAAAGTTTATGTTCAATATAATTTATCAACCTGGTGCATCTTTATATTGTGCATTAAATTATTTCAGAGGTAAGCAATGGGTCAGCACGTTTATTCCTGGCATCTTAAAATTCTTGTGAAATTTCAAAGAACTTTGCAAATGACCATTGTTAGACCTGGCACCATTGGCGTGGGTCTCCCTTCCATTTTTTTGCTGTTGCCTCTTATGTTTTTGCTGGTTTTAGATGCTTTTGGGCACTGTGCCACTGCTGTTCAGTGCCACAGTGCAAGTGCTCCCTATGGTAAATTGATGTATGGATTAGTGTCTCCATGATTGGCTTGTTTGGCTTACTGTCAGACCCTAGTACAGTGCACTGCGAGTGCCCAGGGCTTGTAAATCAAATGCTGCTGGTGGGCTTGCAGCACTGGTTGTGCCACCCACCGGAGCAGCTTGTAAAGTGTGTCTCAGGCCTGCCATTGCAGAGCCTGTGGGCAGTCTGGTACTGCCATGTTGACTGGGCAAGGGTACCCACTTGCCAGTCCCTAAACCTTCCCTTTTATACATATTAGTCACCTCTAAGGTAGGCCCAAGGGCAGGGTACATTGTAGGTAAAAGGCAGGACATGCCCTGGTGTGTGTGGCATGTCCTAATAGTGAATTACAGCCATTTTCGTTTTTCACTATTGCAAGGCTACCTGTTCCCCATAGGCCAGAATGGGCAGTTAGATTATAACATCTTATAATCCTAACTGACTCAGGGAACTAGGTAGAAATTCGAGTTTAGTATGCCTGAACTCAGAATGATAAAATACATCTTTTAGTGAAGTTGGTTTTAACATTCTGTGTTTGAAAATACCACTTTTAGAAAGTAGGTATTTTCTTGCCTAACTATCCAAGCCTGCCTCTGCTAGGTTGTGTATTCCTTGTCTGGAGTTTGAGTGACAGGGGCTGGGGGCTGCCAGGAGACAGGGTGAGTCAGCACAGGGCTGAATAGAGAGATCTGCATGCAGATAGGAGGGAGGAGTTGCACCTGGGACCTGAATAGGGCTGTGCCTTTCCTCCACAATGCTGGCTCCACCTCCTGTGGTGTGTCTGATGTCCCTGGCCTACACTGTGAAAGGAAAGAAGGAGTCCTGTCAACAAAGTGCTCCAGGACTGACCAGAATTGGTTTTGGACTAGGCAAAGGCCTCTCTGCCTTCAGAGAACAAAGAGAAAAGTAGTATAAATATTGGGACCCAGACCCAAGAACTTTAGATCACTTCTGGGAATCAAGACGAACCTTTGCTGAGGAGAAGAACCAGGAAGCTGAAGGAGGAAACTACCCCTGTGCTGTGTGTTTGGGGGTTGGCCTGCAGTGGTTGCTTCATTGCCAAAGAAAGGAGAAAAGGACTGAGTGTGCTTTCTATCAACTTGAAGAAGAATCTCCAAGGGCTTGAACTAGAGCTTGCCTCCTGCCTGAAGTCTCAGGGATACAAGACTTCACCAACCAGCTCCCCCTGAATTCCCTTGCTGGGAATTGAAGTGCCTGCTGTTGTGCTGGGCCTTCTGAGAGACTGCGTGTCGCTGGGAGCTGGAAGCGCGACGCAACGACGAGAAGCGTGTCGCCGCCGCAGCCGCTGTCATCGCATCGCCGAAGCGCGGCAGATCGCCGGAGAAGCGGGACGCTGCCACAGAGGTCATCGTCGCATCCCGGGAGAAGCGCGTCGCAGGGCCTGTCGCGGCTCCAAAGATCATCGAGTCGCCGCACGGCCGTCGGGCGTGCACGCATCACACCAACGTTGTCGCATCGCAACCAAGACGCCATTTTGTCGCATCGCACCGGAGAAGAGTATCGCATCGAGGTGCCATCTTGTCGCATCGCACCGGAAAGCAGTAAGAAACCGATGCATCACCTCCCCACACAGTAAGGAAGCGAGCATCAACTCCCCTGCGCAGCAGTAAGGAACCGACGCATCCGCTCCCCTGAGTGTAAGGAACCGACGCATCACCTTCCCTGCGACCCTTTTGTTTTCTTTGCGTTACGCATTCAAGGTACATTGAGAGTAAAGTGTTGCATCTACAACTTGAGAGAACTGAACTATTTTATAACATTCTAAAGTCTATTTTTGAGTACAGTATTGTGGATTTTTGTCGTTTGGTCTTGTGTTAAGTCTATATAAAAATACCTATTTTTATAAATACAACCTGTGTGGTGTCCATCTGTAGTGTTGTCATGGTATTACTGTATGTGTTCACAAATGCTTTACACACTGCCTCTGAGATAAGCCTGCCTGCTCGTGCCAAGCTACCAAGGGGGTGAGCAGGGGTTATTTTAGGAGTGTAGCCCCTTACCCTGACTAGACGCAAGGGTCCCTATTTGTCACAGGTACCTACCTATACCAACTAGAGACCCCCAAATCTAACATTGGTGGTCAGCGGTGAGGATTTGGACTTGCATTTGTGATTCATATACAGTGATTGGTGTACACTACTAGTCAGTGCAGACCATAACGCAACCACATACTTTTTGAGAATTTTTCCTTGGAACTTCTTTTCTATTTTTGATTCTTGAGAACTGCCAGTCTTTTTGCTACCATGAGCAAGTCAGCATCCATAGTATCTGTAGACATCATATTGGAAGAAGAGAGAATTGATACTTACACTGTGCCTTATCTCAAAGCTTTGTGCAAGAAATTTAAAATCTCTGTGAAAGGCCTCACCAGGAAAGAGGAATACTGAAGGCGCTGACGGCCTGGGTAGAATCTAGGAATGCCAGTGAGCATCCTGAGGAGCCAGTAGTGGAGGCAGAGGATTTAAATGAGCAACTTGAGGAGCCAGTGGGCCTAACTGGAGGGAAAGCACCTTCAGGGGCGGGCAGCAGTGTTTCTTCCAAGGGATTGTTCCCAGGAGAGCTGGAGGACAGAGCAAGGGAGAGGATGCATAAATTGGAGCTAGCTAGGCTCAAAATGGATGGTCAGAAAGAGATAGAGAGCAAGAAAATAGAGCTTGGGATGGAATTAGAAATGAAGAAGTTAGCCTTAGAGGAAAAGAGAATGCATTTTGAGCATGAGAGAGGATTGAAGGAATTGGAACTCAAGGCCAAAAAGTTAGAGGTTCCTCCCTCTGGTGGCAGCACACCGCCAGTGCATGCAGAAGCAAGAACCTACATTCCCAAAGATGTAGTTAAAGATTTCCACAAGAATGAGGATATTGGTCAATGGTTTAGGGCTTATGAAGCTGCAATGTTGGCCCACCGGGTCCCTGAGAAGGATTGGGGAGCGGGGTTGTGGGGCCGCTTTGTTAGTGATGGGAGGGACACTTTGTTGGATTTGCCTACAGAGGAGCAGATGTCCTATACCCACATGAAGGGAGCCCTAATGTCCAGATTTGGT
Organism: Calotriton arnoldi; assembly: GCA_963921515.1. Taxonomy (NCBI): domain Eukaryota; kingdom Metazoa; phylum Chordata; class Amphibia; order Caudata; family Salamandridae; genus Calotriton; species Calotriton arnoldi. The sequence goes on along the minus strand of CAWUFW010000995.1, from coordinate 80,087 downwards.
TTGACCCCAGAGCTATACAGACAACGGTTTAGAAATTGCAGAAAACTGGAGTCTACCACTTGGGTGGAATATGTGTCTTTCTTTTGCAGAGCATTGGATGGTTGGGTGAAGGGTAGCAAAGTGGATAATTTTGAGGCGCTCTATGATTTGCTTGCATGGAAGCACTTGTCAAATAACTGTTTTCCAGAGCTACGCCAGCATCTTATTGATAGCAAGCTGACTAACCCTAGGAAGCTTGCTGAGGAGGCGGACCGCTGGGTGAGCACCCGGGTCCAGAAGGGTCATGTGGGAGACTTCGCCAAAGGTGGGCAAGGTCCCCAGCAGAAGAGTGGGGGGACAAGGGTAAACAGAGGGAGTTCCAGAAAGGGCCCCAAAGTAATCCCCAAGGGAACCAAGGGAAGTGTTCCCAGCCTCCCCTGAGAAGAAGGCAGTGGCCCCGACAGATAAGCCTGTTCACAAGGGGCCCAAGACCTGTTTTAAGTGTGGTCTAGTAGGCCACTGTTCTTATGATGCCAGATGTCCCTTGTATGGGAAGACAGCACCCACTGGTGCACCACCCCAGCAGTTGGCTAGTGTAGCCCTGGGGGAGGAGATGGGTGCCCAGGGTGGGTGGGGTCCCGCAGAGATGTCCCTTGTCTCTTTAGGAGACTGTGAGGTGGTCCCCAGGACCCAGCTGCCTGATAACACTAAAAAGTACAGGCAGTGGGTGACCATCAATGGCAAGAGGGTGGAAGCTCTTAGAGACACCGGAGCCAGTGTGACAGCTGTCAGTTGTCGGTTGGTGTCTGAAGAGCAGGTAGTCCCAAATGCATTTTACCCAGTTGTTGCCGCTGACAACACAGAGAGCCACTGCAAGGTGGCACAGGTTCCCTTTGAGTGGGGGGGGGGGTCTCAGGGACTCAAGTAGCTGTGAGGCCAGCCATGCCTGTTGAATGTCTGTTAGGTAACGATTTGGAGAGCCCCCCTTGGGCTAAGGTGGAGCGGAGAGCTCATTTAGAGATGTTGGGTTTGCCTGAGTGGGCCTGCGTGACCACTCGGTCTATTGCAGCAAGTAAGGGTGTTCAAGAGGACCTGGAGCCTGAGAAAATGGCCCAGGTGCCTGCCTTAAAGAGAAGAGGTAGGGGGCGCGGGAAACCGGCCCCTGAGATTCCCACGGCCCAGGAGGAGGCAGACCCTGAGGGGGATGCCCTGGAGCCTACCGGGGAAGAGATTGCTGAACTGGGAGACCTGCCTGAGCTGACCCATTGGCAGCAGGAAGGAGGTCCCTCCAGGGAAGAGTTCTGTGAGGAGCAGAACAAGTGCCCTTCTCTTGTGGGTTTGCGGCAGCAGGCTGCAAACCAGGCAGCAGGTGATCAGTCTGGATCACATTGGATCTACTGGGAGAATGGTCTCCTGTATAGTGAGCCTAAGGTTGCTGAGCCTGGGTCAGCCCGTGTGCTGGTGGTACCCCAGCGCTTCAGAGCCTTCCTACTGGGGCTGGCTCATGATGTGCCTTTAGCAGGACATTTGGGGCAGGACAAGACCTTTGAAAGGCTTGTCACCCATTTTTATTGGCCCCAAATGCGCAAGAGTTCAGACACTCAGTGCTGGACCTGTCAGACTTGCCAGGCAAGTGGAAAGAGTGGGAGGAAGCGCAAAGCTCCTCTCCAGCCATTCCCTGTGGTCAGCACCCCCTTTGAAAGGGTGGGCATTGACATTGTGGGGCCTCTGGATCCCAAGACAGCCATGGGCAACAGGTTCATCCTGGTCTTGGTGGACCATGCCACCCGGTACCCGGAAGCCATCCCTCTCAGGACAGTGACGGCCCCCGTGGTGGGACGTGCACTGATGGGGATTTTCTCCCGCGTGGGGTTTCCCAGAGAGGTGGTGTCAGATAGAGGTACCAACTTCATTTCCAAGTATATGAAGTCCCTGTGGCAGGAGTGTGGTGTAACCTACAAGTTCACCACTCCTTACCACCCCCAAGGTAATGGGTTGGTTGAGAGATTCAACCGGACCCTCAAAGGCATGATTATGGGTCTTGAGGAACCCATGAGGCGTAAGTGGGACGTCCTCTTACCATGCCTTCTCTTTGCTTACCGTGAGGGTGCCACAGAAATCTCTAGGGTTCAGTCCCTTTGAGCTTCTCTATGGACACCCAGTGAGAGGACCTTTGAGTTTGGTCAAAGAAGGCTGGGCGCAATCTCCCAGGAAACCTCCCCAGGATGTATATAGCTACATGCTGGCCTTTAGGAACCAAACTAGGCGATTCAGAAAACTCGCTGAGGCGAATCTGGAAGCCAGCCAGGAGGAGATGAAGCGGTGGTACGACCAGAATGGCACTCTGGTTGAGCTTCAGCCTGGTCAGAAAGTGTGGGTCATGGCCCCAGTGGAGCCCTGTGCGCTCCAGGATAAGTGGACCGGACCATTTGAGGTGGTGGAGCGCAAGAGTCCGGTTACCTACTTGGTGGACTTGCAGTCTCCCAGGAACCCCTTGCGGGTCCTGCATGTCAACCGCCTGAAGCCCCACTTAGAGAGGTCCGAAGTGGGCATGCTCCTAGCAACAGATGCTGGAATGGAGGAGGAGACTGAGCCTCTTCCTGACCTCCTGTCTGCAACAGAGCAAGATGGGTCAGTGGATGGAGTGAACCTCTCTTCCACCCTGACCCCTGAGCAGCAGAATGACTGTCACCAGTTGCTGGGACAGTTTTCTGACCTGTTCTCCCTGATTCCCAGTGTCACTGATTGGTGCGTCCATGATGTAGACACTGGGGACAGTCCTCCTGTCAAGCACAAAACTTACAGGGTGACTGACAGGGTGAAAGCTTGCATCAAGGAGGAGGTCTCCAAGATGCTTGCGTTGGGGGTGATTGAGTCCTCTAACAGTCCTTGGGCCAGCCCAGTGGTCTTGGTCCCAAAGGCTGCCGCACCGGGTGTCTCACCAGAACTGCGGTTCTGTGTGGATTACCGAGGGCTCAATTCAGTCACCAGGACTGACGCGCACCCCATCCCCAGAGCTAATGAGCTCATTGATCGGTTAGGGGCTGCCCGGTACCTCAGCACGTTTGACTTAACGTCTGGGTACTGGCAGATCGCCTTGACTGATGGGGCAAGAGAGAGGTCAGCATTCTCCACACCAGATGGGCACTACCAATTCCGGGTTATGCCCTTTGGGATGAAGAATGCCCCTGCCACCTTTCAGAGGTTGGTCAACCAGGTGTTGGCTGGACCGGAAGAGTTCAGTGCCGCCTACCTGGATGACATTGCAGTGTTCAGCGCCAGTTGGGAAGAACACCTGCGCCACCTCTGGGAAGTGTTGATGGCGCTGCGGAGAGCAGGCCTCACGATCAAGGCGAGTAAGTGCCAGATCGGGCAGGGTTCCGTGGTGTACTTGGGACACCAGGTTGGGAGCGGCCAGGTGGCGCCCCTACAGCCCAAGATTGAGACCATCCTGACTTGGGAACCCCCAAGACCCAGACAGAGGTGAGAGCCTTTTAGGACTCACCGGGTATTACAGGAGGTTTGTCAAGGGGTATGGCAGCATTGTTGCCCCCTTGACAGAGCTGACTTCCAGGAAGCAGCCCAAGAGAGTGGTTTGGACTGAACCTGTCAGAGAGCTTTTGATGCCCTGAAGACTGCCATGTGCACGGCGCCCGTGCTCCTGGCACCCAACTTCTCAAAAGAGTTTATTGTGCAAACAGACGCTTCAGAGCATGGTGTGGGGGCTGTACTATCACAGATTAATGAGGAGGGCCTAGACCAACCTGTAGCCTTCATCAGTAGGAGGTTACTTCCACGGGAACAGAGGTGGAGTGCAATTGAGCGTGAGGCATTTGCTGTGGTCTGGGCACTGAAGAAGTTGAGACCATACTTGTTTGAGACTCACTTCCGGGTTCAGACAGACCACAGGCCCCTCAGATGGCTGATGCAGATGAGGGGTGAGAATCCAAAGCTGTTGAGGTGGTCCATATCCCTACAGGGGATGGACTTTACGGTGGAACACCACCCTGGTACAGAACACGCCAATGCTGATGGTCTGTCCAGGTTTTTCCGCCTTAGTGATGAGAACTCCCCAGAGGTAGGGTAGTTCTCCCCACATTTCAGCTGGAGGGGACACGTGTTAGACCTGGCACCATTGGCGTGGGTCTCCCTTCCATTTTTTTGCTGTTGCCTCTTATGTTTTTGCTGGTTTTAGATGCTTTTGGGCACTCTGCCACTGTTGTTCAGTGCCACAGTGCAAGTGCTCCCTATGGTAAATTGATGTATGGATTAGTGACTCCATGATTGGCTTGTTTGGCTTACTGTCAGACCCTAGTACAGTGCACTGCGTGTGCCCAGGGCTTGTAAATCAAATGCTACTGGTGGGCTTGCAGCACTGGTTGTGCCACCCACCGGAGCAGCTTGTAAAGTGTGTCTCAGGCCTGCCATTGCAGAGCCTGTGGGCAGTCTGGTACTGCCATGTTGACTGGGCAAGTGTACCCACTTGCCAGTCCCTAAACCTTCCCTTTTATACATATTAGTCACCCCTAAGGTAGGCCCAAGGGCAGGGTGCATTGTAGGTAAAAGGTAGGACATGCCCTGGTGTGTGTGGCATGTCCTAATAGTGAATTACAGCCATTTTCGTTTTTCACTATTGCAAGGCTACCTGTTCCCCATAGGCCAGAATGGGCAGTTAGATTATAACATTTTATAATCCTAACTGACTCAGGGAACTAGGTAGAAATTCGAGTTTAGTATGCCTGAACTCAGAATGATAAAATACATCTTTTAGTGAAGTTGGTTTTAACATTCTGTGTTTCAAAATACCACTTTTAGAAAGGAGGTATTTTCTTGCCTAACTATCCAAGCCTGCCTCTGCTAGGTTGTGTATTCCTTGTCTGGAGTTTGAGTGACAGGGGCTGGGGGCTGCCAGGAGACAGGGTGAGTCAGCACAGGGCTGAATAGAGAGATCTGCATGCAGATAGGAGGGAGGAGTTGCACCTGGGACCTGAATAGGGCTGTGCCGTTCCTCCACAATGCTGGCTCCACCTCCTGTGGTGTGTCTGATGTCCCTGGCCTACACTGTGAAAGGAAAGAAGGAGTCATGTCAACAAAGTGCTCCAGGACTGACTAGAACTGGTTTTGGACTAGGCAAAGGCCCCTCTGCCTTCAGAGAACAAAGAGAAAAGTAGTATAAATATTGGGACCCAGACCCAAGAACTTTAGATCACTTCTGGGAATCAAGACGAACCTTTGCTGAGGAGAAGAACCAGGAAGCTGAAGGAGGAAACTACCCCTGTGCTGTGTGTTTGGGGGTTGGCCTGCAGTGGTTGCTTCATTGCCAAAGAAAGGAGAAAAGGACTGAGTGTGCTTTCTATCAACTTGAAGAAGAATCTCCAAGGGCTTGAACTAGAGCTTGCCTCCTGCCTGAAGTCTCAGGGATACAAGACTTCACCAACCAGCTCCCCCCTGAATTCCCTTGCTGGGAATTGAAGTGCCTGCTATTGTGCTGGGCCTTCTGAGAGACTGCGTGTCGCTGGGAGCTGGAAGCGCGACGCAACAACGAGAAGCGTGTCGCCGCCGCAGCCGCTGTCATCGCATCGCCGAAGCGCGGTGCATCGCCGGCGAAGCGGGACGCTGCCACAGAGGTCATCGTTGCATCCCGGGAGAAGCGCGTCGCAGGGCCTGTCGCGGCTCCAAAGATCATCGAGTCGCCGCACGGCCGTCGGGCGTGCACGCATCACACCAACGTTGTCGCATCGCAACCAAGACGCCATTTTGTCGCATCGCACCGGAGAAGAGTATCGCATCGAGGTGCCATCTTGTCGCATTGCACCGGAAAGCAGTAAGAAACCGACGCATCACCTCCCCACACAGTAAGGAAGCGAGCATCAACTCCCCTGCGCAGCAGTAAGGAACCGACGCATCCGCTCCCCTGAGTGTAAGGAACCGACGCATCACCTTCCCTGCGACCCTTTTGTTTTCTTTGCATTACGCATTCAAGGTACATTGAGAGTAAAGTGTCGCATCTACAACTTGAGAGAACTGAACTATTTTATAACATTCTAAAGTCTATTTTTGAGTAAAGTATTGTGGATTTTTGTCGTTTGGTCTTGTGTTAAGTCTATATAAAAATACCTATTTTTATAAATACAACCTGTGTGGTGTCCATCTGTAGTGTTGTCACGGTATTACTGTATGTGTTCACAAATGCTTTACACACTGCTTCTGAGATAAGCCTGCCTGCTCGTGCCAAGCTACCAAGGGGGTGAGCAGGGGTTATTTTAGGAGTGTAGCCCCTTACCCTGACTAGACGCAAGGGTCCCTATTTGTCACAGGTACCTACCTATACCAACTAGAGACCCCCAAATCTAACAACCATGTTTACAAATTCAAGGTTTCTTTGCTATAATAAGACTCCTCCAGAAAAATGGGGGCCTAGTCAGAAACTGCATTTTGTAGTACGTTAAGTAGTACTACAGCAGTCCAACTAAAGTACTACAAAATGTTATTCACAAACCTGAGTGCAAATCTCCATCTCCACCTCTCCTATCTGTTGTATAGGGAGATCCTCACACATGCAAGTTTACTACTTAGCAGCAAAATGTGGGAGGGAACAGGGGGGTATCTGGAAAAAGGGCAGGGATTTAGGGAGAAGAAAGGGGAGATTTAGGGGGGCTTATGAAGGGGTTTAGGGAGATACCTGCATCCATCCACTGAAGCCCACTGTTACTAACAAACTGTACTTCTAAAGTTACAACAGCCAAAAAGGGACCCAAAACAGTAAATCAGTCAAGCTCAGACTTGGAGTAAGTCCAGTACCAGACATGGCCAACCACTGGTACTGCAATACCCTCCCCATGAAAATGAAATGGAGGTAGGGACTTTAAAAAAAACTCCATTGCAAATAAAGTAAAATTAAATTAAAAATAGTGAAACATATAAAAAATATATTTTAATATTCATGGTTTCAAAACCAATTAATATGCAGAAACTTGGAGCACCAGCAGTTACAGCACATTCATTAGGGGTGGCAGTGGTGCACATGTTCCTCCCAAATGTGTGACTTGTTCACTAAGTGCAGATCTGCCACAGCCTATTGTGAATTTAACCCAACGTTTTCATCAGCACCAAGTCCCTGTTTTTAACGGACTGCAGGCCTGGTCTTTTTGTGCATATTTTTATTCAGTATGAGCAACAATGGTAATGATGTGTCTCTAGACAGGTGTCTGAATTCACTTAGGGCCTGATTACGATCTTGGCGGATGGGATACTCTGTCACAAACGTGTCGGATATCCTGTCCACCGTATTACAAGTTCCATTATATCCTTTGGAACTTGTAAAACGGCAGACGGGATATCCGTCACCTTTGTGATGGAGGATCCAATTTGCCAAGATCGTAATCAGGCCCTAAATATTAACATATAAACTTAAAACCAAACACAGCTAATTAGCTTTTGAAAATCTGAGATTGATATGTAAGAGTACTCAAATTTTGATACTTTGAAAAACCCAATTGAAAAGAATGCGTAAGCGCACAGCACATGTTGAAGCTATGATAGAAAGAGGGTAGCAGTCAGCGGCGGCTCCTCCGTTATGGTGGAGGAGCATTGCCCCGTAAATACCATTTTATTAATGTGTCCCAGGCTCGCGCTGTTACAGCCGAGGGCAGGGGGCGGGGCTGATTAGTGCAATTGCACTATTAATGCAGGCCTCTGCCAGTGCGCAGTCTGATTGGCCGGTTGCCTACAGCCGACCAATCTGACCTGCGCACTTCAGAGCCTGCAATCCCAAGGCTGAGAAACGGCTGAGGGATTACAGCCGCAGGCCCCCAGCCTCAAAATGAGCACTGGGTGAGCCTGCTCCAACCAATTCTGGAGCTGCAAGGTTGGTTTCGGGTTGTACAAGGGAAGAAGTCACTCCCTTTCCACCCAAGGCAGCGCCGAGGAGGAGAGCACCAGGACGGAGACCGCATTCAGACCCTGCTGCCGGCATATATGGTGAGTGTTTTGGGCATTGCGCCTCACCATATTGTAATGTTACCAGCCGCCGCTGGTAGCAGTAGGCTCGAAATGATGTTAAAAATAATCAGTTAAGTATGAAACATACATCCTTCATACATCGCCTGTGAGCCTTATACGTAATAAAGCTAAGATACCTTATTGTAAGGATATAAGGTATCCATCTGCTGGTGAAAGTTGGAATTTCAACAGCACATGGCTGTGCACCATCGAAGTAGGCCAGGTTGTTGTTTCAATGACCCAGTGCTACCACTACAGTTAAATGTTGATCTGCTAAACAACATAATTTAACTTGTTTCGTTTACGGTAAGCATTATTAGCAGAGATACTGTACAGGATAAAATATAGTACATAAGGGCAACGTCAGTTTGGGTGAGTACTGTCTTCTAGGTAATCGTGTGTTCCAGTGGAGTGGTCCTAGTACGTGAAATAACCACAATCTGGACACTGCACAGGAAGTTTTAGGGTGTAAATGAGGTTCAGGTTAGTAGGTCAGAGATTCACAGAAAAGGTAGAACGCTTGAGGCTTTGTGTGAGATGTGTTGGCGAGCTGTCATTGATTCTTTTAAATGTCAGAGCTAGCAGTTTGTAAAGTGTTCTATGTTTGTGAGAGAGCCAGGTAGCCGACTCTCTGTAATAGTTGATGGTTTTATACCATGGTGGGTTGATGAAGGTTTGTGGTGCAAGATTTATGATTTTAAGGAGAAATGCAAGCCAAGCCTAGCAATCGAGGTGGACATTGTAATACTCAATTGTGCTCATCACTATGGTGTTGATTAAGGCTTTGGTCAAATCAATAATGATGTGGACGTATGTTCTGTATATTCAACACCAGTAACCGGGCCGCCATGGAAGCGGTAAAGATAAATAACTAAGCACATGCTTGGGCTAAAAGGCACATGAAGATTTTGGGCCAAGGGGGTTGCAGTTAGAACATCAGGGGTAGCAGATGGAAGTGGACAAAGTTGACTGTGCAGTAGTGGTCAGCCACTACTAGCCACTACTGGATTATCATAAGGCAGTCAGAGACTTGAGACGTCAGAAGGGGGAAGAAAGATAAGAAGGAGGAGATTAGTGTATCATTTGTGTAGAGATCATAGAAGCCGAATGAAGAGAAAATGGCGTCCAGGGGTGAGAGACCCAAAGCTGGAACACCAACTAATAGGGGAGTGGACATGAAGGAGGAGGAGAAGAAGGGGACAGATTCAAGCCAGAGATATAGAATGAGAACCAGTCTACTGCTGAGTCTGTGATGCCAAAAGCAGGGAGTGCAGTAAGCTTGGTGTAGTGATTTACCATTCCAAACACAGCAGAGAGGTCAGGAAGATGAAGGGTAGATGACATGTGATACATGTAATAGGCAGATTCAATGGAGCTATGACCTTGAAGAACACATGGAACAGGATAAAGTATATGGTGAGTAAGCTAATTAAATAAAATGCATTCCGTCTTTTTAAAGAGAAAGGTGGGTGGGATAAGGCAGTATTTGGAGGGTAGAGAGGTGTCAGTGTGGTTGTTTTCTAGTGTAGTGGTAGGATGAATGCAGATTATGGGTATACACCCGAAAAGAGGTAATGAATGGAATCCGTTGTTGCTTTCTGGCTACACAAAGAACACCTTAAAAGAGAGGGTTCATGGTGCTCTGGTACGCACTGTAGGGGTAGGCAGGGCTGGATGGGGTACACTGGTTTAAGTCCTCTTCACTGCTCGATATGGTTGTTCATGAAAAGTTATGTGATTCCTTTGTGGTGGGAGTGGAGTCCAATAACCGACCTGTATCCTAAAAGTGCCTTTTGGGCTGAGTTTATGTCACTTTCTCTGCTGCTGTCCTAGGGATGTGTCCATGAAGGGTCGGAAGGAACACCGGAGATCAGGGAATCCAGAAGGTGACAGGAGGCTTCTGTGGGCCTTGTTATGGCTTCCTCAGAATAGTACCCCATAACTCTGCTTCCGAAAGTTAGCAATACCAGTGGCAAAGGCAGAGGCGCCAACCTCATAGGAGCCGAAGGAAATCAGCCCCTTGACATAGTTGTATGAAGTCGCTGCACTGCTGGAAGATGATGAAAAAGAACTTGCAACCCGCCCTGATGCCCATATGGATTTCTGGTGCTGGAAGAGCGAATGATAAAGGCTCTGTGGTGCTTTCACAATCGTTGGCTTCGAGAGAGAGCAATCAGCTGCTGCAGACATCTAGTCCTCCAGACAACCATCTCTTAGGTCTACGAAAAATGAAATCAAACTCCAATGAGGTTTATTTTGAATGTCTTAGTCTGAGCATTGGTGCATAGCACTGGCATTGGTGCATAGCACTGGCATTGGTGCATAGCACTGGCATTGGTGCATAGCACAGCCATGCGTTCCTTTCCCCGAGCCAGGAGGAGGTGAGTGGAGCAGGCGCACAAGCCATGGCAAACAACAAATGTGTTTTCGGAGGATTCCTGCCACTATCAGATTACCAAGACGCACAGGACAAAGCTATTATTTGTCCCAGAATTCCAGAAACCTTTCTGATCTTATTTCACTGCAAACCTAGACATGTTGAAATATTGCATGCAGAATGGTGCATTTTGTGATGCTTTTCCATAAACGATTTTCCTCACTGCCTAGTGGGCCCGTGTCACGTATAGCACCGTCAGCCATTACTGACTTTTTAGCTAACAGCACTTTGCAGTCTTAGATTTTTGAATTCATACTTACAATGTGAAAAGCAAAATTATTTGTCCCAGAGTGCTAAATGCTTTGGCATAAAAATCCAGACCTGGCACACAGGGCATGGCGCTACTCAGCAGAATTCGGTGTTTTTGGCTTTAGTTTTTACTGCACAGTAGGCAGATTGGATAATTAATTTGTAGGGGATGCAAAACAGTGCAGGGGCAGGGGGTGCCATATGGACAGTTTTGCCACCTCTGAGATTTAACCAATCCATTACCACTGATAACGCGGTGTCACTATTTCTGATTTTGCTTAACACATGTACTAATGCATTTTAAGCTTTTTCATATATAAAGTGGGATTTTATGTAAAGTTGATCACAGTTAGTGATTCTCACGTTATAGTTGACCTTAGTTAAAGTACATACATGTTAAGATAGCCATAGTTAATGCAGGCCGCAGTTGACATTGCATGCTAACATTTAAATTGTGCTTTTTTGCTACTTTGATTCTCTCACTCTTCCTCTCGTTCCAGGAGCTGAACCACAGTGGTCTGAATAGGCTAATTGTTTTAAATTGTTTAGTTTTCATGAAAATGTATTATTGTTAGTTTCACTGTAACTGAATAATTGGTTTCATGCACCTGTGACCAGGACAGTCTGACTGTAATGTACCACCCAGTACGAGACATCTGCTTAAGGCCATGTACCTCTGAGCTTCCTTTGTGCGATGCCTGGGAAAGACAGCGTAGACATTCTATCACGAAATGCTGGATTTTCATTGGTTTTTACATCCGGGGAATTATAGGGAGTTGTTCTTCGATGTAGAAATAATAAGTTTAACTGTGCATTACAATCTCATTCTTTTTGCATATGACCATCTTTAAATATCTTATCTTTGTACTTGTACTTTCACAAGGTGATTGTTGACTTAGGGCTAATTTGAATGACTTGAGTTTGTAACTTTGCTAATCTGTTAATAAACTCTGCCATCCTTGTGGGGCAAAATATATTTCACTATCATTGAAATGCTGTTGAATTATTGATGTTAAGCTTCAATTCGAGATTAAGGTCCGTCTACTCGAGTGCAGCTTGTACTTGAATTTGCACCAAAGATGTGGACGGTGCAAACCACACCCCCTGCTGCTTCATGCTCTTTAAAGTAATATGCTATTACAATTTGCTTGTTGTAGATGATTACTAGATGAGCCTTTCATCATTCATGTATAATAACCTTTGGTGACATCACTTCCAGTCTGTGGATTTATTTTAGATCTGGTAATTCCAATAGGGCTTGTAACTCCTGTTATTGGAGCCATCTTATTTAAATTGGCACTCATAATTCAGAATATTGTTGTGGACCTTGCAAGTCGGTTATATCTAGATCTTGCAGCGTGCTCTACGGAACAGGAACTTCTCCTGGGACTCCAACTGATGGCCTTCAGAGCTGGGTCACACACCCACACCAACCAACCATGCAAGAAATCATGGTATCATCTTACACGACAGACTCAACATGGCAGCACAGGTAAACAGAGCCAGCTCCTCCTGCTTCCACATACTCTGCATGCTCTGAAAAACCTTCAAATGGATTCCCAGGTACCCCAGTTGTACCGTCACTCAAGCCCTAATCACAAGCAGACTAGAGTAAGGCAACACACTATATGCCGGCATCTCTAACGTCTTCCTCCACCGACTTCACATCATCCACAACGCTGCAGCAAAACTCATCCTAGACGTCGCACCCACATCACCCCACACCTTAGCAAACTCCACTGGCAGCCTATACACAAAAGCTGCCAGTTCAAACTCCTCACACATGCGTACAGTGCACAACATAGGACCAGCATACATTAATAGCCGCCTTCAATTCCATCAACCCACCAGACACCTGCCCTCTGCCTCCCTCTCAGATCCCCCCGCCATATCCGCAAAAGCAGAACAGGAGGTCTAGCTTTCTCACACATCGCATCCCAAAGCCTGAAATGACCGCCTTGTTCACATTATGGCCTCCTCCTTTCTTTTTGAATTCTGCAAGAATCTGACGACCTGGCTCTTTAACTAACTACCCGTAGCCGACTCACTCATCACTCCTGCAGACCCACACCTATACACCTGCTCCAGCATCTGGATACCCTACCGGGGTGATAAGCCGCACCTTACAAATCCAGCTAACTTAACATAACGTGATATCCCTGTGGTACCTGGTTGATCTTTTACCTCAAGACTACATGACCTCACATTAATTGTATCCTTTTTTGGTTTCGCCTGCACAGCACTTGCACTGTGCTTGTGAAATCTATTGTTTTTAATATAATCTTAAAAGGGACTTGCCCATATCTTTCCTGGCTTTTCATTGGTTCCTGTGTTTGCCACTTACTTTTCCTCCATTTCTATTGGCTGTAGCATATTTTCCTGCATTTACCAATGCTTGGTCCTCCTCTGCTTCTCTTATCAGTTTCCAGTAGCCGAAAAACTGCTAACATCCGCTTTGGTGGAACTATTTTTCATAAAGTTTTGCCTCTTTCTGCTTTTTCCTCTTACAGCAGATTTATATAGCGCAAATTATCACAGGGCGACATTTAGGGGCCGATTCCGATCTCGGCCGGTAGGGCTCCGAATCGGATTTGGCTTTACCGGATCCGATTCGGAGCCCTATTTCCCGACCGAATCGTACGTGCGTCCGGGCGAGCGAGTACGATGCGTGCGCTCGCGAAATCTCCGACCGACTCGTTCGCAGGACCCGACCGCTCCGACCGACTCGCACGGGGACGACTCGCACCGCGCAATGGAGACGTTCCCCGGCCGGGTGAGTACGATGCGCATCGCGACCGCTCCGACCGACTCGCGCAGTCCGGCTCCAAGGAGCTGTCGGAGCCGCACTTTGGGGGTCCGTGTCGGACCCCCCTGGAAGCGTAGGCACGCGAGTCGCACACAGGGGGGAGCCATGGGTCCCCCCTACACGTGCATGTACGGTGCGACCCGCATCGACGCGAACCCGCTGTAGGGGGTGCCCTTGTTCGCGTCGTGCCAATTGAGTCAATGGGAGCCCGTGTACGCGTCGTACGACTGGCTCCCATTGACTTCAATGGGAGTCCGACCGAATCGAGTCCGATAGCATACGTGCGCATCGTACTCGTTCGGTCGGACTGCTAGGGTCCGATTCGGTCGGAATTCTCTCCGAGTCCGGCTCGGTCGGAGAGATTTCCGGCCCGAATCGGAATCGGCCCCTAAGTGATTTGCCCAGAATCACAAGATGTTGCACCGCCGAGACTCGAACCGGGATCCCTAGCTCTCGAGTTAGCAGCTCTGGCTACTGCGCCACATCCTCTCCAATCCCGTGATACCTGTAAAGGAGCTCTTTACTTCGTACCGGACGGTGATTGATAAAAACAGTTTATTATTCATCACATATGCAAAACCAATGCATTACCAATGCTTGTTTACTTTCAGTGCACACATTTCAGTTCTGAGATTACTTAAAAGCTTGCTTTTTAAGGAGTTCAGAACTCCAAAGATGGCTCAAAATTCTAAAGGAACAGCACTTGATGCCATTGTGACTAAATGTGTTTACAACAAATGTTTAGTTATAGTTCTGGGTGGGAGCTTGGAATGTTTCACAAAATTGCTGCATCCAACACATAGCTGCTGCATGGCTATAAGTCGCATATGACACTCTCATCCAGTCCAGGCTTTCTGATCTAAATACATTTGCATTCTGGGACGCACAGTTTTGATTTTACCATTACTAAAAGTCGATTAAAAGCCACTAAAATGTTGTTGGATGAAAAGTCACAGCTGGCAAAATTTCTCATAGATGACAGTCCCACTTGAGAGCAGTTCACTCAAATCTGCACTGTTACCCTGTGTCTGTACATATTTTGTATGGTAGGCTTGGTCTGCTGCTTCCCATACTGTACCTATTTTGCGAGGAATGCCTGCAGAGCTGCCTATGTTGTATCTGTCTTGTGTAGGAGGTTTGCACTGCTGCTTGCTTACAGTGGTTTATCTGTTTTGTGCCTGAAGCTTGCACTGTAGCTCATTTCCCCTGCTCTGTTTTGTGAGAGAGGCTCCCCAAGATGTTGCCTGTGTTTTGAGTGGTTTGCACAGCTACCACAAGTGTGAGTTTTATGAAGCAATATGGCACTGTTGCTTACCCGTGACGTAAAGCCAGGCTCCATTTTATATAGGCCCGACTCCATCTTGATTAATGGAGATTGCCATCTTCCCACTCTCAAACAAAGGAAATCGCAATCTTTCCCGATTTATGCAGAATCATTGTCATGTCTGCCATTAGATACAGATGTTGCATGCCCATATCTTTCTAAGAACTGTGAATTCATCAAGCTATTTTACTGTTGACACGGATACAATAATCAATGCGACATTCCTCTGGGTCAAATGTCTACTTATCACCATGTCAAGGTTAAATAAGAACACATACAGACATATAACCAAAATAATGTAATCTGAATTGACGTCCATTTACCTCATATGTCGATAAGGAAATGTTTTTAACGCACACCTTGATGCACATAATCTATGTCGTACATTACTAAACTTATGCAAGAAATTCTAATTACTGATAAGATTTAGTATATAAAAGCTACCACTTGACCATTTGTCAGGAGAGATCCTTCGCCCAGATTATCGCCTGCGATTCTGTCAGAGACGGTCTCACCTACTGCCAGCACACTTCGCAGATGCAACATCTCGCTTGAATCCTGGAACTGATAAAGCTGAGTCCCAGAAGAAGACAGACCGACTGCTACCGCAGCGTGTGTTTGCCCTTCGCGGGGAACACTGTCTTCACGCCTCCGCTGATAAAGACAGCATTTGCTAACTACAAGGTATGCAGGGCATCTCTTCGCCCTAAGAATCTATACTGTAAGTTGCTCTGCCTTCCATGCTCTCTTAGTGTAGTGCATAGAAATAGGCATTAGAGTGTTACGTTGTAAATATAATTTTAAAACATGCTACAAATGTTTATTTCATTCTCGTTATTTAGAATGTGCTTTCTTGCATTTTTATAACATTCTGTGTAGTTGTTTTAGAAGTACTGAGAAACTGATTGTTCATGTAGTAATAAATACTTTTTAACCTAAAAGTGTTCTTTCATGTGTGTGATACTCTTAATGACGAAATAAGGTTTGTTACTATTACCAGCGTACCCCCGATCCCTTAATGGATTGTTAGTAACCCAAAAAGCAATACCTCTATTTTGATTACACATTGAATAGTGTTCTGCTGGACTACAATAACCTGTCTTTCACATTCATCGCTGGTGTACTGAACTAAGCTCACCCGTGTCATCAGTGGGTGGGAAAGCACAACTTGTTGAGCTACCGTACTTGCTTCAGGTGATTGCCCTGCCAGGCTTATTTCCCAACTGTACTTGTTTTGTACGAAGTGATTTTCAGAGTTGCTGACCATGCTGTCCCTTGCCTGTGTGAGGAAAGGAAGCTAGCACTGTTTCTGCACACGCTGTATCTGTTCTGTGCACAAAGGATGCTTGCACAGATGCTGTCCCTTACCCGTGTGATGAAAGGAAGCTAGCACTGTTTCTGCACACGCTGTATCTGTTCTGTGCAAGGAGGATGCTTGCACAGATGCTGTCCCTTGCCCGTGTGATGAAAGGAAGCTAGCACTGTTTCTGCACACGCTGTATCTGTTCTGTGCACGAAGGATGCTGGCACAGACACTGTCCCTTGCCCGTGTGAGGAAAGGAAGCTAGCACTGTTTCTGCACAGGCTGTATCTGTTCTGTGCATGGAGGATGCTTGCACAGATGCTGTCCTTTGCCCGTGTGATGAAAGGAAGCTAGCACTGTTTCTGCTCACGCTGTATCTGTTCTGTGCACGAAGGATGCTTGCACAGATGCTGTCCCTTGACCGTGTGAGGAAAGGAAGCTAGCACAGTTTCTGCACATGCTGTATCTGTTCTGTGCATGGAGGATGCTTCCACAGATGCTGCCCCTTGCCTGTGTGAGTGCCTGTGTGAGGAAAGGAAGTTAGCACTGTTTCTGCACACGCTGTATCTGCTCTGTGCACAAAGGATACTTGCACAGACGCTGTCCCTTGCCCTTGCGATGAAGGGAAGCTAGCACTGTTTCTGCACACGCTGTATCTGTTCTGTGCACAAAGGATGCTTGCACAGATGCTGTCCCTTGTCCGTGCGAGAAAGGGAAGCTAGCACTGTTTCTGCACACGCTGTATCTGTTCTGTTCATGGAGGATGCTTGCACAGATGCTGTCCCATGTCCGTGCGAGAAAGAGAAGCTAGCACTGTTTCTGCACATGCTGTATCTGTTCTGTTCTCGAAGGATGCTTGCGCAGATGCTGTCCCTTGCCTGTGTGAGGAAAGGAAGCTAGCACTGTTTCTGCACACGCTGTATCTGTTCTGTGCACAAAGGATGCTTGCACAGATGCTTTCCCTTGCCCGTCCGAGGAAGAGAAGCAAGCACTGTTTCTGAACAAGCCGTAACTGTTCTGTGCATGGAGGATGCTTCCACAGATGCTGTCCCTGCCCGTGCGAGGAAAGGAAGCCAGCACTGTTTCTGCACATGCTGTATCTGTTCTGTGCACATAGGATGCTTCCACAGATGCTATCCCTGCCCGTGCGAGGAAAGGAAGCCAGCACTGTTTCTGCACATGTTGTATCTGTTCTGTGCACAAAGGATGCTTGCACAGATGCTGTCCCTTGCCCGTGTGATGAAAGGAAGCTAGCACTGTTTCTGCACACGCTGTATCTGTTCTGTGCAAGGAGGATGCTTGCACAGATGCTGTCCCTTGCCTGTGTGAGGAAAGGAAGCTAGCACTGTTTCTGCACACGCTGTATCTGTTCTGTGCACAAAGGATGCTTGCACAGATGCTGTCCCTTGCCCGTGTGATGAAAGGAAGCTAGCAATGTTTCTGCACACGCTGTATCTGTTCTGTGCAAGGAGGATGCTTGCAGATGCTGTCCCTTGCCTGTGTGAGGAAAGGAAGCTAGCACTGTTTCTGCACACGCTGTATCTGTTCTGTGCATGAAGGATGCGGCACAGACACTGTCCCTTGCCCGTGTGAGGAAAGGAAGCTAGCACTGTTTCTGCGCAGGCTGCATCTGTTCTGTGCACCGAGGATGCTTGCACAGATGCTGTCCTTTGCCCGTGTGATGAAAGGAAGCTAGCACAGTTTCTGCACACGCTGTATCTGTTCTGTGCATGGAGAATGCTTCCACAGATGCTGCCCCTTGCCTGTGTGAGGAAAGGAAGTTAGCACTGTTTCTGCACACGCTGTATTTGCTCTGTGCACAAAGGATACTTGCACAGACGCTGTCCCTTGCCCTTGCGATGAAGGGAAGCTAGCACTGGTTCTGCACACGCTGTATCTGTTCTGTTCTCGAAGGATGCTTGCACAGATGCTGTCTCTTGTCTGTGCGAGTAAAGGAAGCTAGCACTGTTTCTGCACACGCTGTATCTGTTCTGTGCACAAAGGATGCTTGCACAGATGCTGTCCCTTGTCCGTGCGAGAAAGGGAAGCTAGCACTGTTTCTGCACACGCTGTATCTGTTCTGTGCACAAAGGATGCTTGCACAGATGCTTTCCCTTGCCCGTCCGAGGAAGAGAAGCAAGCACTGTTTCTGAACAAGCCGTAACTGTTCTGTGCATGGAGGATGCTTCCACAGATGCTGTCCCTGCCCGTGCGAGGAAAGGAAGCCAGCACTGTTTCTGCACACGCTGTATCTGTTCTGTTCTCGAAGGATGCTTGCACAGATGATGTCTCTTGTCTGTGCAGGAAAAGGAAGCTAGCACTGTTTCGGCACATGCTGTATCTGTTCTGTGCACGAAGGATGCTTGCACAGATGCTTTCCCTTGCCCTTGTGACGAAGGGAAGCTAGTACTGTTTCAGTACACGCTGTATCTCTTCTGTGCACGGAGGATGCTTGCACAGACGCTGTTCCTTGCCCGTGAGGAAAGGAAGCTAGCACTGTTTCAGTGCACACTGTATCTGTTCTGTGTACAAAGGATGCTTGCAGAGATGCTGTCCCTTGCCCTTGCAATGAAGGGAAGCTAGCACTGTTTCTGCACACGCTGCATCTGTTCTGTGCACAAAGGAGGCTTGCACAGACGCTGTCCCTTGCCCTTGTGACGAAGGGAAGCTAGTACTGTTTCTGCACATGCTGTATCTGTTCTGTGCATGGGTGATGCTTGCACAGATGCTGTCCCTTGCCCGTGCGAGGAAAGGAAGCCAGCACTGTTTCTGCGCATGCTGTATCTGTTCTGTGCATGGAGGATGCTTGCACAGACGCTGTTCCTTGCCCGTGAGGAAAGGAAACTAGCACTGTTTCTGCGCACGCTGTATCTGTTCTGTGCACGAAGGATGCTTGCACAGATGCTGTCCCTTGCCCTTGCAACGATGGGAAGCTAGCACTGTTTCTGCACACGCTGTATCTGTTCTGTTCTCTAAGGATGCTTGCACAGATGTTGTCTCCTGTCTGTGCGAGGAAAGGAAGCTAACACTGTTTCTGCACACGCTGTATCTGTTCTGTGCACAAAGGATGCTTGCGCAGATGCTGTCCCTTGCCTCTGTGAGGAAAGGAAGCTAGCACTGTTTCTGCACACGCTATATCTGTTCTGTGCACAGAGGATGCTTGCACAGATGATGTCTCTTGTCTGTGCAAGGAAAGGAAGCTAGCACTGTTACGGCACATGCTGTATCTGTTCTGTGCACGAAGGATGCTTGCACAGATGCTTTCCCTTGCCCGTCCGAGGAAAGGAAGCAAGCACTGTTTCTGAACAAGCCGTAACTGTTCTGTGCATGGAGGATGCTTCCACAGATGCTGTCCCTGCCCGTGCGAGGAAAGGAAGCCAGCACTGTTTCTGCACATGTTGTATCTGTTCTGTGCACAAAGGATGCTTGCACAGATGCTGTCCCTTGCCCGTGTGATGAAAGGAAGCTAGCACTGTTTCTGCACACGCTGTATCTGTTCTGTGCAAGGAGGATGCTTGCACAGATGCTGTCCCTTGCCTGTGTGAGGAAAGGAAGCTAGCACTGTTTCTGCACACGCTGTATCTGTTCTGTGCACAAAGGATGCTTGCACAGATGCTGTCCCTTGCCCGTGTGATGAAAGGAAGCTAGCACTGTTTCTGCACACGCTGTATCTGTTCTGTGCAAGGAGGATGCTTGCAGATGCTGTCCCTTGCCTGTGTGAGGAAAGGAAGCTAGCACTGTTTCTGCACACGCTGTATCTGTTCTGTGCACGAAGGATGCTAGCACAGACACTGTCACTTGCCCGTGTGAGGAAAGGAAGCTAGCACTGTTTCTGCGCAGGCTGTATCTGTTCTGTGCACCGAGGATGCTTGCACAGATGCTGTCCTTTGCCCGTGTGATGAAAGGAAGCTAGCAGTGTTTCTGCTCACGCTGTAACTGTTCTGTGCACGAAGGATGCTTGCACAGATGATGTCCCTTGCCCGTGTGAGGAAAGGAAGCTAGCACTGTTTCTGCACACGCTGTATCTGTTCTGTGCACAAAGGATGCTTGCACAGATGCTGTCCCTTGTCCGTGCGAGAAAGGGAAGCTAGCACTGTTTCTGCACACGCTGTATCTGTTCTGTGCACAAAGGATGCTTGCACAGATGCTTTCCCTTGCCCGTCCGAGGAAGAGAAGCAAGCACTGTTTCTGAACAAGCCGTAACTGTTCTGTGCATGGAGGATGCTTCCACAGATGCTGTCCCTGCCCGTGCGAGGAAAGGAAGCCAGCACTGTTTCTGCACACGCTGTATCTGTTCTGTTCTCGAAGGATGCTTGCACAGATGATGTCTCTTGTCTGTGCAAGAAAAGGAAGCTAGCACTGTTTCGGCACATGCTGTATCTGTTCTGTGCACGAAGGATGCTTGCACAGATGCTTTCCCTTGCCCTTGTGACGAAGGGAAGCTATTACTGTTTCAGTACACGCTGTATCTCTTCTGTGCACGGAGGATGCTTGCACAGACGCTGTTCCTTGCCCGTGAGGAAAGGAAGCTAGCACTGTTTCAGCGCACACTGTATCTGTTCTGTGTACAAAGGATGCTTGCAGAGATGCTGTCCCTTGCCCTTGCAATGAAGGGAAGCTAGCACTGTTTCTGCACACGCTGCATCTGTTCTGTGCACAAAGGAGGCTTGCACAGACGCTGTCCCTTGCCCTTGTGACGAAGGGAAGCTAGTACTGTTTCTGCACATGCTGTATCTGTTCTGTGCATGGGTGATGCTTGCACAGATGCTGTCCCTTGCCCGTGCGAGGAAAGGAAGCCAGCACTGTTTCTGCGCATGCTGTATCTGTTCTGTGCATGGAGGATGCTTGCACAGACGCTGTTCCTTGCCCGTGAGGAAAGGAAACTAGCACTGTTTCTGCGCACGCTGTATCTGTTCTGTGCACGAAGGATGCTTGCACAGATGCTGTCCCTTGCCCTTGCAACGAAGGGAAGCTAGCACTGTTTCTGCACACGCTGTATCTGTTCTGTGCACAAAGGATGCTTGCGCAGATGCTGTCCCTTGCCTCTGTGAGGAAAGGAAGCTAGCACTGTTTCTGCACACGCTATATCTGTTCTGTGCACAGAGGATGCTTGCACAGATGATGTCTTTTGTCTGTGCAAGGAAAGGAAGCTAGCACTGTTTCGGCACATGCTGTATCTGTTCTGTGCACGAAGGATGCTTGCACAGATGCTTTCCCTTGCCCGTCCGAGGAAGAGAAGCAAGCACTGTTTCTGAACAAGCCGTAACTGTTCTGTGCATGGGTGATGCTTGCACAGATGCTGTCCCTTGCCCGTGCGAGGAAAGGAAGCCAGCACTGTTTCTGCGCATGCTGTATCTGTTCTGTGCATGGAGGATGCTTGCACAGACGCTGTTCCTTGCCCGTGAGGAAAGGAAACTAGCACTGTTTCTGCGCACGCTGTATCTGTTCTGTGCACGAAGGATGCTTGCACAGATGCTGTCCCTTGCCCTTGCAACGAAGGGAAGCTAGCACTGTTTCTGCACACGCTGTATCTGTTCTGTGCACAAAGGATGCTTGCGCAGATGCTGTCCCTTGCCTCTGTGAGGAAAGGAAGCTAGCACTGTTTCTGCACACGCTATATCTGTTCTGTGCACAGAGGATGCTTGCACAGATGATGTCTTTTGTCTGTGCAAGGAAAGGAAGCTAGCACTGTTTCGGCACATGCTGTATCTGTTCTGTGCACGAAGGATGCTTGCACAGATGCTTTCCCTTGCCCGTCCGAGGAAGAGAAGCAAGCACTGTTTCTGAACAAGCCGTAACTGTTCTGTGCATGGAGGATGCTTCCACAGATGCTGTCCCTGCCCGTGCGAGGAAAGGAAGCCAGCACTGTTTCTGCACACGTTGTATCTGTTCTGTGCATGAAGGATGCTTGCACAGACGCTGTCCTTTGCCCGTGTGAGGAAAGGAAGCTAGCACTGTTTCGGCACATGCTGTATCTGTTCTGTGCACGAAGGATGCTTGCACAGATGCTTTCCCTTGCCCGTCCGAGGAAGAGAAGCAAGCACTGTTTCTGAACAAGCCGTAACTGTTCTGTGCATGGAGGATGCTTCCACAGATGCTGTCCCTGCCCGTGCGAGGAAAGGAAGCCAGCACTGTTTCTGCACACGCTGTATCTGTTCTGTTCTCGAAGGATGCTTGCACAGATGATGTCTCTTGTCTGTGCAAGAAAAGGAAGCTAGCACTGTTTCGGCACATGCTGTATCTGTTCTGTGCACGAAGGATGCTTGCACAGATGCTTTCCCTTGCCCTTGTGACGAAGGGAAGCTAGTACTGTTTCAGTACACGCTGTATCTCTTCTGTGCACGGAGTATGCTTGCACAGACGCTGTTCCTTGCCCGTGAGGAAAGGAAGCTAGCACTGTTTCAGCGCACACTGTATCTGTTCTGTGCACAAAGGATGCTTGCAGAGATGCTGTCCCTTGACCTTGCAATGAAGGAAAGCTAGCACTGTTTCTGCACATGCTGCATCTGTTCTGTGCACAATGGAGGCTTGCACAGACGCTGTCCCTTGCACTTGTGATGAAGGGAAGCTAGTACTGTTTCTGCACATGCTGTATCTGTTCTGTGCATGGGTGATGCTTGCACAGATGCTGTCCCTTGCCCGTGCGAGGAAAGGAAGCCAGCACTGTTTCTGCGCATGCTGTATCTGTTCTGTGCACGGAGGATGCTTGCACAGACGTTGTTCCTTGCCCATGAGGAAAGGAAACTAGCACTGTTTCTGCGCACTCTGTATCTGTTCTTGGCACGAAGGATGCTTGCGCAGATGCTGTCCCTTGCCCTTGCAACGAAGGGAAGCTAGCCCTGTTTCTGCACACGCTGTATCTGTTCTGTTCTCGAAGGATGCTTGCACAGATGTTATCTCCTGTCTGTGCGAGGAAAGGAAGCTAACACTGTTTCTGCACACGCTGTATCTGTTCTGTGCACAAAGGATGCTTGCACAGATGCTGTCCCTTGTCCGTGCAAGAAAAGGAAGCTAGCACTGTTTCTGCACACGCTGTAGCTGTTCTGTGCACGGAGGATGCTTGCACAGATGCTGTCCCTTGTCCGTGCGAGAAAGAGAAGCTAGCACTGTTTCGGCACACGCTGTATCTGTTCTCTTCTCGAAGGATGCTTGCACAGATGATGTCTCTTGTCTGTGCAAGGAAAGGAAGCTAGCACTGTTTCTGCACATGCTGTATCTGTTCTGTGCACGAAGGATGCTTGCACAGATACTGTCCCTTGCCCGTGCGTGGAAGGGAAGCTAGCACTGTTTCTGGACAAGCCGTATCTGTTCTGTTCTCAAAGGATGCTTGCGCAGATGCTGTCTCCTGTCTGTGCGAGGAAAGGAAGCTAGCACTGTTTCGGCACATGCTGTATCTGTTCTGTGCACGAAGGATGCTTGCACAGATGCTTTCCCTTGCCCGTCTGAGGAAAGGAAGCTAGCACTGTTTCTGAACAAGCCGTAACTGTTATGTGCATGGAGGATGTTTCCACTGATGCTGTCCCTGCCCGTGCGAGGAAAGGAAGCCAGCACTGTTTCTGCACACGTTGTATCTGTTCTGTGCACGAAGGATGCTTGCACAGACGCTGTCCCTTGCCCATGTGAGGAAAAGGAAGCTAGCACTGTTTCGGCACATGCTGTATCTGTTCTGTGCACGAAGGATGCTTGCACAGATGCTTTCCCTTGCCCTTGTGACGAAGGGAAGCTAGTACTGTTTCAGTACACCCTGTATCTCTTCTGTGCATGGAGGATGCTTGCACAGACGCTGTTCCATGCCCGTGAGGAAAGGAAGCTAGCACTGTTTCAGCGCGCACTGTTTCAGCGCACACTGTATCTGTTCTGTGCACGAAGGATGCTTGCAGAGATGCTGTACCTTGCCCTTGCAATGAAGGGAAGCTAGCACTGTTTCTGCACACGCTGCATCTGTTCTGTGCACAAAGGAGGCTTGCACAGACGCTGTCCCTTGCCCTTGGAACGAAGGGAAGCTAGTACTGTTTCTGCACATGCTGTATCTGTTCTGTGCATGGGTGATGCTTGCACAGATGCTGTCCCTTGCCCGTGCGAGGAAAGGAAGCCAGCACTGTTTCTGCGCATGCTGTATCTGTTCTGTGCACGGAGGATGCTTGCACAGACGCTGTTCCTTGCCCGTGAGGAAAGGAAACTAGCACTGTTTCTGCGCACGCTGTATCTGTTCTGTGCACGAAGGATGCTTGCACGGATGCTGGCCCTTGCAACGAAGGGAAGCTAGCACTGTTTCTGCACACGCTGTATCTGTTCTGTTCTCGAAGGATGCTTGCACAGATGTTGTCTCCTGTCTGTGCGAGGAAAGGAAGCTAACACTGTTTCTGCACACGCTGTATCTGTTCTGTGCACAAAGGATGCTTGCACAGATGCTGTCCCTTGTCCGTGCAAGAAAAGGAAGCTAGCACTGTTTCTGCACACGCTGTAGCTGTTCTGTGCACGGAGGATGCTTGCACAGATGCTGTCCCTTGTCCGTGCGAGAAAGAGAAGCTAGCACTGTTTCGGCACACGCTGTATCTGTTCTGTTCTCGAAGGATGCTTGCACAGATGATGTCTCTTGTCTGTGCAAGGAAAGGAAGCTAGCACTGTTTCTGCACATGCTGTATCTGTTCTGTGCACGAAGGATGCTTGCACAGATACTGTCCCTTGCCCGTGCGTGGAAGGGAAGCTAGCACTGTTTCTGGACAAGCCGTATCTGTTCTGTGCATGGAGGATGCTTCCACAGGTGCTGTCCCTGCCCGTGCATGGAAAGGAAGCCAGCACTGTTTCTGCACACGTTGTATCTGTTGTGTGCACGAAGGATGCTTGCACAGACGCTGTCCCTTGCCCGTGTGAGGAAAGGAAGTGAGCACTGTTTCTGCACATGCTGTATCTGTTCTGTGCACGAAGGATGCTTGCACAGATGCTATCCCTTGCCCTTGCGACTAAGGGAAGCTAGCACTGTTTCTGCACACGTTGTATCTGTTCTGTGCACGAAGGATGCTTGCACAGACGCTGTCCCTTGCCCGTGTGAGGAAAGGAAGCGAGCACTGTTTCTGCACACGCTGCATCTGTTCTGTGCACAAAGGATGCTTGCACAGATGCTGTCCCTTGCCCTTGTGACGAAGGGAAGCTAGTACTGTTTCTGCACATGCTGTATCTATTCTGTGCATGGGTGATGCTTGCACAGATGCTGTCCCTTGCCCGTGCGAGGAAAGGAAGCCAGCACTGTTTCTGCGCATGCTGTATCTGTTCTGTGCACGGAGGATGCTTGCACAGATGCTGTTCCTTGCCCGTGAGGAAAGGAAGCTAGCACTGTTTCTGCGCACGCTGTATCTGTTCTGTGCGCAAAGGATGCTTGCACAGATGCTGTCCCTTGCCCTTGCGATGAAGGGAAGTTAGCACTGTTTATGCACACGCTGTATCTGTTCTGTGCACAAAGGATGCTTGCACAGATGCTGTCCCTTGTCCGTGCGAGAAAGAGAAGCTAGCACTGTTTCGGCACATGCTGTATCTGTTCTGTTCTCGAAGGATGCTTGCACAGATGATGTCTCTTGTCTGTGCAAGGAAAGGAAGCTAGCACTGTTTCTGCACATGCTGTATCTGTTCTGTGCACGAAGGATGCTTGCACAGATACTGTCCCTTGCCCGTGCGTGGAAGGGAAGCTAGCACTGTTTCTGGACAAACCGTATCTGTTCTGTGCATGGAGGATGCTTCCACAGATGCTGTCCCTGCCCATGCGTGGAAAGGAAGCCAGCACTGTTTCTGCACACGTTGTATCTGTTGTGTGCACGAAGGATGCTTGCACAGACGCTGTCCCTTGCCCGTGTGAGGAAAGGAAGCGAGCACTGTTTCTGCACATGCTGTATCTGTTCTGTGCACAAAGGATGCTTGCACAGATGCTGTCCCTTGCCCTTGTGACGAAGGGAAGCTAGTACTGTTTCTGCACATGCTGTATCTATTCTGTGCATGGGTGATGCTTGCACAGATGCTGTCCCTTGCCCGTGCGAGGAAAGGAAGCCAGC
Source organism: Calotriton arnoldi (assembly GCA_963921515.1). Lineage (NCBI taxonomy): Eukaryota > Metazoa > Chordata > Amphibia > Caudata > Salamandridae > Calotriton > Calotriton arnoldi. Next base: position 53,945 of record CAWUFW010000995.1, on the reverse strand, counting down.
ACTGTTTCTGCGCATGCTGTATCTGTTCTGTGCACGGAGGATGCTTGCACAGATGCTGTTCCTTGCCCGTGAGGAAAGGAAGCTAGCACTGTTTCTGCGCACGCTGTATCTGTTCTGTGCACAAAGGATGCTTGCACAGATGCTGTCCCTTGCCCTTGCGATGAAGGGAAGTTAGCACTGTTTCTACACACGCTGTATCTGTTCTGTGCACAAAGGATGCTTGCACAAATGCTGTCCCTTGGCCATGCGAGAAAGGGAAGCTAGCACTGTTTCTGCACACGCTGTATCTGTTCTGTTCTTGAAGGATCCTTGCACAGATGCTGTCTCTTGTCTGTGAGAGGAAAGGAAGCTAGCACTGTTTCTGCACACGCTGTATCTGTTCTGTGCACAAAGGATGCTTGCACAGATGCTGTCCCTTGTCAGTGCGAGAAAGGGAAGATAGCACTGTTTCTGCACACGCTGTATCTGTTCTGTGCACAAAGGAGGCTTGCACAATACTGTCCCTTGTCCGTGCGAGAAAGGGAAGCTAGCACTGTTTCTGCACATGCTGTATCTGTTCTGTTCTCGAAGGATGCTTGCACAGATGCTGTCCCTTGTCCGTGCGAGAAAGGGAAGCTAGCACTGTTTCTGCACACGCTTTAGCTGTTCTGTGCACGGAGGATGCTTGCACATATGATGTCCCTTGTCCGTGTGAGAAAGAGAAGCTAGCACTGTTTCTGCACACGCTGTATCTGTTCTGTTCTCGAAGGATGCTTGCGCAGATGCTTTCTCTTATCTGTGCAAGGAAAGGAAGCTAGCACGGTGTCTGCACACGCTGTATCTGTTCTGTTCTCGAAGGATGCTTGCACAGACGCTGTCCCTTGCCCTTGTGACGAAGGGAAGCTAGTACTGTTTCTGCACACGCTGTATCTGTTCTGTGCATAGAGGGTGCTTGCACAGATGCTGTCCTTTGCCCATGCGAGGAAAGGAAGCCAGCACTGTTTCTGCGCAAGCTGTGTCTCTTCTGTGCACCGAGGATGCTTGCACAGACGCTGTTCCTTGCACATGAGGAAAGGAATCTAGCACTGTTTCTGCGCACGCTGTATCTGTTCTGTGCACGAAGGATGCTTGCACAGATGCTATCCCTTGCCCTTGCGACTAAGGGTAGCTAGCACTGTTTCTGCACACGTTGTATCTGTTCTGTGCATGAAGGATGCTTGCACAGACGCTGTCCCTTGCCCGTGTGAGGAAAGGAAGCGAGCACTGTTTCTGCACATGCTGCATCTGTTCTGTGCACAAAGGATGCTTGCACAGATGCTGGCCCTTGCCCTTGTGATGAAGGGAAGCTAGTACTGTTTCTGCACAAGCTGTATCTATTCTGTGCATGGGTGATTCTTGCACAGATGCTGTCCCTTGCCCGTGCGAGGAAAGGAAGCCAGCACTGTTTCTGCGCATGCTGTATCTGTTCTGTGCACGGAGGATGCTTGCACAGATGCTGTTCCTTGCCCGTGAGGAAAGGAAGCTAGCACTGTTTCTGCACACGCTGTATCTGTTCTGTGCACAAAGGATGCTTGCACAGATGCTGTCCCTTGGCCTTGCGATGAAGGGAAGTTAGCACTGTTTCTGCACACGCTGTATCTGTTCTGTTCTCGAAGGATCCTTGCACAGATGCTGTCTCCTGTCTGTGCGAGGAAAGGAAGCTAGCACTGTTTCTGCACACGCTGTATCTGTTCTGTGCACAAAGGATGCTTGCACAGATGCTGTCCCTTGTCCGTGCGAGAAAGGGAAGCTAGCACTGTTTCTGCACACGCTTTAGCTGTTCTGTGCACGGAGGATGCTTGCACATATGATGTCCCTTGTCCGTGTGAGAAAGAGAAGCTAGCACTGTTTCTGCACAAGCTGTATCTGTTCTGTTCTCGAAGAATGCTTGCGCAGATGCTTTCTCTTGTCTGTGCAAGGAAAGGAAGCTAGCACGGTGTCTGCACACGCTGTATCTGTTCTGTTCTCGAAGGATGCTTGCGCAGATGCTGTCCCTTGCCCGTGTGATGAAAGGAAGCTAGCACTGTTTCTGCACACGCTGTATCTGTTCTGTGCATGGAGGATGCTTGCACTGATGCTGTCCCTTGCGCGTGGAGGAAGGGAAGCTAGCACTGTTTCTGCACACGCTGCATCTGTTCTGTGCACGAAGGATGCTTGCACAGATGCTGTCCCTGCCCATGCGAGAAAAGGAAGCCAGCACTGTTTCTGCACACGTTGTATCTGTTCTGTGAATGAAGGATGCTTGCACAGACAATGTCCCTTGCCCTTGTGAGGAAAGGAAGCTAGCATTGTTTCTGCACACGCTGTATCTGTTCTGTGCATAGAGGATGCTTGCACAGATACTGTCCTTTGCCCGTGTGAGGAAAGGAAGCCAGCACTGTTTCTGCGCAAGCTGTATCTCTTCTGTGCACGGAGGATGCTTGCACAGACGCTGTTCCTTGCATGTGAGGAAAGGAAGCTAGCACTGTTTCTGCGCACGCTGTATCTGTTCTGTGCACGAAGGATGCTTGCACAGATGCTATCCCTTGCCCTTGCGACGAAGGGAAGCTAGCACTGTTTCTCCACACGTTGTATCTGTTCTGTGCACGAAGGATGCTTGCACAGACTCTGTCCCTTGCCCGTGTGAGGAAAGGAAGCGAGCACTGTTTCTGCACATGCTGCATCTGTTCTGTGCACAAAGGATGCTTGCGCAGATGCTGTCCCTTACCCTTGTGACGAAGGGAAGTGTTGGAAACGGGGTAGCGTGGTGCGGAGCGGGAAGGCTAAACCAGGAGGAATTGTGTAAAGCATCCGCGCAGCACACACAGGCGACACACCAGGCACACTACAAAAAGGAGACTACACCAGTTTGAGTAGGAAAAATAACATATGTATTATGCCATCAGCATAGCACAGCGTAACCACAGGAAAACATGGCGCCAACCGGCACCCGGCAGATACAACAGTGGGGACTATTTACAGTGCAGCGCCATTCCGGTCGCTGCCAGGATCACTATGCACAACACATACACTGAAATCCAAATAGTCAGTAAGGTGTAGCCACCCAGATCTACTGGTACATTAAGAATCTGGCATGAAGGCACATCCTGCACTTCAGCAGCACACCTGGAGTCTGGGGCATAACCCTGAAAAAGGTACAGATATCAGAACATTGGCCTCGGTCCAGCGGCCGGTAGACCTGAAAGAAAGACACGCTGGCAGGCCAACAGGATACCGGTAACACCTTAAATTGAACATTCAGAGGGCCACCGTTGGGGTTGAACATTAGGCCACCTGCAATATAGGACTTTCAGACCACAGCCCTAGGGAAAAACATTCCGCACATTTAGTCATGGGTCATACAACATCTTAACCTTAGGAACAGGCCCAAATCATGGTTGCCGTAGTCCTGGAAAGGAACATCAGGTTAGGTGCAGACCTGCAAAGGGCATAAACATCCTAGCAATGGCAGGCGTCGCAACCTTAGGCCTACCCTGGCATCCTGCATAAAAATAGGCGTATAAGCATCAGGGCCTCATCCGCAATTCACTAACAGGCATAAGATGTAAACAGCATTGTATGGCATTAGACCTCATTAGCATGGATCACCTGCACACAAACCAGAAGAGGCAATAGGCCTCGCAAACTTAAAGCACGGTGTGCCCCAATCACTGCAGCTGCCCACTGTCCGGCGGGGCAGCTGGGTACCGTACAATCGGGCCGGTACTCCTGAGAGCCCCCTCTCGGGGCGACTACCTCCAAAAGTACCCAATCGTTGCAGCTGCTCAGACTCTTGGGGCGCCGCTGTAAAACCCCCCCAACAGAGTACTGGCACCACGGTGCCCAAGGTGAGCCCCGGTCCGTTGGAGTCCCCAAGGGTCACTGGCACTTACGGTGCCTCTGGGGCTCCCCCTCTGGGAGCCCTAATTACAAAAGGCCTCCTACGTCGCAGCTGCCCACTGTCAGACGGGGCAGCTGTAAGGAGTTGCATGGGCACCGGGGGCGGGCACCGGCAATGTGCCCCGACTCGCCCCCCAACTCCTCGATGGGCCCCCACTCACGGGCTGTCCTGCTGCTGCACTCGGGGCTCTCCTCAGCTCCTGGGGAGCCCCGATCACCGGCACCTCTTAAGACTTCACCCGGGCCCCCTCCTGGGACCCGGGACTTCCGCTGGGGAGCCTGCGAGGCTCCGGACGTCTTTCGGTGCGGGGCCAGCGCGGGGTAGGCTCCCGCCTGGCTTCTCTCCACACACGGGGCTCCCTCGTCAGCACGGGAGCCCCGCCACACCACCGCTTGCTTCCGGCTCGTCTCCTCTGAACCGCACGCTTCCTCCGGACGGCGAACCCCCTGTTGCTAGGCAACGTCCCGCGCTGGCTCCAATCCCAGCGCGGTGCTGCCTCTGACGACACGGGGCTATCCTCACCGTTCTCCTCGGAGTTCCCGGCCGGCGGCGGTGAAATCGGCAGTTTTGAAGTGCGGGGTGGGCTCCCGCCACGTAACGATAACGCGGGGTAGGCACCCGCTCAAGCCAGCATTCACGCGGGGTGGGCACCCGCTGGTCCTACGCCTAAACACGGCACAATTTGTGTGCGCAATGCAGCGCTCCACCGGACAGCAGTTTCCTTCAGGGCAGCACCTCGTGGGCAGCAGGAGACTCCGGCAGGATAGCGCAGGGAAGGCACAGCGCTTTAGATCACAGCGCTCCTGGGCAGCATACAGCGCTTTCAGGATTCAGGGCACAGCGCTAGGGTGCAGGCATCAGCCCCTCTTCATGCAGGCAGGCAACAGGCAGCGCTCCCACCTTCAGGGTCCCACAGGATAAGCAGCGCTCTGGCAGTCCCAATATGGCGCTCACAAGGCGCTAGAGTCCTTTCGCATTCAGGGTCCCACAGAAGAAGGTAGGCCCATGCTCCTCACCTCCTGGAAGGGCAGTCCAGCACAATATAGCGCTTTCGCAGCCCAGCGCTGCGGACGTCGGCTCCTCTTCTCCTGGGCGGACGCCGGGCTCCAGGGGCTGGGTTTAGGGCGGTAGGAGAGCAGGCCAGCATTACTGGGTCAGATCAACGGGCAGTGGGTACTCATCGGAACAGGACCGCAGCTCCTAGAAGCAGTCATCCCCCATAACGTGGTACTCCTCCTGTCATGGCAGTCTACACTCCAGTAAGGGGCTCTCACTGGCCCTGTGGACGGTGGAGGGGTGCAGATGGGCACAGGGGCCAGCACACAGGCCCAATGTGGCGGTTCCTCCTGGCAGGGTGTCCCCTCTCAGTCAGTCCACCCTCCGCACTGTCTGCCTCTCACTGTCTCTGACTCTTCACTGAGCACATGGCAGCCCAGCCCCCCTATATGTATCCCCCTCACCCCACCTCCCAGAAAGGGCTGGAAGCTTCCAGAATGTTCCCTGGGAAACCGGTCCAAACTGGTTCAGGGGGAGGAGTAGAGCACCCTCGGTGCGACGTTTCCCTCCAAAAGCAGGGGGCGCTGGGAAACAAACCACTAGACTGCCAACCCACCTCAGTCAGGCGGCACATGCACAGGCAGGCATGGCGTCCATTTTAACAGTAATCTTTTATCCAAGTGCACTTCTAAAATGGTGGAACTAACAGTGTGTACAACATTGCACAGCATTTATTATTTTCTGTTTAGACACACCATGTTTTATTGTTACACAAGCGAAAAAATTCAGGGCAAAGGGGCCAAGTCCAACAGGAATCTAGTACTGTTTCTGCACACGCTGTATCTATTCTGTGCATGGGTGAATCTTGCACAGATGCTGTCCCTTGCCCGTGCGAGGAAAGGAAGCTAGCACTGTTTCTGCGCACGCTTTATCTGTTCTGTGCACAAAGGATGCTTGCACAGATGCTGTCCCTTGCCCTTGCGATGAAGGGAAGCTAGCACTGTTTCTGCACACGCTGTATCTCTTCTGTGCACAAAGGATGCTTGCACAGATGCTGTCCCTTGTCCGTGCGAGAAAGGGAAGCTAGCACTGTTTCTGCACACGTTGTATCTGTTCTGTGCACGAAGGATGCTTGCACAGACGCTGTCCCTTGCCCGTGTGAGGAAAGGAAGCGAGCACTGTTTCTGCACACGCTGCATCTGTTCTGTGCACAAAGGATGCTTGCACAGACGCTGTCCCTTGCCCTTGTGATGAAGGGAAGCTAGTACTGTTTCTGCACATGCTGTATCTATTCTGTGCATGGGTGATGCTTGCACAGATGCTGTCCCTTGCCCGTGCGAGGAAAGGAAGCCAGCACTGTTTCTGCGTATGCTGTATCTGTTCTATGCACGGACGATGCTTGCACAGATGCTGTTCCTTGCCCATGAGGAAAGGAAGCTAGCACTGTTTCTGCGCACGCTGTATCTGTTCTGTGCACAAAGGATGCTTGCACAGATGCTGTCCCTTGCCCTTGCGATGAAGGGAAGCTAGCACTGTTTCTGCACACGCTGTATCTGTTCTGTGCACAAAGGATGCTTGCCTAGATGCTGTCACTTGTCCGTGCGAGAAAGGGAAGCTAGCACTGTTTCTGCACACGTTGTATCTGTTCTGTGCACGAAGGATGCTTGCACAGACGCTGTCCCTTGCCTGTGTGAGGAAAGGAAGCGAGCACTGTTTCTGCACACGCTGCATCTGTTCTGTGCACAAAGGATGCTTGCACAGACGCTGTCCCTTGCCCTTGTGATGAAGGGAAGCTAGTACTGTTTCTGAACATGCTGTATCTATTCTGTGCATGGGTGATGCTTGCACAGATGCTGTCCCTTGCCCGTGCGAGGAAAGGAAGCCAGCACTGTTTCTGCGCATGCTGTATCTGTTCTGTGCACGGAGGATGCTTGCACAGATGCTGTTCCTTGCCCGTGAGGAAAGGAAGCTAGCACTGTTTCTGCGCACGCTGTATCTGTTCTGTGCACAAAGGATGCTTGCACAGATGCTGTCCCTTGTCCTTGCGATGAAGGGAAGTTAGCACTGTTTCTGCACACGCTGTATCTGTTCTGTGCACAAAGGATGCTTGCACAGATGCTGTCCCTTGTCCATGCGAGAAAGGGAAGCTAGCACTGTTTCTGCACACGCTGTATCTGTTCTGTTCTCGAAGGATCCTTGCACAGATGCTGTCTCCTGTCTGTGCAAGAAAAGGAAGCTAGCACTGTTTCTGCACACGCTGTAGCTGTTCTGTGCACGGAGGATGCTTGCACAGATACTGTCCCTTGCCCGTGCGTGGAAGGGAAGCTAGCACTGTTTCTGAACAAGCCGTATCTGTTCTGTGCATGGAGGATGCTTCCACAGATGCTGTCCCTGCCCGTGCGTGGAAAGGAAGCCAGCACTGTTTCTGCACACGTTGTATCTGTTGTGTGCACGAAGGATGCTTGCACAGACGCTGTCCCTTGCCCGTGTGAGGAAAGGAAGCGAGCACTGTTTCTGCACATGCTGTATCTGTTCTGTGCACAAAGGATGCTTGCACAGACGCTGTCCCTTGCCCTTGTGACGAAGGGAAGCTAGTACTGTTTCTGCACACGCTGTATCTGTTCTGTGCATAGAGGGTGCTTGCACAGATGCTGTCCTTTGCCCGTGCGAGGAAAGGAAGCCAGCACTGTTTCTGCGCAAGCTGTAAATCTTCTGTGCACGAAGGATGCTTGCACAGATGCTATCCCTTGCCCTTGCGACTAAGGGAAGCTAGCACTGTTTCTGCACACGTTGTATCTGTTCTGTGCACGAAGGATGCTTGCACAGACGCTGTCCCTTGCCCGTGTGAGGAAAGGAAGCGAGCACTGTTTTTCCACACGCTGCATCTGTTCTGTGCACAAAGGATGCTTGCACAGATGCTGTCCCTTGCCCTTGTGACGAAGGGAAGCTAGTACTGTTTCTGCACATGCTGTATCTATTCTGTGCATGGGTGATGCTTGCACAGATGCTGTCCCTTGCCCGTGCGAGGAAAGGAAGCCAGCACTGTTTCTGCGCATGCTGTATCTGTTCTGTGCACGGAGGATGCTTGCACAGATGCTGTTCCTTGCCCGTGAGGAAAGGAAGCTAGCACTGTTTCTGCGCACGCTGTATCTGTTCTGTGCACAAAGGTTGCTTGCACAGATGCTGTCCCTTGCCCTTGCGATGAAGGGAAGTTAGCACTGTTTCTGCACACGCTGTATCTGTTCTGTGCACAAAGGATGCTTGCACAGATGCTGTCCCTTGTCCGTGCGAGAAAGGGAAGCTAGCACTGTTTCTGCACACGCTGTATCTGTTCTGTTCTCGAAGGATCCTTGCACAGATGCTGTCTCCTGTCTGTGCGAGGACGGAAGCTAGCACTGTTTCTGCACACACTGTATCTGTTCTGTGCAGAAAGGATGCTTGCACAGATGCTGTCCCTTATCCGTGCGAGAAAGGGAAGCTAGCACTGTTTCTGCACACGCTGTATCTGTTCTGTGCACGGAGGATGCTTGCACAGATGCTGTCCTTTGCCCGTGTGATGAAAGGAAGCTAGCACTGTTTCTGCACACGCTATATCTGTTCTGTTCTCGAAGGATGCTTGCGCAGATGCTGTCCCTTGCCCGTGTGATGAAAGGAAGCTAGCACTGTTTCTGCACACGCTGTATCTGTTCTGTGCATGGAGGATGCTTGCACAGATGCTGTCCCTTGCCCGTGCGAGGAAGGGAACTAGCACTGTTTCTGCACACGCTGCATCTGTTCTGTGCACGAAGGATGCTTGCACAGATGCTGTCCCTGCCCATGCGAGAAAAGGAAGCCAGCACTGTTTCTGCACACGTTGTATCAGTAATGTGAATGAAGGATGCTTGCACAGACGCTGTCCCTTGCCCTTGTGAGGAAAGGAAGCCAGCACTGTTTCTGCGCAAGCTGTATCTCTTCTGTGCACGGAGGATGCTTGCACAGACGCTGTTCCTTGCACGTGAGGAAAGGAAGCTAGCACTGTTTCTGCGCACGCTGTATCTGTTCTGTGCACAAAGGATGCTTGCACAGATGCTATCCCTTGCCCTTGCGACGAAGGGAAGCTAGCACTGTTTCTGCACACGTTGTATCTGTTCTGTGCACGCAGGATGCTTGCACAGACGCTGTCCCTTGTCCGTGTGAGAAAGAGAAGCTAGCACTGTTTCGGCACACGCTGTATCTGTTCTGTTCTCGAAGGATTCTTGCACAGATGATGTCTCTTGTCTGTGGAAGGAAAGGAAGCTAGCACTGTTTCTGCACACGCTGTATCTGTTCTGTGCACGGAGGATGCTTGCACAGATGCTGTCCCTTGTCCGTGCGAGAAAGAGAAGCTAGCACTGTTTCGGCACACGCTGTATCTGTTCTGTTCTCGAAGGATTCTTGCACAGATGATGTCTCTTGTCTGTGGAAGGAAAGGAAGCTAGCACTGTTTCTGCACACGCTGTATCTGTTCTGTGCACGGAGGATGCTTGCACAGACGCTGTTCCTTCCCCGTGAGGAAAGGAAACTAGCACTGTTTCTGTGCACGCTGTATCTGTTCTGTGCACGAAGGATGCTTGCACGGATGCTGGCCCTTGCCCTTGCAATGAAGGGAAGCTAGCACTGTTTCTGCACACGCTGTATCTGTTCTGTTCTCGAAGGATGCTTGCACAGATGTTGTCTCCTGTCTGTGCGAGGAAAGGAAGCTAACACTGTTTCTGCACACACTGTATCTGTTCTGTGCACAAAGGATGCTTGCACAGATGCTGTCCCTTGTCCGTGCAAGAAAAGGAAGCTAGCACTGTTTCTGCACACGCTGTAGCTGTTCTGTGCACGGAGGATGCTTGCACAGATACTGTCCCTTGCCCGTGCGTGGAAGGGAAGCTACCACTGTTTCTGAACAAGCCGTATCTCTTCTGTGCATGGAGGATGCTTCCACAGATGCTGTCCCTGCCCGTGCGTGGAAAGGAAGCCAGCACTGTTTCTGCACACGTTGTATCTGTTGTGTGCACGAAGGATGCTTGCACAGACGCTGTCCCTTGCCCGTGTGAGGAAAGGAAGCGAGCACTGTTTCTGCACATGCTGTATCTGTTCTGTGCACAAAGGATGCTTGCACAGACGCTGTCCCTTGCCCTTGTGACGAAGGGAAGCTAGTACTGTTTCTGCACACGCTGTATCTGTTCTGTGCATAGAGGGTGCTTGCACAGATGCTGTCCTTTGCCCGTGCGAGGAAAGGAAGCCAGCACTGTTTCTGCGCAAGCTGTATCTCTTCTGTGCACGAAGGATGCTTGCACAGATGCTATCCCTTGCCCTTGCGACTAAGGGAAGCTAGCACTGTTTCTGCACACGTTGTATCTGTTCTGTGCACGAAGGATGCTTGCACAGACGCTGTCCCTTGCCCGTGTGAGGAAAGGAAGCGAGCACTGTTTCTCCACACGAGCATCTGTTCTGTGCACAAAGGAGGCTTGCACAGATGCTGCCCCTTGACCTTGTGAAGAAGGGAAGCTAGTACTGTTTCTGCACATGCTGTATCTATTCTGTGCATGGGTGATGCTTGCACAGATGCTGTCCCTTGCCCGTGCGAGGAAAGGAAGCCAGCACTGTTTCTGCGCATGCTGTATCTGTTCTGTGCACGGAGGATGCTTGCACAGATGCTGTTCCTTGCCCGTGAGGAAAGGAAGCTAGCACTGTTTCTGCGCACGCTGTATCTGTGCTGTGCACAAAGGTTGCTTGCACAGATGCTGTCCCTTGCCCTTGCGATGAAGGGAAGTTAGCACTGTTTCTGCACACGCTGTATCTGTTCTGTGCACAAAGGATGCTTGCACAGATGCTGTCCCTTGTCCGTGCGAGAAAGGGAAGCTAGCACTGTTTCTGCACATGCTGTATCTGTTCTGTTCTCGAAGGATCCTTGCACAGATGCTGTCTCCTGTCTGTGCGAGGAAAGGAAGCTAGCACTGTTTCTGCACACGCTGTATCTGTTCTGTGCACAAAGGATGCTTGCACAGATGCTGTCCCTTGTCCGTGCGAGAAAGGGAAGACAGCACTGTTTCTGCACACGCTGTATCTGTTCTGTGCACAAAGGATGCTTGCACAATACTGTCCCTTGTCCGTGCGAGAAAGGGAAGCTAGCACTGTTTCTGCACACGCTGTATCTGTTCTGTTCTCGAAGGATCCTTGCACAGATGCTGTCTCCTGTCTGTGCGAGGAAAGGAAGCTAGCACTGTTTCTGCACACGCTGTATCTGTTCTGTGCACAAAGGATGCTTGCACAGATGCTGTCCCTTGTCCGTGGGAGAAAGGGAAGCTAGCACTGTTTCTGCACACGCTTTAGCTGTTCTGTGCACGGAGGATGCTTGCACATATGATGTCCCTTGTCCGTGTGAGAAAGAGAAGCTAGCACTGTTTCTGCACACGCTGTATCTGTTCTGTTCTCGAAGGATGCTTGCGCAGATGCTTTCTCTTGTCTGTGCAAGGAAAGGAAGCTAGCACGGTGTCTGCACACGCTGTATCTGTTCTGTTCTCGAAGGATGCTTGCACAGACGCTGTCCCTAGCCCTTGTGACGAAGGGAAGCTAGTACTGTTTCTGTACACGCTGTATCTGTTCTGTGCATAGAGGGTGCTTGCACAGATGCTGTCCTTTGCCCGTGCGAGGAAAGGAAGCCAGCACTGTTTCTGCGCAAGCTGTATCTCTTCTGTGCACCGAGGATGCTTGCACAGACGCTGTTCCTTGCACGTGAGGAAAGGAATCTAGCACTGTTTCTGCGCACGCTGTATCTGTTCTGTGCACGAAGGAGGCTTGCACAGATGCTATCCCTTGCCCTTGCGACTAAGGGTAGCTAGCACTGTTTCTGCACACGTTGTATCTGTTCTGTGCATGAAGGATGCTTGCACAGACGCTGTCCCTTGCCCGTGTGAGGAAAGGAAGCGAGCACTGTTTCTGCACACGCTGCATCTGTTCTGTGCACAAAGGATGCTTGCACAGATGCTGTCCCTAGCCCTTGTGACGAAGGGAAGCTAGTACTGTTTCTGCACATGCTGTATCTATTCTGTGCATGGGTGATGCTTGCACAGATGCTGTCCCTTGCCCGTGCGAGGAAAGGAAGCCAGCACTGTTTCTGCGCATGCTGTATCTGTTCTGTGCACGGAGGATGCTTGCACAGATGCTGTTCCTTGCCCGTGAGGAAAGGAAGCCAGCACTGTTTCTGCGCACGCTGTATCTGTTCTGTGCACAAAGGATGCTTTCACAGATGCTGTCCCTTGTCCATGCGAGAAAGGGAAGCTAGCACTGTTTCTGCACACGCTGTATCTGTTTTGTTCTCGAAGGATCCTTCCACAGATGCTGTCTCCTGTCTGTGCGAGGAAAGGAAGCTAGCAATGTTTCTGCACACGCTGTATCTGTTCTGTGCACAAAGGATGCTTGCACAGATGCTCTCCCTTGTCCGTGCGAGAAAGGGAAGCTAGCACTGTTTCTGCACACGCTTTAGCTGTTCTGTGCACGGACGATGCTTGCACATATGATGTCCCTTGTCCATGTGAGAAAGAGAAGCTAGCACTGTTTCTGCACACGCTGTATCTGTTCTGTTCTCGAAGGATGCTTGCGCAGATGCTTTCTCTTGTCTGTGCAAGGAAAGGAAGCTAGCACGGTGTCTGCACACGCTGTATCTGTTCTGTTCTCGAAGGATGCTTGCGCAGATGCTGTCCCTTGCCCGTGTGATGAAAGGAAGCTAGCACTGTTTCTGCACACGCTGTATCTGTTCTGTGCACAAAGGATGCTTGCACAGATGCTGTCCCTTGCCCTTGCGATGAAGGGAAGCTAGCACTGTTTCTGCACACGCTGTATCTGTTCTGTGCACAAAGGATGCTTACACAGATGCTGTCCCTTGTCCGTGCGAGAAAGGGAAGCTAGCACTGTTTCTGCACACGTTGTATCTGTTCTGTGCACGAAGGATGCTTGCACAGACGCTGTCCCTTGCCCGTGTGAGGAAAGGAAGCGAGCACTGTTTCTGCACACGCTGCATCTGTTCTGTGCACAAAGGATGCTTGCACAGACGCTGTCCCTTGCCCTTGTGATGAAGGGAAGCTAGTACTGTTTCTGCACATGCTGTATCTATTCTGTGCATGGGTGATGCTTGCACAGATGCTCTCCCTTGCCCGTGCGAGGAAAGGAAGCCAGCACTGTTTCTGCGCATGCAGTATCTGTTCTGTGCACGGACGATGCTTGCACAGATGCTGTTCCTTGCCCGTGAGGAAAGGAAGCTAGCACTGTTTCTGCGCACGCTGTATCTGTTTTGTGCACAAAGGATGCTTGCACAGATGCTGTCCCTTGCCCTTGCGATGAAGGGAAGCTAGCACTGTTTCTGCACACGCTGTATCTGTTCTGTTCTCGAAAGATGCTTGCACAGATGTTGTCTCCTGTCTGTGCGAGGAAAGGAAGCTAACACTGTTTCTGCACACGCTGTATCTGTTCTGTGCACAGAGGATGCTTGCACAGATGCTGTCCCTTGTCCGTGCGAGAAAGAGAAGCTAGCACTGTTTCGGCACATGCTGTATCTGTTCTGTTCTCGAAGGATGCTTGCACAGATGACGTCTCTTGTCTGTGCAAGGAAAGGAAGCTAGCACTGTTTCTGCACATGCTGTATCTGTTCTGTGCACGAAGGATGCTTGCACAGATACTGTCCCTTGCCCGTGCGTGGAAGGGAAGCTAGCACTGTTTCTGGACATGCCGTATCTGTTCTGTGCATGGAGGATGCTTCCACAGATGCTGTCCCTACCCGTGCGTGGAAAGGAAGCCAGCACTGTTTCTGCACATGTTGTATCTCTTGTGTGCACGAAGGATGCTTGCACAGACGCTGTCCCTTGCCCGTGTGAGGAAAGGAAGCGAGCACTGTTTCTGCACACGCTGTATGTTCTGTGCACAAAGGATGCTTGCAGAGACGCTGTCCCTTGCCCTTGTGATGAAGGGAAGCTAGTACTGTTTCTGCACACGCTGTATCTGTTCTGTTCTCGAAGGATCCTTGCACAGATGCAGTCTCCTGTCTGTGCGAGGAAAGGAAGTTAGCATTGTTTCTGCACACGCTGTATCTGTTCTGTGCACAAAGGATGCTTGCACAGATGCTGTCCCTTGTCTGTGCGAGAAAGGGAAGATAGCACTGTTTCTGCACACGCTGTATCTGTTCTGTGCACGAAGGATGCTTGCAGAGATGCTGTCCCTTGTCCGTGCGAGAAAGGGAAGCTAGCACTGTTTCTGCACACGCTGTATCTGTTCTGTTCTCCAAGGATCCTTGCACAGATGCTGTCTCATGTCTGTGTGAGGAAAGGAAGCTAGCACTGATCTGCACACGCTGTATCTGTTCTGTGCACGAAGGATGCTTGCACAGATGCTGTCCCTTGTCCGTGCGAGAAAGGGAAGCTAGCACTGTTTCTGCACACGCTGTATCTGTTCTGTTCTCCAAGGATCCTTGCACAGATGCTGTCTCCTGTCTGTGCGAGGAAAGGAAGCTAGCACTGATCTGCACACGCTTTAGCTGTTCTGTGCACGGAGGATGCTTGCACATATGATGTCCCTTGTCCGTGTGAGAAAGAGAAGCTAGCACTGTTTCTGCACACGCTGTATCTGTTCTGTTTTCGAAGGATGCTTGCGCAGATGCTTTCTCTTGTCTGTGCAAGGAAAGGAAGCTAGCACTGTTTCTGCACACGCTGTAGATGTTCTGTTCTCGAAGGATGATTGCGCAGATGCTGTCCCTTGCCCGTGTGATGAAAGGAAGCTAGCACTGTTTCTCCACACGCTGTATCTGTTCTGTGCATGGAGGATGCTTGCACAGATGCTCTCCCGTGCCCGTGCGAGGAAGGGAAGCTAGCACTGTTTCTGCACACGCTGCATCTGTTCTGTGCACGAAGGATGCTTGCACAGATGCTGTCCCTGTCCATGCGAGAAAAGGAAGCCAGCACTGTTTCTGCACACGTTGTATCTGTTCTGTGAATGAAGGATGCTTGCACAGATGCTGTCCTTTGCCCGTGCGAGGAAAGGATGCCAGCACTGTTTCTGCGCAAGCTGTATCTCTTCTGTGCACGGAGGATGCTTGCACAGACGCTGTTCCTTGCACGTGAGGAAAGGAAGCTAGCACTGTTTCTGCGCACGCTGTATCTGTTCTGTGCACGAAGGATGCTTGCACAGATGCTATCCCTTGCCCTTGCGACGAAGGGAAGCTAGCACTGTTTCTCCACACGTATCTGTTCTGTGCACGAAGGATGCTTGCACAGACGCTGTCCCTTGCCCGTGTGAGGAAAGGAAGCGAGCACTGTTTCTGCACATGCTGCATCTGTTCTGTGCACAAAGGATGCTTGCGCAGACGCTGTCCCTTACCCTTGTGACGAAGGGAAGCTAGTACTGTTTCTGCACATGCTGCATCTATTCTGTGCATGGGTGATGCTTGCACAGATGCTGTCCCTTGCCTGTGCGAGGAAAGGAAGCCAGCACTGTTTCTGTGCATGCTGTATCTGTTCTGTGCACGGACGATGCTTGCACAGATGCTGTTCCTTGCCCGTGAGGAAAGGAAGCTAGCACTGTTTCTGCGCATGCTGTATCTGTTCTGTGCACAAAGGATGCTTGCACAGATGCTGTCCCTTGCCCTTGCGATGAAGGGAAGCTAGCACTGTTTCTGCACACGCTGTATCTGTTCTGTGCACAAAGGATGCTTGCACAGATGCTGTCCCTTGTCCGTGCGAGAAAGGGAAGCTAGCACTGTTTCTGCACATGCTGCATCTGTTCTGTGCACAAAGGTTGCTTGCACAGACGCTGTTCCTTGCACGTGAGGAAAGGAAGCTAGCACTGTTTCTGCGCACGCTGTATCTGTTCTGTGCACGAAGGATGCTTGCACAGACGCTGTCCCTTGCCCGTGTGAGGAAAGGAAGCGAGCACTGTTTCTGCACACGCTGCATCTGTTCTGTGCACAAAGGATGCTTGCACAGACGCTGTTCCTTGCCCTTGTGATGAAGGGAAGCTAGTACTGTTTCTGCACATGCTGTATCTATTCTGTGCATGGGTGATGCTTGCACAGATGCTGTCCCTTGCCCGTGCGAGGAAAGGAAGCCAGCACTGTTTCTGCGCATGCTGTATCTGTTCTGTGCACGGAGGATGCTTGCACAGATGCTGTTCCTTCCCCGTGAGGAAAGGAAGCTAGCACTGTTTCTGCACACCCTGTATCTGTTCTGTGCACAAAGGATGCTTGCACAGATGCTGGCCCTTGCGATGAAGGGAAGTTAGCATTGTTTCTGCACACGCTGTATCTGTTCTGTGCACAAAGGATGCTTGCACAGATGCTGTCCCTTGTCCATGCGAGAAAGGGAAGCTAGCACTGTTTCTGCACACGCTGTATCTGTTCTGTTCTGGAAGGATCCTTGCACAGATGCTGTCTCCTGTCTGTGCGAGGAAAGGAAGCTAGCACTGTTTCTGCACATGCTGTATCTGTTCTGTGCACAAAGGATGCTTGCACAGATGCTGTCCCTTGTCCGTGCGAGAAAGGGAAGATAGCACTGTTTCTGCACACGCTGTATCTGTTCTGTGCACAAAGAATGCTTGCACAGATGCTGTCCCTTGTCCGTGCGAGAAAGGGACGCTAGCACTGTTTCTGCACACGCTGTGTCTGTTCTGTTCTCGAAGGATCCTTGCACAGATGCTGTCTCCTGTCTGTGCGAGGAAAGGAAGCTAGCACTGTTTCTGCACACGCTGTATCTGTTCTGTGCACAAAGGATGCTTGCACAGATGCTGTCCCTTGTCCGTGCGAGAAAGGGAAGCTAGCACTGTTTCTGCACACACTGTAGCTGTTCTGTGCACGGAGGATGCTTGCACATATGCTGTCCCTTGTCTGTGCAAGGAAAGGAAGTTAGCACTGTTTCTGCACACGCTGTATCTGTTCTGTTCTCGAAGGATGCTTGCGCAGATGCTGTCCCTTGCCCGTGTGATGAAAGGAAGCTAGCACTGTTTCTGCACACCCTGTATCCGTACTGTGCACATAGGGTGCTTGCACAGACGCTGTCCCTTGCCCTTGTGAGGAAAGGAAGCTAGCATTGTTTCTGCACACGCTGTATCTGTTCTGTGCATAGAGGATGCTTGCACAGATGCTGTCCTTTGCCCATGCGAGGAAAGGAAGCCAGCACTGTTTCTGCGCAAGCTGTATTTCTTCTGTGCACGGAGGATGCTTGCACAGACGCTGTTCCTTGCACGTGAGGAAAGGAAGCTAGCACTGTTTCTGCGCACGCTGTATCTGTTCTGTGCACGAAGGAGGCTTGCACAGATGCTGTCCCTTGCCCTTGCGATGAAGCGAAGTTAGCACTGTTTCTGCACACGTTGTATCTGTTCTGTGCACGAAGGATGCTTGCACAGACGCTGTCCCTTGCCCGTGTGAGGAAAGGAAGCGAGCACTGTTTCTCCCCATGCTGCATCTGTTCTGTGCACAAAGGATGCTTGCACAGACGCTGTCCCTTACCCTTGTGACGAAGGGAAGCTAGTACTGTTTCTGCACATGCTGTATCTATTCTGTGCATGGGTGATGCTTGCACAGATGCTGTCCCTTGCCCGTGCGAGGAAAGGAAGCCAGCACTGTTTCTGTGCATGCTGTATCTGTTCTGTGCACGGACGATGCTTGCACAGATGCTGTTCCTTGCCCGTGAGGAAAGGAAGCTAGCACTGTTTCTGCGCACGCTGTATCTGTACTGTGCACATAGGATGCTTGCACAGATGCTGTCCCTTGCCCGTGCGATGAAGGGAAGTTAGCACTGTTTCTGCACACGCTGCATCTGTTCTGTGCACAAAGGATGCTTACACAGATGCTGTTCCTTGCACGTGAGGAAAGGAAGCTAGCACTGTTTCTGCGCACGCTGTATCTGTTCTGTGCACGAAGGATGCTTGCACAGATGCTATCCCTTGCCCTTGCGACGAAGGGAAGCTAGCACTGTTTCTCCACAAGTTGTATCTGTTCTGTGCATAAAGGATGATTGCACAGACGCTGTCCCTTGCCCGTGTGAGGAAAGGAAGCGAGCACTGTTTCTGCACATGCTGCATCTGTTTGTGCACAAAGGATGCTTGCGCAGACGCTGTCCCTTACCCTTGTGACGAAGGGAAGCTAGTACTGTTTCTGCACATGCTGTATCTATTCTGTGCATGGGTGATGCTTGCACAGATGCTGTCCCTTGCCCGTGCGAGGAAAGGAAGC
Source organism: Calotriton arnoldi (assembly GCA_963921515.1). Lineage (NCBI taxonomy): Eukaryota > Metazoa > Chordata > Amphibia > Caudata > Salamandridae > Calotriton > Calotriton arnoldi. The sequence goes on along the minus strand of CAWUFW010000995.1, from coordinate 35,829 downwards.
TAGCACTGTTTCTGCGCATGCTGTATCTGTTCTGTGCACGGATGATGCTTGCACAGATGCTGTTCCTTGCCCGTGAGGAAAGGAAGCTAGCACTGTTTCTGCGCACGCTTTATCTGTTCTGTGCACAAAGGATGCTTGCACAGATGCTGTCCCTTGCCCTTGCGATGAAGGGAAGCTAGCACTGTTTCTGCACACGCTGTATCTGTTCTGTGCACAAAGGATGCTTGCACAGATGCTGTCCCTTGTCTGTGCGAGAAAGGGAAGCTAGCACTGTTTCTGCACACGTTGTATCTGTTCTGTGCACGAAGGATGCTTGCACAGACGCTGTCCCTTGCCCGTGTGAGGAAAGGAAGCGAGCACTGTTTCTGCACACGCTGCATCTGTTCTGTGCACAAAGGATGCTTGCACAGACGCTGTCCCTTGCCCTTGTGATGAAGGGAAGCTAGTACTGTTTCTGCACATGCTGTATCTATTCTGTGCATGGGTGATGCTTGCACAGATGCTCTCCCTTGCCCGTGCGAGGAAAGGAAGCCAGCACTGTTTCTGCGCATGCAGTATCTGTTCTGTGCACGGAGGATGCTTGCACAGATGCTGTTCCTTGCCCGTGAGGAAAGGAAGCTAGCAATGTTTCTGCGCACGCTGTATCTGTTCTGTGCACAAAGGATGCTTGCACAGATGCTGTACCTTGCCCTTGCGATGAAGGGAAGTTAGCACTGTTTCTGCACACGCTGTATCTGTTCTGTGCACAAAGGATGCTTGCACAGATGCTGTCCCTTGTCCATGCGAGAAAGGGAAGCTAGCACTGTTTCTGCACACGCTGTATCTGTTCTGTTCTCGAAGGATCCTTGCACAGATGCTGTCTCCTGTCTGTGCGAGGAAAGGAAGCTAGCACTGTTTCTGCACACGCTGTATCTGTTCTGTGCACAAAGGATGCTTGCACAGATGCTGTCCCTTGTCCGTGCGAGAAAGGGAAGACAGCACTGTTTCTGCACACGCTGTATCTGTTCTGTGCACAAAGGATGCTTGCACAATACTGTCCCTTGTCCGTGCGAGAAAGGGAAGCTAGCACTGTTTCTGCACACGCTGTATCTGTTCTGTTCTCGAAGGATCCTTGCACAGATGCTGTCTCCTGTCTGTGCGAGGAAAGGAAGCTAGCACTGTTTCTGCACACGCTGTATCTGTTCTGTGCACAAAGGATGCTTGCACAGATGCTGTCCCTTGTCCGTGCGAGAAAGGGAAGCTAGCACTGTTTCTGCACACGCTTTAGCTGTTCTGTGCACGGAGGATGCTTGCACATATGATGTCCATTGTCCGTGTGAGAAAGAGAAGCTAGCACTGTTTCTGCACACGCTGTATCTGTTCTGTTCTCGAAGGATGCTTGCGCAGATGCTTTCTCTTGTCTGTGCAAGGAAAGGAAGCTAGCACGGTGTCTGCACACGCTGTATCTGTTCTGTTCTCTAAGGATGCTTGCACAGACGCTGTCCCTTGCCCTTGTGACGAAGGGAAGCTAGTACTGTTTCTGCACACGCTGTATCTGTTCTGTGCATAGAGGGTGCTTGCACAGATGCTGTCCTTTGCCCGTGCGAGGAAAGGAAGCCAGCACTGTTTCTGCGCAAGCTGTATCTCTTCTGTGCACCGAGGATGCTTGCACAGACGCTGTTCCTTGCACGTGAGGAAAGGAATCTAGCACTGTTTCTGCGCACGCTGTATCTCTTCTGTGCACGAAGGATGCTTGCACAGATGCTATCCCTTGCCCTTGCGACTAAGGGTAGCTAGCACTGTTTCTGCACACGTTGTATCTGTTCTGTGCATGAAGGATGCTTGCACAGACGCTGTCCCTTGCCCGTGTGAGGAAAGGAAGCGAGCACTGTTTCTGCACACGCTGCATCTGTTCTGTGCACAAAGGATGCTTGCACAGATGCTGTCCCTTGCCCTTGTGACGAAGGGAAGCTAGTACTGTTTCTGCACATGCTGTATCTATTCTGTGCATGGGTGATGCTTGCACAGATGCTGTCCCTTGCCCGTGCGAGGAAAGGAAGCCAGCACTGTTTCTGCGCATGCTGTATCTGTTCTGTGCACGGAGGATGCTTGCACAGATGCTGTTCCTTGCCCGTGAGGAAAGGAAGCTAGCACTGTTTCTGCGCACACTGTATCTGTTCTGTGCACAAAGGATGCTTTCACAGATGCTGTCCCTTGTCCATGCGAGAAGGGAAGCTAGCACTGTTTCTGCACACACTGTATCTGTTCTGTTCTCGAAGGATCCTTGCACAGATGTTGTCTCCTGTCTGTGCGAGGAAAGGAAGCTAGCACTGTTTCTGCACACGCTGTATCTGTTCTGTGCAGAAAGGATGCTTGCACAGATGCTGTCCCTTGTCCGTGCGAGAAAGGGAAGACAGCACTGTTTCTGCACACGCTGTATCTGTTCTGTGCACAAAGGATGCTTGCACAGATGCTGTCCCTTGTCCGTGCGAGAAAGGGAAGCTAGCACTGTTTCTGCACACGCTGCATCTGTTCTGTGCACAAAGGTTGCTTGCACAGACGCTGTTCCTTGCACGTGAGGAAAGGAAGCTAGCACTGTTTCTGCGCACGCTGTATCTGTTCTGTGCACGAAGGATGCTTGCACAGACGCTGTCCCTTGCCCGTGTGAAGAAAGGAAGCGAGCACTGTTTCTGCACACGCTGCATCTGTTCTGTGCACAAAGGATGCTTGCACAGACGCTGTCCCTTGCCCTTGTGATGAAGGGAAGCTAGTACTGTTTCTGCACATGCTGTATCTATTCTGTGCATGGGTGATGCTTGCACAGATGCTGTCCCTTGCCCGTGCGAGGAAAGGAAGCCAGCACTGTTTCTGCGCATGCTGTATCTGTTCTGTGCACGGAGGATGCTTGCACAGATGCTGTTCCTTCCCCGTGAGGAAAGGAAGCTAGCACTGTTTCTGCACACCCTGTATCTGTTCTGTGCACAAAGGATGCTTGCACAGATGCTGGCCCTTGCGATGAAGGGAAGTTAGCATTGTTTCTGCACACGCTGTATCTGTTCTGTGCACAAAGGATGCTTGCACAGATGCTGTCCCTTGTCCATGCGAGAAAGGGAAGCTAGCACTGTTTCTGCACACGCTGTATCTGTTCTGTTCTGGAAGGATCCTTGCACAGATGCTGTCTCCTGTCTGTGCGAGGAAAGGAAGCTAGCACTGTTTCTGCACATGCTGTATCTGTTCTGTGCACAAAGGATGCTTGCACAGATGCTGTCCCTTGTCCGTGCGAGAAAGGGAAGATAGCACTGTTTCTGCACACGCTGTATCTGTTCTGTGCACAAAGGATGCTTGCACAGATGCTGTCCCTTGTCCGTGCGAGAAAGGGACGCTAGCACTGTTTCTGCACACGCTGTGTCTGTTCTGTTCTCGAAGGATCCTTGCACAGATGCTGTCTCCTGTCTGTGCGAGGAAAGGAAGCTAGCACTGTTTCTGCACACGCTGTATCTGTTCTGTGCACAAAGGATGCTTGCACAGATGCTGTCCCTTGTCCGTGCGAGAAAGGGAAGCTAGCACTGTTTCTGCACACACTGTAGCTGTTCTGTGCACGGAGGATGCTTGCACATATGCTGTCCCTTGTCTGTGCAAGGAAAGGAAGCTAGCACTGTTTCTGCACACGCTGTATCTGTTCTGTTCTCGAAGGATGCTTGCGCAGATGCTGTCCCTTGCCCGTGTGATGAAAGGAAGCTAGCACTGTTTCTGCACACCCTGTATCCGTACTGTGCACATAGGGTGCTTGCACAGACGCTGTCCCTTGCCCTTGTGAGGAAAGGAAGCTAGCATTGTTTCTGCACACGCTGTATCTGTTCTGTGCATAGAGGATGCTTGCACAGATGCTGTCCTTTGCCCATGCGAGGAAAGGAAGCCAGCACTGTTTCTGCGCAAGCTGTATCTCTTCTGTGCACGGAGGATGCTTGCACAGACGCTGTTCCTTGCACGTGAGGAAAGGAAGCTAGCACTGTTTCTGCGCACGCTGTATCTGTTCTGTGCACGAAGGATGCTTGCACAGATGCTGTCCCTTGCCCTTGCGATGAAGCGAAGTTAGCACTGTTTCTGCACACGTTGTATCTGTTCTGTGCACGAAGGATGCTTGCACAGACGCTGTCCCTTGCCCGTGTGAGGAAAGGAAGCGAGCACTGTTTCTCCCCATGCTGCATCTGTTCTGTGCACAAAGGATGCTTGCACAGACGCTGTCCCTTACCCTTGTGACGAAGGGAAGCTAGTACTGTTTCTGCACATGCTGTATCTATTCTGTGCATGGGTGATGCTTGCACAGATGCTGTCCCTTGCCCGTGCGAGGAAAGGAAGCCAGCACTGTTTCTGTGCATGCTGTATCTGTTCTGTGCACGGACGATGCTTGCACAGATGCTGTTCCTTGCCCGTGAGGAAAGGAAGCTAGCACTGTTTCTGCGCACGCTGTATCTGTACTGTGCACATAGGATGCTTGCACAGATGCTGTCCCTTGCCCGTGCGATGAAGGGAAGTTAGCACTGTTTCTGCACACGCTGCATCTGTTCTGTGCACAAAGGATGCTTACACAGATGCTGTTCCTTGCACGTGAGGAAAGGAAGCTAGCACTGTTTCTGCGCACGCTGTATCTGTTCTGTGCACGAAGGATGCTTGCACAGATGCTATCCCTTGCCCTTGCGACGAAGGGAAGCTAGCACTGTTTCTCCACAAGTTGTATCTGTTCTGTGCATAAAGGATGATTGCACAGACGCTGTCCCTTGCCCGTGTGAGGAAAGGAAGCGAGCACTGTTTCTGCACATGCTGCATCTGTTTGTGCACAAAGGATGCTTGCGCAGACGCTGTCCCTTACCCTTGTGACGAAGGGAAGCTAGTACTGTTTCTGCACATGCTGTATCTATTCTGTGCATGGGTGATGCTTGCACAGATGCTGTCCCTTGCCCGTGCGAGGAAAGGAAGCTAGCACTGTTTCTGCGCATGCTGTATCTGTTCTGTGCACGGATGATGCTTGCACAGATGCTGTTCCTTGCCCGTGAGGAAAGGAAGCTAGCACTGTTTCTGCGCACGCTTTATCTGTTCTGTGCACAAAGGATGCTTGCACAGATGCTGTCCCTTGCCCTTGCGATGAAGGGAAGCTAGCACTGTTTCTGCACACGCTGTATCTGTTCTGTGCACAAAGGATGCTTGCACAGATGCTGTCCCTTGTCTGTGCGAGAAAGGGAAGCTAGCACTGTTTCTGCACACGTTGTATCTGTTCTGTGCACGAAGGATGCTTGCACAGACGCTGTCCCTTGCCCGTGTGAGGAAAGGAAGCGAGCACTGTTTCTGCACACGCTGCATCTGTTCTGTGCACAAAGGATGCTTGCACAGACGCTGTCCCTTGCCCTTGTGATGAAGGGAAGCTAGTACTGTTTCTGCACATGCTGTATCTATTCTGTGCATGGGTGATGTTTGCACAGATGCTCTCCCTTGCCCGTGCGAGGAAAGGAAGCCAGCACTGTTTCTGCGCATGCAGTATCTGTTCTGTGCACGGAGGATGCTTGCACAGATGCTGTTCCTTGCCCGTGAGGAAAGGAAGCTAGCAATGTTTCTGCGCACGCTGTATCTGTTCTGTGCACAAAGGATGCTTGCACAGATGCTGTACCTTGCCCTTGCGATGAAGGGAAGTTAGCACTGTTTCTGCACACGCTGTATCTGTTCTGTGCACAAAGGATGCTTGCACAGATGCTGTCCCTTGTCCATGCGAGAAAGGGAAGCTAGCACTGTTTCTGCACACGCTGTATCTGTTCTGTTCTCGAAGGATCCTTGCACAGATGCTGTCTCCTGTCTGTGCGAGGAAAGGAAGCTAGCACTGTTTCTGCACACGCTGTATCTGTTCTGTGCACAAAGGATGCTTGCACAGATGCTGTCCCTTGTCCGTGCGAGAAAGGGAAGACAGCACTGTTTCTGCACACGCTGTATCTGTTCTGTGCACAAAGGATGCTTGCACAATACTGTCCCTTGTCCGTGCGAGAAAGGGAAGCTAGCACTGTTTCTGCACACGCTGTATCTGTTCTGTTCTCGAAGGATCCTTGCACAGATGCTGTCTCCTGTCTGTGCGAGGAAAGGAAGCTAGCACTGTTTCTGCACACGCTGTATCTGTTCTGTGCACAAAGGATGCTTGCACAGATGCTGTCCCTTGTCCGTGCGAGAAAGGGAAGCTAGCACTGTTTCTGCACACGCTTTAGCTGTTCTGTGCACGGAGGATGCTTGCACATATGATGTCCATTGTCCGTGTGAGAAAGAGAAGCTAGCACTGTTTCTGCACACGCTGTATCTGTTCTGTTCTCGAAGGATGCTTGCGCAGATGCTTTCTCTTGTCTGTGCAAGGAAAGGAAGCTAGCACGGTGTCTGCACACGCTGTATCTGTTCTGTTCTCTAAGGATGCTTGCACAGACGCTGTCCCTTGCCCTTGTGACGAAGGGAAGCTAGTACTGTTTCTGCACACGCTGTATCTGTTCTGTGCATAGAGGGTGCTTGCACAGATGCTGTCCTTTGCCCGTGCGAGGAAAGGAAGCCAGCACTGTTTCTGCGCAAGCTGTATCTCTTCTGTGCACCGAGGATGCTTGCACAGACGCTGTTCCTTGCACGTGAGGAAAGGAATCTAGCACTGTTTCTGCGCACGCTGTATCTGTTCTGTGCACGAAGGATGCTTGCACAGATGCTATCCCTTGCCCTTGCGACTAAGGGTAGCTAGCACTGTTTCTGCACACGTTGTATCTGTTCTGTGCATGAAGGATGCTTGCACAGACGCTGTCCCTTGCCCGTGTGAGGAAAGGAAGCGAGCACTGTTTCTGCACACGCTGCATCTGTTCTGTGCACAAAGGATGCTTGCACAGATGCTGTCCTTTGCCCTTGTGACGAAGGGAAGCTAGTACTGTTTCTGCACATGCTGTATCTATTCTGTGCATGGGTGATGCTTGCACAGATGCTGTCCCTTGCCCGTGCGAGGAAAGGAAGCCAGCACTGTTTCTGCGCATGCTGTATCTGTTCTGTGCACGGAGGATGCTTGCACAGATGCTGTTCCTTGCCCGTGAGGAAAGGAAGCTAGCACTGTTTCTGCGCACACTGTATCTGTTCTGTGCACAAAGGATGCTTTCACAGATGCTGTCCCTTGTCCATGCGAGAAAGGGAAGCTAGCACTGTTTCTGCACACACTGTATCTGTTCTGTTCTCGAAGGATCCTTGCACAGATGTTGTCTCCTGTCTGTGCGAGGAAAGGAAGCTAGCACTGTTTCTGCACACGCTGTATCTGTTCTGTGCAGAAAGGATGCTTGCACAGATGCTGTCCCTTGTCCGTGCGAGAAAGGGAAGACAGCACTGTTTCTGCACACGCTGTATCTGTTCTGTGCACAAAGGATGCTTGCACAGATGCTGTCCCTTGTCCTTGCGAGAAAGGGAAGCTAGCACTGTTTCTGCACACGCTGTATCTGTTCTGTTCTCGAAGGATCCTTGCACAGATGCTGTCTCCTGTCTGTGCGAGGAAAGGAAGCTAGCAATGTTTCTGCACACGCTGTATCTGTTCTGTGCACAAAGGATGCTTGCACAGATGCTCTCCCTTGTCCGTGCGAGAAAGGGAAGCTAGCACTGTTTCTGCACACGCTTTAGCTGTTCTGTGCACGGAGGATGCTTGCACATATGATGTCCCTTGTCCGTGTGAGAAAGAGAAGCTAGCACTGTTTCTGCACACGCTGTATCTGTTCTGTTCTCGAAGGATGCTTGCGCAGATGCTTTCTCTTGTCTGTGCAAGGAAAGGAAGCTAGCACGGTGTCTGCACACGCTGTATCTGTTCTGTTCTCGAAGGATGCTTGCGCAGATGCTGTCCCTTGCCCGTGTGATGAAAGGAAGCTAGCACTGTTTCTGCACATGCTGTATCTGTTCTGTGCATGGAGGATGCTTGCACAGATGCTGTCCCTTGCGCGTGCGAGGAAGGGAAGCTAGCACTGTTTCGGCGCATGCTGTATCTGTTCTGTGCACGGAGGATGCTTGCACAGATGCTGTTCCTTCCCCGTGAGGAAAGGAAGCTAGCACTGTTTCTGCACACGCTGTATCAGTTCTGTGCACAAAGGATGCTTGCACAGATGCTGGCCCTTGCGATGAAGGGAAGTTAGCATTGTTTCTGCACACGCTGTATCTGTTCTGTGCACAAAGGATGCTTGCACAGATGCTGTCCCTTGTCCATGCGAGAAAGGGAAGCTAGCACTGTTTCTGCACACGCTGTATCTGTTCTGTTCTGGAAGGATCCTTGCACAGATGCTGTCTCCTGTCTGTGCGAGGAAAGGAAGCTAGCACTGTTTCTGCACATGCTGTATCTGTTCTGTGCACAAAGGATGCTTGCACAGATGCTGTCCCTTGTCCGTGCGAGAAAGGGAAGATAGCACTGTTTCTGCACACGCTGTATCTGTTCTGTGCACAAAGGATGCTTGCACAGATGCTGTCCCTTGTCCGTGCGAGAAAGGGACGCTAGCACTGTTTCTGCACACGCTGTATCTGTTCTGTTCTCGAAGGATCCTTGCACAGATGCTGTCTCCTGTCTGTGCGAGGAAAGGAAGCTAGCACTGTTTCTGCACACGCTGTATCTGTTCTGTGCACAAAGGATGCTTGCACAGATGCTGTCCCTTGTCCGTGCGAGAAAGGGAAGCTAGCACTGTTTCTGCACACGCTGTAGCTGTTCTGTGCACGGAGGATGCTTGCACATATGCTGTCCCTTGTCTGTGCAAGGAAAGGAAGCTAGCACTGTTTCTGCACACGCTGTATCTGTTCTGTTCTCGAAGGATGCTTGCGCAGATGCTGTCCCTTGCCCGTGTGATGAAAGGAAGCTAGCACTGTTTCTGCACACCCTGTATCTGTACTGTGCACATAGGATGCTTGCACAGACGCTGTCCCTTGCCCTTGTGAGGAAAGGAAGCTAGCATTGTTTCTGCACACGCTGTATCTGTTCTGTGCATAGAGGATGCTTGCACAGATGCTGTCCTTTGCCCATGCGAGGAAAGGAAGCCAGCACTGTTTCTGCGCAAGCTGTATCTCTTCTGTGCACGGAGGATGCTTGCACAGACGCTGTTCCTTGCACGTGAGGAAAGGAAGCTAGCACTGTTTCTGCGCACGCTGTATCTGTTCTGTGCACGAAGGAGGCTTCCACAGATGCTGTCCCTTGCCCTTGCGATGAAGCGAAGTTAGCACTGTTTCTGCACACGTTGTATCTGTTCTGTGCACGAAGGATGCTTGCACAGACGCTGTCCCTTGCCCGTGTGAGGAAAGGAAGCGAGCACTGTTTCTGCACATGCTGCATCTGTTTGTGCACAAAGGATGCTTGCGCAGACGCTGTCCCTTGCCCTTGCGACGAAAGGAAGCTAGCACTGTTTCTCCACACGTTGTATCTGTTCTGTGCATAAAGGATGCTTGCACAGACGCTGTCCCTTGCCCGTGTGAGGAAAGGAAGCGAGCACTGTTTCTGCACATGCTGTATCTGTTTGTGCACAAAGGATGCTTGCGCAGACGCTGTCCCTTACCCTTGTGACGAAGGGAAGCTAGTACTGTTTCTGCACATGCTGTATCTATTCTGTGCATGGGTGATGCTTGCACAGATGCTGTCCCTTGCCCGTGCGAGGAAAGGAAGCTAGCACTGTTTTTGCGCATGCTGTATCTGTTCTGTGCACGGATGATGCTTGCACAGATGCTGTTCCTTGCCCGTGAGGAAAGGAAGCTAGCACTGTTTCTGCGCACGCTTAATCTGTTCTGTGCACAAAGGATGCTTGCACAGATGCTGTCCCTTGCCCTTGCGATGAAGGGAAGCTAGCACTGTTTCTGCACACGCTGTATCTGTTCTGTGCACAAAGGATGCTTGCACAGATGCTGTCCCTTGTCCGTGCGAGAAAGGGAAGCTAGCACTGTTTCTGCACACGTTGTATCTGTTCTGTGCACGAAGGATGCTTGCACAGACGCTGTCCCTTGCCCGTGTGAGGAAAGGAAGCGAGCACTGTTTCTACACACGCTGCATCTGTTCTGTGCACAAAGGATGCTTGCACAGACGCTGTCCCTTGCCCTTGTGATGAAGGTAAGCTAGTACTGTTTCTGCACATGCTGTATCTATTCTGTGCATGGGTTATGCTTGCACAGATGCTCTCCCTTGCCCGTGCGAGGAAAGGAAGCCAGCACTGTTTCTGCGCATGCAGTATCTGTTCTGTGCACGGACGATGCTTGCATAGATGCTGTTCCTTGCCCGTGAGGAAAGGAAGCTAGAACTGTTTCTGCGCACGCTGTATCTGTTCTGTGCACAAAGGATGCTTGCACAGATGCTGTCCCTTGCCCTTGCGATGAAGGGAAGCTAGCACTGTTTCTGCACACGCTGTATCAGTTCTGTTCTCGAAAGATGCTTGCACAGATGTTGTCTCCTGTCTGTGCGAGGAAAGGAAGCTAACACTGTTTCTGCACACGCTGTATCTGTTCTGTGCACAAAGGATGCTTGCACAGATGCTGTCCCTTGTCCGTGCAAGAAAAGGAAGGAAGCACTGTTTCTGCACACGCTGTAGCTGTTCTGTGCACAGAGGATGCTTGCACAGATGCTGTCCCTTGTCCGTGCGAGAAAGAGAAGCTAGCACTGTTTCGGCACACGGTGTATCTGTTCTGTTCTCGAAGGATGCTTGCACAGATGATGTCTCTTGTCTGTGCAAGGAAAGGAAGCTAGCACTGTTTCTGCACATGCTGTATCAGTTCTGTGCACGAAGGATGCTTGCACAGATACTGTCCCTTGCCCGTGCGTGGAAGGGAAGCTAGCACTGTTTCTGGACAAGCCGTATCTGTTCTGTGCATGGAGGATGCTTCCACAGATGCTGTCCCTACCCGTGCGTGGAAAGGAAGCCAGCACTGTTTCTGCACATGTTGTATCTCTTGTGTGCACGAATGATGCTTGCACAGACGCTGTCCCTTGCCCGTGTGAGGAAAGGAAGCGAGCACTGTTTCTGCACACGCTGTATGTTCTGTGCACAAAGGATGCTTGCAGAGACGCTGTCCCTTGCGCTTGTGATGAAGGGAAGCTAGTACTGTTTCTGCACACGCTGTATCTGTTCTGTGCATAGAGGGTGCTTGCACAGATGCTGTCCTTTGCCCGTGCGAGGAAAGGAAGCCAGCACTGTTTCTGCGCAAGCTGTATCTCTTCTGTGCACCGAGGATGCTTGCACAGACGATGTTCCTTGCAAGTGAGGAAAGGAATCTAGCACTGTTTCTGCGCACGCTGTATCTGTTCTGTGCACGAAGGATGCTTGCACAGATGCTATCCCTTGCCCTTGTGACGAAGGGAAGCTAGCACTGTTTCTGCACACGTTGTATCTGTTCTGTGTACGAAGGATGCTTGCACAGACGCTGTCCCTTGCCCGTGTGAGGAAAGGAAGCGAGCACTGTTTCTGCACACGCTGTATCTGTTCTGTTCTCCAAGGATCCTTGCACAGATGCTGTCTCCTGTCTGTGCGAGGAAAGGAACCTAGCACTGATCTGCACACGCTTTAGCTGTTCTGTGCACGGAGGATGCTTGCACATATGATGTCCCTTGTTCGTGTGAGAAAGAGAAGCTAGCACTGTTTCTGCACACGCTGTATCTGTTCTGTTCTCGAAGGATGCTTGCGCAGATGTTTTCTCTTGTCTGTGCAAGGAAAGGAAGCTAGCACTGTTTCTGCACTCGCTGTATCTGTTCTGTGCATGGAGGATGCTTGCACAGATGCTCTCCCGTGCCCGTGCGAGGAAGGGAAGCTAGCACTGTTTCTGCACACGCTGCATTTGTTCTGTGCACGAAGGATGCTTGCACAGATGCTGTCCCTGCCCATGCGAGAAAGGAAGCCAGCACTGTTTCTGCACACGTTGTATCTGTTCTGTGAATGAAGGATGCTTGCACAGGCGCTGTCCCTTGCCCTTGTGAGGAAAGGAAGCTAGCATTGTTTCTGCACACGCTGTATCTGTTCTGTGCATAGAGGGTGCTTGCACAGATGCTGTCCTTTGCCCGTGCGAGGAAAGGAAGCCAGCACTGTTTCTGCGCAAGCTGTATCTCTTCTGTGCACCGAGGATGCTTGCACAGACGATGTTCCTTGCAAGTGAGGAAAGGAATCTAGCACTGTTTCTGCGCACGCTGTATCTGTTCTGTGCACGAAGGATGCTTGCACAGATGCTATCCCTTGCCCTTGTGACGAAGGGAAGCTAGCACTGTTTCTGCACACGTTGTATCTGTTCTGTGTACGAAGGATGCTTGCACAGACGCTGTCCCTTGCCCGTGTGAGGAAAGGAAGCGAGCACTGTTTCTGCACACGCTGTATCTGTTCTGTTCTCCAAGGATCCTTGCACAGATGCTGTCTCCTGTCTGTGCGAGGAAAGGAACCTAGCACTGATCTGCACACGCTTTAGCTGTTCTGTGCACGGAGGATGCTTGCACATATGATGTCCCTTGTTCGTGTGAGAAGAGAAGCTAGCACTGTTTCTGCACACGCTGTATCTGTTCTGTTCTCGAAGGATGCTTGCGCAGATGTTTTCTCTTGTCTGTGCAAGGAAAGGAAGCTAGCACTGTTTCTGCACACGCTGTATCTGTTCTGTGCATGGAGGATGCTTGCACAGATGCTCTCCCGTGCCCGTGCGAGGAAGGGAAGCTAGCACTGTTTCTGCACACGCTGCATTTGTTCTGTGCACGAAGGATGCTTGCACAGATGCTGTCCCTGCCCATGCGAGAAAAGGAAGCCAGCACTGTTTCTGCACAAGTTGTATCTGTTCTGTGAATGAAGGATGCTTGCACAGACGCTGTCCCTTGCCCTTGTGAGGAAAGGAAGCTAGCATTGTTTCTGCACACGCTGTATCTGTTCTGTGCATAGAGGATGCTTGCACAGATGCTGTCCTTTGCCCGTGCGAGGAAAGGATGCCAGCACTGTTTCTGCGCAAGCTGTATCTCTTCTGTGCACGGAGGATGCTTGCACAGACGCTGTTCCTTGCACGTGAGGAAAGGAAGCTAGCACTGTTTCGGCACACGCTGTATCTGTTCTGTTCTCGAAAGATGCTTGCACAGATGTTGTCTCCTGTCTGTGCGAGGAAAGGAAGCTAACACTGTTTCTGCACACATTGTATCTGTTCTGTGCACAAAGGATGCTTGCACAGATGCTGTCCCTTGTCCGTGCAAGAAAAGGAAGGAAGCACTGTTTCTGCACACGCTGTAGCTGTTCTGTGCACAGAGGATGCTTGCACAGATGCTGTCCCTTGTCCGTGCGAGAAAGAGAAGCTAGCACTGTTTCGGCACACGCTGTATCTGTTCTGTTCTCGAAGGATGCTTGCACAGATGATGTCTCTTGTCTGTGCAAGGAAAGGAAGCTAGCACTGTTTCTGCACATGCTGTATCAGTTCTGTGCACGAAGGATGCTTGCACAGATACTGTCCCTTGCCCGTGCGTGGAAGGAAGCTAGCACTGTTTCTGGACAAGCCGTATCTGTTCTGTGCATGGAGGATGCTTCCACAGATGCTGTCCCTACCCGTGCGTGGAAAGGAAGCCAGCACTGTTTCTGCACATGTTGTATCTCTTGTGTGCACGAATGATGCTTGCACAGACGCTGTCCCTTGCCCGTGTGAGGAAAGGAAGCGAGCACTGTTTCTGCACATGCTGTATGTTCTGTGCACAAAGGATGCTTGCAGAGACGCTGTCCCTTGCCCTTGTGATGAAGGGAAGCTAGTACTGTTTCTGCACACGCTGTATCTGTTCTGTGCATAGAGGGTGCTTGCACAGATGCTGTCCTTTGCCCGTGCGAGGAAAGGAAGCCAGCACTGTTTCTGCGCAAGCTGTATCTCTTCTGTGCACCGAGGATGCCTGCACAGACGCTGTTCCTTGCAAGTGAGGAAAGGAATCTAGCACTGTTTCTGCGCACGCTGTATCTGTTCTGTGCACGAAGGATGCTTGCACAGATGCTATCCCTTGCCCTTGTGACGAAGGGAAGCTAGCACTGTTTCTGCACACGTTGTATCTGTTCTGTGTACGAAGGATGCTTGAACAGACGCTGTCCCTTGCCCGTGTGAGGAAAGGAAGCGAGCACTGTTTCTGCACACGCTGTATCTGTTCTGTTCTCCAAGGATCCTTGCACAGATGCTGTCTCCTGTCTGTGCGAGGAAAGGAAGCTAGCACTGATCTGCACACGCTTTAGCTGTTCTGTGCACGGAGGATGCTTGCACATATGATGTCCCTTGTTCGTGTGAGAAAGAGAAGCTAGCACTGTTTCTGCACACGCTGTATCTGTTCTGTTCTCGAAGGATGCTTGCGCAGATGCTTTCTCTTGTCTGTGCAAGGAAAGGAAGCTAGCACTGTTTCTGCACACGCTGTATCTGTTCTGTGCATGGAGGATGCTTGCACAGATGCTCTCCCGTGCCCGTGCGAGGAAGGGAAGCTAGCACTGTTTTTGCACACGCTGCATCTGTTCTGTGCACGAAGGATGCTTGCACAGATGCTGTCCCTGCGAGAAAAGGAAGCCAGCACTGTTTCTGCACACGTTGTATCTGTTCTGTGAATGAAGGATGCTTGCACAGACGCTGTCCCTTGCCCTTGTGAGGAAAGGAAGCGAGCATTGTTTCTGCACACGCTGTATCTGTTCTGTGCATAGAGGATGCTTGCACAGATGCTGTCCTTTGCCCGTGCGAGGAAAGGAAGCCAGCACTGTTTCTGCGCAAGCTGTATCTCTTCTGTGCACGGAGGATGCTTGCACAGACGCTGTTCCTTGCACGTGAGGAAAGGAAGCTAGCACTGTTTCTGCGCACGCTGTATCTGTTCTGTGCACAAAGGATGCTTGCACAGATGCTGTCCCTTGTCCGTGCAAGAAAAGGAAGGAAGCACTGTTTCTGCACACGCTGTAGCTGTTCTGTGCACAGAGGATGCTTGCACAGATGCTGTCCCTTGTCCGTGCGAGAAAGAGAAGCTAGCACTGTTTCGGCACACGCTGTATCTGTTCTGTTCTCGAAGGATGCTTGCACAGATGATGTCTCTTGTCTGTGCAAGGAAAGGAAGCTAGCACTGTTTCTGCACATGCTGTATCAGTTCTGTGCACGAAGGATGCTTGCACAGATACTGTCCCTTGCCCGTGCGTGGAAGGGAAGCTAGCACTGTTTCTGGACAAGCCGTATCTGTTCTGTGCATGGAGGATGCTTCCACAGATGCTGTCCCTACCCGTGCGTGGAAAGGAAGCCAGCACTGTTTCTGCACATGTTGTATCTCTTGTGTGCACGAATGATGCTTGCACAGACGCTGTCCCTTGCCCGTGTGAGGAAAGGAAGCGAGCACTGTTTCTGCACATGCTGTATGTTCTGTGCACAAAGGATGCTTGCAGAGACGCTGTCCCTTGCCCTTGTGATGAAGGGAAGCGAGTACTGTTTCTGCACACGCTGTATCTGTTCTGTGCATAGAGGGTGCTTGCACAGATGCTGTCCTTTGCCCGTGCGAGGAAAGGAAGCCAGCACTGTTTCTGCGCAAGCTGTATCTCTTCTGTGCACCGAGGATGCTTGCACAGACGCTGTTCCTTGCAAGTGAGGAAAGGAATCTAGCACTGTTTCTGCGCACGCTGTATCTGTTCTGTGCACGAAGGATGCTTGCACAGATGCTATCCCTTGCCCTTGTGACGAAGGGAAGCTAGCACTGTTTCTGCACACGTTGTATCTGTTCTGTGTACGAAGGATGCTTGCACAGACGCTGTCCCTTGCCCGTGTGAGGAAAGGAAGCGAGCACTGTTTCTGCACACGCTGTATCTGTTCTGTTCTCCAAGGATCCTTGCACAGATGCTGTCTCCTGTCTGTGCGAGGAAAGGAAGCTAGCACTGATCTGCACACGCTTTAGCTGTTCTGTGCACGGAGGATGCTTGCACATATGATGTCCCTTGTTCGTGTGAGAAAGAGAAGCTAGCACTGTTTCTGCACACGCTGTATCTGTTCTGTTCTCGAAGGATGCTTGCGCAGATGCTTTCTCTTGTCTGTGCAAGGAAAGGAAGCTAGCACTGTTTCTGCACACGCTGTATCTGTTCTGTGCATGGAGGATGCTTGCACAGATGCTCTCCCGTGCCCGTGCGAGGAAGGGAAGCTAGCACTGTTTCTGCACACGCCCCATCTGTTCTGTGCACGAAGGATGCTTGCACAGATGCTGTCCCTGCGAGAAAAGGAAGCCAGCACTGTTTCTGCACACGTTGTATCTGTTCTGTGAATGAAGGATGCTTGCACAGACGCTGTCCCTTGCCCTTGTGAGGAAAGGAAGCTAGCATTGTTTCTGCACACGCTGTATCTGTTCTGTGCATAGAGGATGCTTGCACAGATGCTGTCCTTTGCCCGTGCGAGGAAAGGATGCCAGCACTGTTTCTGCGCAAGCTGTATCTCTTCTGTGCACGGAGGATGCTTGCACAGACGCTGTTCCTTGCACGTGAGGAAAGGAAGCTAGCACTGTTTCTGCGCACGCTGTATCTGTTCTGTGCACGAAGGATGCTTGCACAGATGCTATCCCTTGCCCTTGCGACGAAGGGAAGCTAGCACTGTTTCTCCACACGTATCTGTTCTGTGCACGAAGGATGCTTGCACAGACGCGGTCCCTTGCCTGTGTGAGGAAAGGAAGCGAGCACTGTTTCTGCACATGCTGCATCTGTTCTGTGCACAAAGGATGCTTGCGCAGACGCTGTCCCTTACCCTTGTGACGAAGGGAAGCTAGCACTGTTTCTGCACATGCTGTATCTATTCTGTGCATGGGTGATGCTTGCACAGATGCTGTCCCTTGCCTGTGCGAGGAAAGGAAGCCAGCACTGTTTCTGTGCATGCTTTATCTGTTCTGTGCACGGACGATGCTTGCACAGATGCTGTTCCTTGCCCATGAGGAAAGGAAGCTAGCACTGTTTCTGCGCACGCTGTATCTGTTCTGTGCACAAAGGATGCTTGCACAGATGCTGTCCCTTGCCCTTGCGATGAAGGGAAGCTAGCACTGTTTCTGCACACGCTGTATCTGTTCTGTGCACAAAGGATGCTTGCACAGATGCTGTCCCTTGTCCGTGCGAGAAAGGGAAGCTAGCACTGTTTCTGCACATGCTGCATCTGTTCTGTGCACAAAGGATGCTTGCACAGACGCTGTTCCTTGCACGTGAGGAAAGGACGCTAGCACTGTTTCTGCGCACGCTGTATCTGTTCTGTGCACGAAGGATGCTTGCACAGACGCTGTCCCTTGCCCGTGTGAGGAAAGGAAGCGAGCACTGTTTCTGCACACGCTGCATCTGTTCTGTGCACAAAGGATGCTTGCACAGACTCTGTCCCTTGCCCTTGTGATGAAGGGAAGCTAGTACTGTTTCTGCACATGCTGTATCTATTCTGTGCATGGGTGATGCTTGCACAGATGCTGTCCCTTGCCCGTGCGAGGTCAAAGGAAGCCAGCACTGTTTCTGCGCATGCTGTATCTGTTCTGTGCACGGAGGATGCTTGCACAGATGCTGTTCCTTCCCCGTGAGGAAAGGAAGCTAGCACTGTTTCTGCACACGCTGTATCTGTTCTGTGCACAAAGGATGCTTGCACAGATGCTGGCCCTTGCGATGAAGGGAAGTTAGCATTGTTTCTGCAGACGCTGTATCTGTTCTGTGCACAAAGGATGCTTGCACAGATGCTGTCCCTTGTCCATGCGAGAAAGGGAAGCTAGCACTGTTTCTGCACACGCTGTATCTGTTCTGTTCTGGAAGGATCCTTGCACAGATGCTGTCTCCTGTCTGTGCGAGGAAAGGAAGCTAGCACTGTTTCTGCACATGCTGTATCTGTTCTATGCACAAAGGATGCTTGCACAGATGCTGTCCCTTGTCCGTGCGAGAAAGGGAAGATAGCACTGTTTCTGCACACGCTGTATCTGTTCTGTGCACAAAGGATGCTTGCACAGATGCTGTCCCTTGTCCGTGCGAGAAAGGGACGCTCGCACTGTTTCTGCACACGCTGTATATGTTCTGTTCTCGAAGGATCCTTGCACAGATGCTGTCTCCTGTCTGTGCGAGGAAAGGAAGCTAGCACTGTTTCTGCACACGCTGTATCTGTTCTGTGCACAAAGGATGCTTGCACAGATGCTGTCCCTTGTCCGTGCGAGAAAGGGAAGCTAGCACTGTTTCTGCACACGCTGTAGCTGTTCTGTGCACGGAGGATGCTTGCACATATGCTGTCCCTTGTCTGTGCAAGGAAAGGAAGCTAGCACTGTTTCTGCACACGATGTATCTGTTCTGTTCTCGAAGGATGCTTGCGCAGATGCTGTCCCTTGCCCGTGTGATGAAAGGAAGCTAACACTGTTTCTGCACACCCTGTATCTGTACTGTGCACATAGGATGCTTGCACAGACGCTGTCCCTTGCCCTTGTGAGGAAAGGAAGATAGCATTGTTTCTGCACACGCTGTATCTGTTCTGTGCATAGAGGATGCTTGCACAGATGCTGTCCTTTGCCCATGCGAGGAAAGGAAGCCAGCACTGTTTCTGCGCAAGCTGTATCTCTTTTGTGCACGGAGGATGCTTGCACAGACGCTGTTCCTTGCACGTGAGGAAAGGAAGCTAGCACTGTTTCTGCGCACGCTGTATCTGTTCTGTGCACGAAGGATGCTTGCACAGATGCTGTCCCTTGCCCTTGCGATGAAGCGAAGTTAGCACTGTTTCTGCACACGTTGTATCTGTTCTGTGCACGAAGGATGCTTGCACAGACGCTGTCCCTTGCCCGTGTGAGGAAAGGAAGCGAGCACTGTTTCTCCCCATGCTGCATCTGTTCTGTGCACAAAGGATGCTTGCACAGACGCTCTCCCTTACCCTTGTGGCGAAGGGAAGCTAGTACTGTTTCTGCACATGCTGTATCTATTCTGTGCATGGGTGATGCTTGCACAGATGCTGTCCCTTGCCCGTGCGAGGAAAGGAAGCCAGCACTGTTTCTGTGCATGCTGTATCTGTTCTGTGCATGGACGATGCTTGCACAGATGCTGTTCCTTGCCCGTGAGGAAAGGAAGCTAGCACTGTTTCTGCGCACGCTGTATCTGTACTGTGCACATAGGATGCTTGCACAGATGCTGTCCCTTGCCCTTGCGATGAAGGGAAGTTAGCACTGTTTCTGCACACGCTGCATCTGTTCTGTGCACAAAGGATGCTTGCACAGATGCTGTTCCTTGCACGTGAGGAAAGGAATCTAGCACTGTTTCTGCGCACGCTGTATCTGTTCTGTGCACGAAGGATGCTTGCACAGATGCTATCCCTTGCCCTTGCGACGAAGGGAAGCTAGCACTGTTTCTCCACACGTTGTATCTGTTCTGTGCATAAAGGATGATTGCACAGACGCTGTCCCTTGCCCGTGTGAGGAAAGGAAGCGAGCACTGTTTCTGCACATGCTGCATCTGTTTGTGCACAAAGGATGCTTGCGCAGACGCTGTCCCTTACCCTTGTGACGAAGGGAAGCTAGTACTGTTTCTGCACATGCTGTATCTATTCTGTGCATGGGTGATGCTTGCACAGATGCTGTCCCTTGCCCGTGCGAGGAAAGGAAGCTAGCACTGTTTCTGCGCATGCTGTATCTGTTCTGTGCACGGATGATGCTTGCACAGATGCTGTTCCTTGCCCGTGAGGAAAGGAAGCTAGCACTGTTTCTGCGCACGCTTTATCTGTTCTGTGCACAAAGGATGCTTGCACAGATGCTGTCCCTTGCCCTTGCGATGAAGGGAAGCTAGCACTGTTTCTGCACACGCTGTATCTGTTCTGTGCACAAAGGATGCTTGCACAGATGCTGTCCCTTGTCCGTGCGAGAAAGGGAAGCCAGCACTGTTTCTGCACACGTTGTATCTGTTCTGTGCACGAAGGATGCTTGCACAGACGCTGTCCCTTGCCCGTGTGAGGAAAGGAAGCGAGCACTGTTTCTGCACACGCTGCATCTGTTCTGTGCACAAAGGATGCTTGCACAGACGCTGTCCCTTGCCCTTGTGATGAAGGGAAGCTAGTACTGTTTCTGCACATGCTGTATCTATTCTGTGCATGGGTGATGCTTGCACAGATGCTCTCCCTTGCCCGTGCGAGGAAAGGAAGCCAGCACTGTTTCTGCGCATGCAGTATCGGTTCTGTGCACGGACGATGCTTACACAGATCCTGTTCCTTGCCCGTGAGGAAAGGAAGCGAGCACTGTTTCTGCACATGCTGTATCTGTTCTGTGCACAAAGGATGCTTGCACAGATGCTGTCCCTTGCCCTTGTGACGAAGGGAAGCTAGTACTGTTTCTGCACATGCTGTATCTATTCTGTGCATGGGTGATGCTTGCACAGATGCTGTCCCTTGCCCGTGCGAGGAAAGGAAGCCAGCACTGTTTCTGCGCATGCTGTATTTGTTCTGTGCACGGAGGATGCTTGCACAGATGCTGTTCCTTGCCCGTGAGGAAAGGAAGCTAGCACTGTTTCTGCGCACGCTGTATCTGTTCTGTGCACAAAGGATGCTTGCACAGATGCTGTCCCTTGCGATGAAGGGAAGTTAGCACTGTTTCTGCACACGCTGTATCTGTTCTGTGCACAAAGGATGCTTGCACAGATGCTGTCCCTTGTCCATGCGAGAAAGGGAAGCTAGCACTGTTTCTGCACACGCTGTATCTGTTCTGTTCTCGAAGGATCCTTGCACAGATGCTGTCTCCTGTCTGTGCGAGGAAAGGAAGCTAGCACTGTTTCTGCACACGCTGTATCTGTTCTGTGCACAAAGGATGCTTGCACAGATGCTGTCCCTTGTCCGTGCGAGAAAGGGAAGACAGCACTGTTTCTGCACACGCTGTATCTGTTCTGTGCACAAAGGATGCTTGCACAATACTGTCCCTTGTCCGTGCGAGAAAGGGAAGCTAGCACTGTTTCTGCACACGCTGTATCTGTTCTGTTCTCGAAGGATCCTTGCACAGATGCTGTCTCCTGTCTGTGCGAGGAAAGGAAGCTAGCACTGTTTCTGCACACCCTGTATCTGTTCTGTGCACAAAGGATGCTTGCACAGATGCTTTCCCTTGTCCGTGCGAGAAAGGGAAGCTAGCACTGTTTCTGCACACGCTTTAGCTGTTCTGTGCACGGAGGTTGCTTGCACATATGATGTCCCTTGTCCGTGTGAGAAAGAGAAGCTAGCACTGTTTCTGCACACGCTGTATCTGTTCTGTTCTCGAAGGATGCTTGCGCAGATGCTTTCTCTTGTCTGTGCAAGGAAAGGAAGCTAGCACGGTGTCTGCACACGCTGTATCTGTTCTGTTCTCGAAGGATGCTTGCACAGACGCTGTCCCTTGCCCTTGTGACGAAGGGAAGCTAGTACTGTTTCTGCACACGCTGTATCTGTTCTGTGCATAGAGGGTGCTTGCACAGATGCTGTCCTTTGCCTGTGCGAGGAAAGGAAGCCAGCACTGTTTCTGCGCAAGCTGTATCTCTTCTGTGCACCGAGGATGCTTGCACAGACGCTGTTCCTTGCACGTGAGGAAAGGAATCTAGCACTGTTTCTGCGCACGCTGTATCTGTTCTGTGCACGAAGGATGCTTGCACAGATGCTATCCCTTGCGACTAAGGGTAGCTAGCACTGTTTCTGCACACGTTGTATCTGTTCTGTGCATGAAGGATGCTTGCACAGATGCTGTCCCTTGCCCATGTGAGGAAAGGAAGCGAGCACTGTTTCTGCACACGCTGCATCTGTTCTGTGCACAAAGGATGCTTGCACAGATGCTGTCCCTTGCCCTTGTGACGAAGGGAAGCTAGTACTGTTTCTGCACATGCTGTATCTATTCTGTGCATGGGTGATGCTTGCACAGATGCTGTTCCTTGCCCGTGAGGAAAGGAAGCTAGCACTGTTTCTGCGCACGCTGTATCTGTTCTGTGCACAAAGGATGCTTTCACAGATGCTGTCCCTTGTCCATGCGAGCAAGGGAAGCTAGCACTGTTTCTGCACACACTGTATCTGTTCTGTTCTCGAAGGATCCTTGCACAGATGCTGTCTCCTGTCTGTGCGAGGAAAGGAAGCTTGCACTGTTTCTGCACACGCTGTATCTGTTCTGTGCAGAAAGGATGCTTGCACAGATGCTGTCCCTTGTCCGTGCGAGAAAGGGAAGACAGCACTGTTTCTGCACACGCTGTATCTGTTCTGTGCACAAAGGATGCTTGCACAGATGCTGTCTCTTGTCCTTGCGAGAAAGGGAAGCTAGCACTGTTTCTGCACACGCTGTATCTGTTCTGTTCTCGAAGGATCCTTGCACAGATGCTGTCTCCTGTCTGTGCGAGGAAAGGAAGCTAGCAATGTTTCTGCACACGCTGTATCTGTTCTGTGCACAAAGGATGCTTGCACAGATGCTCTCCCTTGTCCGTGCGAGAAAGGGAAGCTAGCACTGTTTCTGCACACGCTTTAGCTGTTCTGTGCACGGAGGATGCTTGCACATATGATGTCCCTTGTCCGTGTGAGAAAGAGAAGCTAGCACTGTTTCTGCACACGCTGTATCTGTTCTGTTCTCGAAGGATGCTTGCGCAGATGCTTTCTCTTGTCTGTGCAAGGAAAGGAAGCTAGCACGGTGTCTGCACACGCTGTATCTGTTCTGTTCTCGAAGGATGCTTGCGCAGATGCTGTCCCTTGCCCGTGTGATGAAAGGAAGCTAGCACTGTTTCTGCACACGCTGTATCTGTTCTGTGCATGGAGGATGCTTGCACAGATGCTGTCCCTTGCGCGTGCGAGGAAGGGAAGCTAGCACTGTTTCTGCACACGCTGCATCTGTTCTGTGCACGAAGGATGCTTGCACAGATGCTGTCCCTGCCCATGCGAGAAAAGGAAGCCAGCACTGTTTCTGCGCACGCTGTATCTGTTCTGTGCACGAAGGATGCTTGCACAGATGCTATCCCTTGCCCTTGCGACGAAGGGAAGCTAGCACTGTTTCTCCACACGTTGTATCTGTTCTGTGCATAAAGGATGCTTGCACAGACGCTGTCCCTTGCCCGTGTGAGGAAAGGAAGCGAGCACTGTTTCTGCACATGCTGCATCTGTTTGTGCACAAAGGATGCTTGCGCAGACGCTGTCGCTTACCCTTGTGACGAAGGGAAGCTAGTACTGTTTCTGCACATGCTGTATCTATTCTGTGCATGGGTGATGCTTGCACAGATGCTGTCCCTTGCCCGTGCGAGGAAAGGAAGCTAGCACTGTTTCTGCGCATGCTGTATCTGTTCTGTGCACGGATGATGCTTGCACAGATGCTGTTCCTTGCCCGTGAGGAAAGAAAGCTAGCACTGTTTCTGCGCACGCTTTATCTGTTCTGTGCACAAAGGATGCTTGCACAGATGCTGTCCCTTGCCCTTGCGATGAAGGCAAGCTAGCACTGTTTCTGCACACGCTGTATCTGTTCTGTGCACAAAGGATGCTTGCACAGATGCTGTCCCTTGTCCGTGCGAGAAAGGGAAGCTAGCACTGTTTCTGCACACGTTGTATCTGTTCTGTGCACGAAGGATGCTTGCACAGACGCTGTCCCTTGCCCGTGTGAGGAAAGGAAGCGAGCACTGTTTCTGCACACGCTGCATCTGTTCTGTGCACAAAGGATGCTTGCACAGACGCTGTCCCTTGCCCTTGTGATGAAGGGAAGCTAGTACTGTTTCTGCACATGCTGTATCTATTCTGTGCATGGGTGATGCTTGCACAGATGCTCTCCCTTGCCCGTGCGAGGAAAGGAAGCCAGCACTGTTTCTGCGCATGCAGTATCTGTTCTGTGCACGGACGATGCTTGCACAGATGCTGTTCCTTGCCCGTGAGGAAAGGAAGCTAGCACTGTTTCTGCGCACGCTGTATCTGTTCTGTGCACAAAGGATGCTTGCACAGATGCTGTCCCTTGCCCTTGCGATTAAGGGAATCTAGCACTATTTCTGCACACGCTGTATCTGTTTTGTTCTCGAAAGATGCTTGCACAGATGTTGTCTCCTGTCTGTGCGAGGAAAGGAAGCTAACACTGTTTCTGCACACGCTGTATCTGTTCTGTGCACAAAGGATGCTTGCACAGATGCTGTCCCTTGTCCGTGCAAGAAAAGGAAGCTAGCACTGTTTCTGCACACGCTGTAGCTGTTCTGTGCACAGAGGATGCTTGCACAGATGCTGTCCCTTGTCCGTGCGAGAAAGAGAAGCTGGCACTGTTTCGGCACACGCTGTATCTGTTCTGTTCTCGAAGGATGCTTGCACAGATACTGTCTCTTGTCTGTGCAAGGAAAGGAATCTAGCACTGTTTCTGCACATGCTGTATCTGTTCTGTGCACGAAGGATGCTTCCACAGATGCTGTCCCTACCCGTGCGTGGAAAGGAAGCCAGCACTGTTTCTGCACATGTTGTATCTCTTGTGTGCACGAAGGATGCTTGCACAGACGCTGTCCCTTGCCCGTGTGAGGAAAGGAAGCGAGCACTGTTTCTGCACACGCTGTATGTTCTGTGCACAAAGGATGCTTGCAGAGACGCTGTCCCTTGCCCTTGTGATGAAGGGAAGCTAGTACTGTTTCTGCACACGCTGTATCTGTTCTGTGCATAGAGGGTGCTTGCACAGATGCTGTCCTTTGCCCGTGCGAGAAAGGAAGCCAGCACTGTTTCTGCGCAAGCTGTATCTCTTCTGTGCACCGAGGATGCTTGCACAGGCGCTGTTCCTTGCAAGTGAGGAAAGGAATCTAGCACTGTTTCTGCGCACGCTGTATCTGTTCTGTGCACGAAGGATGCTTGCACAGATGCTATCCCTTGCCCTTGTGACGAAGGGAAGCTAGCACTGTTTCTGCACACGTTGTATCTGTTCTGTGTACGAAGGATGCTTGCACAGACGCTGTCCCTTGCCCGTGTGAGGAAAGGAAGCGAGCACTGTTCCTGCACACGCTGCATCTGTTCTGTGCACAAAGGATGCTTGCACAGATGCTGTCCCTTACCCTTGTGACGGAGGGAAGCTAGTACTGTTTCTGCACACGTTGTATCTGTTCTGTTCTCGAAGGATCCTTGCACAGATGCAGTCTCCTGTCTGTGCGAGGAAAGGAAGTTAGCATTGTTTCTGCACACGCTGTATCTGTTCTGTGCACAAAGGATGCTTGCACAGATGCTGTCCCTTGTCTGTGCGAGAAAGGGAAGATAGCACTGTTTCTGCACACGCTGTATCTGTTCTGTGCACGAAGGATGCTTGCACACATGCTGTCCCTTGTCCGTGCGAGAAAGGGAAGCTATCACTGTTTCTGCACACGCTGTATCTGTTCTGTTCTCCAAGGATCCTTGCACAGATGCTGTCTCCTGTCTGTGCGAGGAAAGGAAGCTAGCACTGATCTGCACACGCTGTATCTGTTCTGTGCACGAAGGATGCTTGCACAGATGCTGTCCCTTGTCCGTGCGAGAAAGGGAAGCTAGCACTGTTTCTGCACACGCTGTATCTGTTCTGTTCTCCAAGGATCCTTGCACAGATGCTGTCTCCTGTCTGTGCGAGGAAAGGAAGCTAGCACTGATCTGCACACGCTTTAGCTGTTCTGTGCACGGAGGATGCTTACACATATGATGTCCCTTGTCCGTGTGAGAAAGAGAAGCTAGCACTGTTTCTGCACATGCTGTATCTGTTCTGTTCTCGAAGGATGCTTGCGCAGATGCTTTCTCTTGTCTGTGCAAGGAAAGGAAGCTAGCACTGTTTCTGCACACCCTGTATATGTTCTGTTCTCGAAGGATGCTTGCGCAGATGCTGTCCCTTGCCCGTGTGATGAAAGGAAGCTAGCACTGTTTCTGCACACGCTGTATCTGTTCTGTGCATGGAGGATGCTTGCACAGATGCTCTCCCGTGCCCGTGCGAGGAAGGGAAGCTAGCACTGTTTCTGCACACGCTGCATCTGTTCTGTGCACGAAGGATGCTTGCACAGATGCTGTCCCTGCCCATGCGAGAAAGGAAGCCAGCACTGTTTCTGCACACGTTGTATCTGTTCTGTGAATGAAGGATGCTTGCACAGACGCTGTCCCTTGCCCTTGTGAGGAAAGGAAGCTAGCATTGTTTCTGCACACGCTGTATCTGTTCTGTGCATAGAGGATGCTTGCACAGATGCTGTCCTTTGCCCGTGCGAGGAAAGGATGCCAGCACTGTTTCTGCGCAAGCTGTATCTCTTCTGTGCACGGAGGATGCTTGCACAGACGCTGTTCCTTGCACGTGAGGAAAGGAAGCTAGCACTGTTTCTGCGCACGCTGTATCTGTTCTGTGCACGAAGGATGCTTGCACAGATGCTATCCCTTGCGACGAAGGGAAGCTAGCACTGTTTCTCCACACGTATCTGTTCTGTGCACGAAGGATGCTTGCACAGACGCTGTCCCTTGCCCGTGTGAGGAAAGGAAGCGAGCACTGTTTCTGCACATGCTGCATCTGTTCTGTGCACAAAGGATGCTTGCGCAGACGCTGTCCCTTACCCTTGTGACGAAGGGAAGCTAGTACTGTTTCTGCACATGCTGTATCTATTCTGTGCATGGGTGATGCTTGCACAGATGCTGTCCCTTGCCTGTGCGAGGAAAGGAAGCCAGCACTGTTTCTGTGCATGCTGTATCTGTTCTGTGCACGGACGATGCTTGCACAGATGCTGTTCCTTGCCCGTGAGGAAAGGAAGCTAGCACTGTTTCTGCGCACGCTGTATCTGTTCTGTGCACAAAGGATGCTTGCACAGATGCTGTCCCTTGCTCTTGCGATGAAGGGAAGCTAGCACTGTTTCTGCACACGATGTATCTGTTCTGTGCACAAAGGATGCTTGCACAGATGCTGTCCCTTGCCCGTGAGGAAAGGAAGCTAGCACTGTTTCTGCACACGCTGCATCTGTTCTGTGCACAAAGGATGCTTGCACAGACGCTGTTCCTTGCACGTGAGGAAAGGAAGCTAGCACTGTTTCTGCGCACGCTGTATCTGTTCTGTGCACGAAGGATGCTTGCACAGACGCTGTCCCTTGCCCGTGTGAGGAAAGGAAGCGAGCACTGTTTCTGCACACGCTGCATCTGTTCTGTGCACAAAGGATGCTTGCACAGACGCTGTCCCTTGCCCTTGTGATGAAGGGAAGCTAGTACTGTTTCTGCACATGCTGTATCTATTCTGTGCATGGGTGATGCTTGCACAGATGCTGTCCCTTGCCCGTGCGAGGAAAGGAAGCCAGCACTGTTTCTGCGCATGCTGTATCTGTTCTGTGCACGGAGGATGCTTGCACAGATGCTGTTCCTTCCCCGTGAGGAAAGGAAGCTAGCACTGTTTCTGCACACGCTGTATCTGTTCTGTGCCCAAAGGATGCTTGCACAGATGCTGGCCCTTGCGATGAAGGGAAGTTAGCATTGTTTCTGCACACGCTGTATCTGTTCTGTGCACAAAGGATGCTTGCACAGATGCTGTCCCTTGTCCATGCGAGAAGGGAAGCTAGCACTGTTTCTGCACACGCTGTATCTGTTCTGTTCTGGAAGGATCCTTGCACAGATGCTGTCTCCTGTCTGTGCGAGGAAAGGAAGCTAGCACTGTTTCTGCACATGCTGTATCTGTTCTGTGCACAAAGGATGCTTGCACAGATGCTGTCCCTTGTCCGTGCGAGATAGGGAAGATAGCACTGTTTCTGCACACGCTGTATCTGTTCTGTGCACAAAGGATGCTTGCACAGATGCTGTCCCTTGTCCATGCGAGAAAGGGAAGCTAGCACTGTTTCTGCACACGCTGTATCTGTTCTGTTCTGGAAGGATCCTTGCACAGATGCTGTCTCCTGTCTGTGCGAGGAAAGGAAGCTAGCACTGTTTCTGCACATGCTGTATCTGTTCTGTGCACAAAGGATGCTTGCACAGATGCTGTCCCTTGTCCGTGCGAGAAAGGGAAGATAGCACTGTTTCTGCACACGCTGTATCTGTTCTGTGCACGGATGATGCTTGCACAGATGCTGTTCCTTGCCCGTGAGGAAAGAAAGCTAGCACTGTTTCTGCGCACGCTTTATCTGTTCTGTGCACAAAGGATGCTTGCACAGATGCTGTCCCTTGCCCTTGCGATGAAGGCAAGCTAGCACTGTTTCTGCACACGCTGTATCTGTTCTGTGCACAAAGGATGCTTGCACAGATGCTGTCCCTTGTCCGTGCGAGAAAGGGAAGCTAGCACTGTTTCTGCACACGTTGTATCTGTTCTGTGCACGAAGGATGCTTGCACAGACGCTGTCCCTTGCCCGTGTGAGGAAAGGAAGCGAGCACTGTTTCTGCACACGCTGCATCTGTTCTGTGCACAAAGGATGCTTGCACAGACGCTGTCCCTTGCCCTTGTGATGAAGGGAAGCTAGTACTGTTTCTGCACATGCTGTATCTATTCTGTGCATGGGTGATGCTTGCACAGATGCTCTCCCTTGCCCGTGCGAGGAAAGGAAGCCAGCACTGTTTCTGCGCATGCAGTATCTGTTCTGTGCACGGACGATGCTTGCACAGATGCTGTTCCTTGCCCGTGAGGAAAGGAAGCTAGCACTGT
This sequence comes from Calotriton arnoldi, assembly GCA_963921515.1. NCBI lineage: Eukaryota > Metazoa > Chordata > Amphibia > Caudata > Salamandridae > Calotriton > Calotriton arnoldi. Next base: position 7,349 of record CAWUFW010000995.1, on the reverse strand, counting down.
TTCTGCGCACGCTGTATCTGTTCTGTGCACAAAGGATGCTTGCACAGATGCTGTCCCTTGCCCTTGCGATTAAGGGAATCTAGCACTATTTCTGCACACGCTGTATCTGTTTTGTTCTCGAAAGATGCTTGCACAGATGTTGTCTCCTGTCTGTGCGAGGAAAGGAAGCTAACACTGTTTCTGCACACGCTGTATCTGTTCTGTGCACAAAGGATGCTTGCACAGATGCTGTCCCTTGTCCGTGCAAGAAAAGGAAGCTAGCACTGTTTCTGCACACGCTGTAGCTGTTCTGTGCACAGAGGATGCTTGCACAGATGCTGTCCCTTGTCCGTGCGAGAAAGAGAAGCTGGCACTGTTTCGGCACACGCTGTATCTGTTCTGTTCTCGAAGGATGCTTGCACAGATGATGTCTCTTGTCTGTGCAAGGAAAGGAAGCTAGCACTGTTTCTGCACATGCTGTATCTGTTCTGTGCACGAAGGATGCTTCCACAGATGCTGTCCCTACCCGTGCGTGGAAAGGAAGCCAGCACTGTTTCTGCACATGTTGTATCTCTTGTGTGCACGAAGGATGCTTGCACAGACGCTGTCCCTTGCCCGTGTGAGGAAAGGAAGCGAGCACTGTTTCTGCACACGCTGTATGTTCTGTGCACAAAGGATGCTTGCAGAGACGCTGTCCCTTGCGCTTGTGATGAAGGGAAGCTAGTACTGTTTCTGCACACGCTGTATCTGTTCTGTGCATAGAGGGTGCTTGCACAGATGCTGTCCTTTGCCCGTGCGAGAAAGGAAGCCAGCACTGTTTCTGCGCAAGCTGTATCTCTTCTGTGCACCGAGGATGCTTGCACAGGCGCTGTTCCTTGCAAGTGAGGAAAGGAATCTAGCACTGTTTCTGCGCACGCTGTATCTGTTCTGTGCACGAAGGATGCTTGCACAGATGCTATCCCTTGCCCTTGTGACGAAGGGAAGCTAGCACTGTTTCTGCACACGTTGTATCTGTTCTGTGTACGAAGGATGCTTGCACAGACGCTGTCCCTTGCCCGTGTGAGGAAAGGAAGCGAGCACTGTTCCTGCACACGCTGCATCTGTTCTGTGCACAAAGGATGCTTGCACAGATGCTGTCCCTTACCCTTGTGACGGAGGGAAGCTAGTACTGTTTCTGCACACGCTGTATCTGTTCTGTTCTCGAAGGATCCTTGCACAGATGCAGTCTCCTGTCTGTGCGAGGAAAGGAAGTTAGCATTGTTTCTGCACACGCTGTATCTGTTCTGTGCACAAAGGATGCTTGCACAGATGCTGTCCCTTGTCTGTGCGAGAAAGGGAAGATAGCACTGTTTCTGCACACGCTGTATCTGTTCTGTGCACGAAGGATGCTTGCACAGATGCTGTCCCTTGTCCGTGCGAGAAAGGGAAGCTATCACTGTTTCTGCACACGCTGTATCTGTTCTGTTCTCCAAGGATCCTTGCACAGATGCTGTCTCCTGTCTGTGCGAGGAAAGGAAGCTAGCACTGATCTGCACACGCTGTATCTGTTCTGTGCACGAAGGATGCTTGCACAGATGCTGTCCCTTGTCCGTGCGAGAAAGGGAAGCTAGCACTGTTTCTGCACACGCTGTATCTGTTCTGTTCTCCAAGGATCCTTGCACAGATGCTGTCTCCTGTCTGTGCGAGGAAAGGAAGCTAGCACTGATCTGCACACGCTTTAGCTGTTCTGTGCACGGAGGATGCTTGCACATATGATGTCCCTTGTCCGTGTGAGAAAGAGAAGCTAGCACTGTTTCTGCACACGCTGTATCTGTTCTGTTCTCGAAGGATGCTTGCGCAGATGCTTTCTCTTGTCTGTGCAAGGAAAGGAAGCTAGCACTGTTTCTGCACACGCTGTATATGTTCTGTTCTCGAAGGATGCTTGCGCAGATGCTGTCCCTTGCCCGTGTGATGAAAGGAAGCTAGCACTGTTTCTGCACACGCTGTATCTGTTCTGTGCATGGAGGATGCTTGCACAGATGCTCTCCCGTGCCCGTGCGAGGAAGGGAAGCTAGCACTGTTTCTGCACACGCTTCATCTGTTCTGTGCACGAAGGATGATTGCACAGATGCTGTCCCTGCCCATGCGAGAAAAGGAAGCCAGCACTGTTTCTGCACACGTTGTATCTGTTCTGTGAATGAAGGATGCTTGCACAGACGCTGAACCTTGCCCTTGTGAGGAAAGGAAGCTAGCATTGTTTCTGCACACGCTGTATCTGTTCTGTGCATAGAGGATGCTTGCACAGATGCTGTCCTTTGCCCGTGCGAGGAAAGGATGCCAGCACTGTTTCTGCGCAAGCTGTATCTCTTCTGTGCACGGAGGATGCTTGCACAGACGCTGTTCCTTGCACGTGAGGAAAGGAAGCTAGCTCTGTTTCTGCGCACGCTGTATCTGTTCTGTGCACGAAGGATGCTTGCACAGACGCTGTCCCTTGCCCGTGTGAGGAAAGGAAGCGAGCACTGTTTCTGCACATGCTGCATCTGTTCTGTGCACAAAGGATGCTTGCGCAGACGCTGTCCCTTACCCTTGTGACGAAGGGAAGCTAGTACTGTTTCTGCACATGCTGTATCTATTCTGTGCATGGGTGATGCTTGCACAGATTCTGTCCCTTGCCTGTGCGAGGAAAGGAAGCCAGCACTGTTTCTGTGCATGCTGTATCTGTTCTGTGCACGGACGATGCTTGCACAGATGCTGTTCCTTGCCCGTGAGGAAAGGAAGCTAGCACTGTTTCTGCGCACGCTGTATCTGTTCTGTGCACAAAGGATGCTTGCACATATGCTGTCCCTTGTCTGTGCAAGGAAAGGAAGCTAGCACTGTTTCTGCACACGCTGTATCTGTTCTGTTCTCGAACGATGCTTGCGCAGATGCTGTCCCTTGCCCGTGTGATGAAAGGAAGCTAGCACTGTTTCTGCACACCCTGTATCTGTACTGTGCACATAGGATGCTTGCACAGACGCTGTCCCTTGCCCTTGTGAGGAAAGGAAGCTAGCATTGTTTCTGCACACGCTGTATCTGTTCTGTGCATAGAGGATGCTTGCACAGATGCTGTTCTTTGCCCATGCGAGGAAAGGAAGCCAGCACTGTTTCTGCGCAAGCTGTATCTCTTCTGTGCACGGAGGATGCTTGCACAGACGCTGTTCCTTGCACGTGAGGAAAGGAAGCTAGCACTGTTTCTGCGCACGCTGTATCTGTTCTGTGCACGAAGGATGCTTGCACAGATGCTGTCCCTTGCCCTTGCGATGAAGCAAAGTTAGCACTGTTTCTGCACACGTTGTATCTGTTCTGTGCACGAAGGATGCTTGCACAGACGCTGTCCCTTGCCCGTGTGAAGAAAGGAAGCGAGCACTGTTTCTCCCCATGCTGCATCTGTTCTGTGCACAAAGGATGCTTGCACAGACGCTGTCCCTTACCCTTGTGACGAAGGGAAGCTAGTACTGTTTCTGCACATGCTGTATCTATTCTGTGCATGGGTGATGCTTGCACAGATGCTGTCCCTTGCCCGTGCGAGGAAAGGAAGCCAGCACTGTTTCTGTGCATGCTGTATCTGTTCTGTGCACGGACGATGCTTGCACAGATGCTGTTCCTTGCCCGTGAGGAAAGGAAGCTAGCACTGTTTCTGCGCACGCTGTATCTGTACTGTGCACATAGGATGCTTGCACAGATGCTGTCCCTTGCCCTTGCGATGAAGGGAAGTTAGCACTGTTTCTGCACCCGCTGCATCTGTTCTGTGCACAAAGGATGCTTGCACAGATGCTGTTCCTTGCACGTGAGGAAAGTAAGCTAGCACTGTTTCTGCGCACGCTGTATTTGTTCTGTGCACGAAGGATGCTTGCACAGATGCTATCCCTTGCCCTTGCGACGAAGGAAAGCTAGCACTGTTTCTCCACACGTTGTATCTGTTCTGTGCATAAAGGATGATTGCACAGACGCTGTCCCTTGCCCGTGTGAGGAAAGGAAGCGAGCACTGTTTCTGCACATGCTGCATCTGTTTGTGCACAAAGGATGCTTGCGCAGACGCTGTCCCTTACCCTTGTGACGAAGGGAAGCTAGTACTGTTTCTGCACATGCTGTATCTATTCTGTGCATGGGTGATGCTTGCACAGATGCTGTCCCTTGCCCGTGCGAGGAAAGGAAGCTAGCACTGTTTCTGCGCATGCTGTATCTGTTCTGTGCACGGATGATGCTTGCACAGATGCTGTTCCTTGCCCGTGAGGAAAGGAAGCTAGCACTGTTTCTGCGCACGCTTTATCTGTTCTGTGCACAAAGGATGCTTGCACAGATGCTGTCCCTTGCCCTTGCGATGAAGGGAAGCTAGCACTGTTTCTGCACACGCTGTATCTGTTCTGCGCACAAAGGATGCTTGCACAGATGCTGTCCCTTGTCCGTGCGAGAAAGGGAAGCTAGCACGGTTTCTGCACACGTTGTATCTGTTCTGTGCACGAAGGATGCTTGCACAGACGCTGTCCCTTGCCCGTGTGAGGAAAGGAAGCGAGCACTGTTTCTGCACACGCTGCATCTGTTCTGTGCACAAAGGATGCTTGTACAGACGCTGTCCCTTGCCCTTGTGATGAAGGGAAGCTAGTACTGTTTCTGCACATGCTGTATCTATTCTGTGCATGGGTGATGCTTGCACAGATGCTCTCCCTTGCCCGTGCGAGGAAAGGAAGCCAGCACTGTTTCTGCGCATGCAGTATCTGTTCTGTGCACGGACGATGCTTGCACAGATGCTGTTCCTTGCCCGTGAGGAAAGGAAGCTAGCACTGTTTCTGCGCACGCTGTATCTGTTCTGTGCACAAAGGATGCTTGCACAGATGCTGTCCCTTGCCCTTGCGATTAAGGGAAGCTAGCACTGTTTCTGCACACGCTGTATCTGTTCTGTTCTCGAAAGATGCTTGCACAGATGTTGTCTCCTGTCTGTGCGAGGAAAGGAAGCTAACACTGTTTCTGCACACGCTGTATCTGTTCTGTGCACAAAGGATGCTTGCACAGATGCTGTCCCTTGTCCGTGCAAGAAAAGGAAGCTAGCACTGTTTCTGCACACGCTGTAGCTGTTCTGTGCACAGAGGATGCTTGCACAGATGCTGTCCCTTGTCCGTGCGAGAAAGAGAAGCTAGCACTGTTTCGGCACACGCTGTGTCTGTTCTGTTCTCGAAGGATGCTTGCACAGATGATGTCTCTTGTCTGTGCAAGGAAAGGAAGCTAGCACTGTTTCTGCGCACGCTGTATCTGTACTGTGCACATAGGATGCTTGCACAGATGCTGTCCCTTGCCCTTGCGATGAAAGGAAGTTAGCACTGTTTCTGCACCCGCTGCATCTGTTCTGTGCACAAAGGATGCTTGCACAGATGCTGTCCCTTGCCCGTGCGAGGAAAGGAAGCTAGCACTGTTTCTGCGCATGCTGTATCTGTTCTGTGCACGGATGATGCTTGCACAGATGCTGTTCCTTGCCCGTGAGGAAAGGAAGCTAGCACTGTTTCTGCGCACGCTTTATCTGTTCTGTGCACAAAGGATGCTTGCACAGATGCTGTTCCTTGCACGTGAGGAAAGGAAGCTAGCACTGTTTCTGCGCACGCTGTATCTGTTCTGTGCACGAAGGATGCTTGCACAGATGCTATCCCTTGTCCGTGCGAGAAAGGGAAGCTAGCACTGTTTCTGCACACGTTGTATCTGTTCTTATGCACGAAGGATGCTTGCACAGACGCTGTCCCTTGCCCGTGTGAGGAAAGGAAGCGAGCACTGTTTCTGCACACGCTGCATCTGTTCTGTGCACAAAGGATGCTTGCACAGACGCTGTCCCTTGCCCTTGTGAAGAAGGGAAGCTAGTACTGTTTCTGCACATGCTGTATCTATTCTGTGCATGGGTGATGCTTGCACAGATGCTCTCCCTTGCCCGTGCGAGGAAAGGAAGCCAGCACTGTTTCTGCGCATGCAGTATCTGTTCTGTGCACGGACGATGCTTGCACAGATGCTGTTCCTTGCCCGTGAGGAAAGGAAGCTAGCACTGTTTCTGCGCACGCTGTATCTGTTCTGTGCACAAAGGATGCTTGCACAGATGCTGTCCCTTGCCCGTGCGATGAAGGGAAGCTAGCACTGTTTCTGCACACGCTGTATCTGTTCTGTTCTCGAAAGATGCTTGCACAGATGTTGTCTCCTGTCTGTGCGAGGAAAGGAAGCTAACACTGTTTCTGCACACGCTGTATCTGTTCTGTGCACAAAGGATGCTTGCACAGATGCTGTCCCTTGTCCGTGCTAGAAAAGGAAGCTAGCACTGTTTCTGCACACGCTGTAGCTGTTCTGTGCACAGAGGATGCTTGCACAGATGCTGTCCCTTGTCCGTGCGAGAAAGAGAAGCTAGCACTGTTTCGGCACACGCTGTGTCTGTTCTGTTCTCGAAGGATGCTTGCACAGATGATGTCTCTTGTCTGTGCAAGGAAAGGAAGCTAGCACTGTTTCTGCACATGCTGTATCTGTTCTGTGCATGAAGGATGCTTGCACAGATACTGTCCCTTGCCCGTGCGTGGAAGGGAAGCTAGCACTGTTTCTGGACAAGCCGTATCTGTTCTGTGCATGGAGGATGCTTCCACAGATGCTGTCCCTACCCGTGCGTGGAAAGGAAGCCAGCACTGTTTCTGCACATGTTGTATCTCTTGTGTGCACGAAGGATGCTTGCACAGACGCTGTCCCTTGCCCGTGTGAGGAAAGGAAGCGAGCACTGTTTCTGCACACGCTGTATGTTCTGTGCACAAAGGATGCTTGCAGAGACGCTGTCCCTTGCCCTTGTGATGAAGGGAAGCTAGTACTGTTTCTGCACACGCTGTATTTGTTCTGTGCATAGAGGGTGCTTGCACAGATGCTGTCCTTTGCCCGTGCGAGGAAATGAAGCCAGCACTGTTTCTGCGCAAGCTGTATCTCTTCTGTGCACCGAGGATGCTTGCACAGACGCTGTTCCTTGCAAGTGAGGAAAGGAATCTAGCACTGTTTCTGCGCACGCTGTATCTGTTCTGTGCACGAAGGATGCTTGCACAGATGCTATCCCTTGCCCTTGTGACGAAGGGAAGCTAGCACTGTTTCTGCACACGTTGTATCTGTTCTGTGTACGAAGGATGCTTGCACAGACGCTGTCCCTAGCCCGTGTGAGGAAAGGAAGCGAGCACTGTTCCTGCACACGCTGCATCTGTTCTGTGCACAAAGGATGCTTGCACAGATGCTGTCTGTTAGACCTGTCAGCCCTAGGGTGGTCTTGCCCTGTTTTTTTCCCTTTTGCGCCTCATTTTTGCCACCATATTTTTACTGGACCTAGGTCTCCGGGCGCCTTCCCACTGCTGGTCAGT